>CM076581.1:483063133-483663133 GCA_034641835.2 Pinus albicaulis
GAAATTTAATATCTAATCTAACTAATAAAGCAAATGTACAAAACTGAAATAAATAAAACAGTGCTGGAATCAAAAGCTAAGAAAAATAAATCAGCAGAAGGACAAGACTGATTCCATGTCATTAGTCATTGTAAAACTATGTGCAAATGCCCGGGCTGCCTACTGTAATCTGGAACAAAGACACTGATCAGTTAACAACAGTATAAAGCATGAAAAGATGAAAAATTATGGACGAAATAAACGTTAATACCATAAGAGATGTAATATATACACGTGAATAACTATGGCATAATGAACGTAAGGAAATAAAGCATGAAACTATACAGCAATAAAAAAAACCTCGGCGTGTGCAGGGGCCCTCTGCACAATCCTCGGGGAACAGCTATCAACCACGAATTATGCTTATGAACAGAGTCTTCTCATGTATTCAAAACACAGTCATAACAAGGAAATAATGTCACGGCACAGTGGGCTTTCTTTTCAGCAAAATTACATTACAGAAGCTAGCTACTATGCGTATGAGAATGCATTATTTATAACAGAGGATGACATAACTACTTTCCTACAATCTGCGCTGATAAAAGACACGTGAACAACCACGTCCAGAAATCTAGCATTATGGCTGCCGTGAAGATTAAATCTATGGAGAGTGGCTGTTGGATTCGGCTTATGAAGCAGTTCACAGGTGTTGATATGTTCCCTAGGATCATGGAACGGCCACGCGAGTCTTCACGTGGTGAAAAATAGAGTTTTGTCACCGTAGGACTCTTAGGTTGACCACCGCTTGACTACCTTTGACCACGACCTTCTTTGGTGAATTCGACTGAGCCAATAGGACTCGGTCCATATCCATGTCATTTCCAACTTGCCCATGTGGCTTGATTTTCCTGAAGACACCTACAATATAGACTTTAACAAAATGGCTGCGGAAATTTGAAGCAGCTGCGGAAAGTGACAAGATTCCGCAGCTCAATGAGAAAAAATCTAATTCAAACAGCAGACACAAAACATAGTTAAAAACCACTTTAAATTCTCTTTTATGATTAATATGCAATGATGTTGATGACTTAGGAGGTCCAGGTAAATGGAAAAAGTCTAGAAAGGTGTATAGGAAAGATGCAAGTTTGGGACTCAACATACCCCCACTGTGAAGGTGTTGCATGTCCCCATGCAACCAAATTTTGATCATCCTCCTTCAATTCATATGCCCTGATACCTCTGCCAGTACATCCAGTCGTCTTCTCCTCTTTCTTGGTGCTGCTAACATCCTGGGCTTCTTCATCAAGCATCTGAATTTGAGATTAATCAGTGCTCTACTTATCTTCTTGCATTTCTTCTTCAATTCCCTGTTCTTTTTGTGCCACAGTCCCAGATGTAGCATAGTGTTGTCATGAATGATCTTGTCCAATCTGCTTTGCTCCTTTAATGCTTCATTTTCATTTTTAATATGTCTATTTAAAACCTCCAACTCAAAGACTTCTTGTTTCAATGATTGGACTAGAGCTTCTTGTGCTGTGTGAGGCTGAGTGGATGAAGTGCTGGGACCCGTGGCTGTTCTTTCTAAGGATTCTATGTAATCATACACCTCTTGTTGCTTTGGATCTATCTCGGGTGTCGTTTTCCTTGGGCTGTCCCCAAAATGCTGTGGAGGAGAATTGACTTCAAAATCTGGCCGAAAAGGACTCATGTCAACATCTTGAGGACTAGTTTCAACGTTTGGCTGAGAATGAGGTGGACTACGGCCAACTGGAGTTTGTTCAGGTGTTCCTCCTCCCAAATCAATAAAATGGGGTCCTTTTGTTTGTGCTTTCCTCCACTTTCCTTTAAGCCTGGTGCTTCTTCTTACATGTTGTGGACTACTGTCTTTTTCCTTCTATTTTTCTTTTCCTTTCTTTTTGGCCATAGCTGACTGTTCCTGAAGGTGAACTAGTCTCTCAGACAATACTTGATGGTCTTCTTCTGAGGAAGGGGTTTGATGCATAGCCTCAATGCTTCTTTTCTCTTTTGATTTTGTTGGCTTTTTACCCTCAGTATTTTCCTTCCTCCTTTTAGACAGTCTTTCTTCTCTACTAGTTCTTTCAACTGTGTTAGTAGGAGTGCTTTGAGTTTTATCACCTGTTCTCTTTCTTCTACTTCTTTTTGATGTACTGCCTTCAGGGGTTTCTTGGGGTTCTTCAAAGAAATTTATAATTAAAAACTGCTCCCGGGTGTCCTTTTTCTCTTTTAATTGTTTTTCTATCAAGATTTTCACGAGACCATGGTGATACAAATGTGGTTCTACGTCCCCCAGATGCTTTTGGACGGTTACAGACATCTTTTTCAAACTGTTTAGTAAAAAGTATGGCAGATTGAGGGTCTGGTTGTCTAGGAAATTCATCAACAGTCGGGTATGATACATGTACATTGATCCAAGATGTCCCTCACAGGTGATAAACTTTTGAATAACCAACAGTAAACTGGCCCACTCTTCTTTTAAAGCATGGACAGGAATTCCCTTTTTGAAAATGGTGGCATCCATACCGGGGTTACGTAGGATCACTCTCCAGGCTTCCTCGCCAATGCTCTTGTTCTTGAACCAGCGTTCACCTTCTTGAGGGAGTTCTGTAGCAGCTGCTATGGATGCCTCAGTCACTGTAAATTTGAGGTCCCCAATTTCTACCTCCAGACCGTTGAAAGACCTCGCAAAAGATTTTTTTACCTCCTTATTGTAGCCTTTAAACTTTTGAATAAACCGAAGCCATTTTGCCTTTTTCAATATGTCTTTGACTTGCGGGTATCCTTCCATAAATTTGGGTCCCTCTGGTTCTGCCCTCAACAACCGACCCATCCTTCCTTCTGTTCTTTAAAACTCGTCTGCGTGAGGAGGGTTTAGCGGAAGTAAGACGGTTGAATTAGCAGAAATGAACAGGGTTTATGAAGGAGACCAGTAACTGTAAGAGGATATCATAGAATTGGTACACGGAATGAAGCGGAACAGAGAACAAAATGGGGTGAAGGCTTATGTGAACACGGTGGAAATGCAGCCGTGAGGTCAATAGAACAGTAGGGGGAGTAAAGTGCATCCGGCAGTATTTAAAATTGGGTGGCTGCAGAGTAGATGCAAGCACGTTTATGAAACGGCTGCGGATTGGCTGAGAGAAGCCGTAGTCAAATCAACCACGTTCCATAATTACAGGTGGAGTATCAAAGTATAGCCGAACACGAGTGAAGACCGGAGGCTTGATTATGAGGCCGTTTAAAAATGAATGCAAGGATTGTGGGGGAATCGTATAGAGATCATGGAACGGTTATGGGGTTATCAACGCAATCATTGCATATAATGGAGCTATGGTTTATAACTATGTAAAAATGTGCTTGAATGCCATTTGAAATAAATTTCTACTCATACCTTGGAATTCTTACCATTTTTCATTAGTCTTCAATCAGTTGCTCCTCGTTGATGCTTTTGAATGCCTCATGTCTTCATAATATGTCCTCATACCTGCATTTGATTTCATGATTGTTGAACTAACATCTGACTGTAAATTTTTGAAAAACAAAGTGGTGGCTGCAGAAACTGCTTCTGGTTGTGGAAACTGACACAACAATTATTTGGGTGAATGGAGATGGATAGATGATAACTGACTGAATGAAAATGGTCATGAAAGAAATTTTTTATTGGTGAAATGAAATGAAATAGATGAAATGGAGTGAAATGAAATGAAGTGGAGTGGAATGAAATGGAGTGGGTTGTCATAAAACTTGTGAAATGAGAGAGAGAGGGAATTTTTTTGGAAAATATAGGGTGTCAGGTGTTCCTGATTTTCACCCTACATTTTCTGTATAAGACTGCCAATCAGTGATTGGTTTTCAGGCTTATCCAATTTTTTTTTTTTTTTTTTTTTTTAATGCTTATTATTTTGAAACTGAAAAGAACAAAGGCTAGGTTGGTGGAGAAGAAGGATTCTTCTTCACCAGCCTTATTGCAGAATTATCTTGAAACATTTTGACAAATTCCTCTTTTGAGAGTGGCTTATGATAGATCTTTAATCTGTGGCCATTCACAATAAAAGGAGTTTGAGATTCATCAATGGTCTTGATTCTTACCGCTCCATTGCTAAAGATCTTGTCAATCTCATATGGCCCAAGCCAATGAGTCTGAAATTTTCCTTTAAAATCTTTAAACTTGGAATCAAATAGCAATGCCCAATATCCTTCTTGAAACTTCTTCTCTTTGATGTATTTGTCATGCCATTTAGCTCTTTGATATTGAACTAGATAAGTTCTTAGAATTGCCTCTTGTCTGATCTCATCTAGCTCATTCAACTGCTCCATTCTATGCTTTTGGGCTTCTGATAAGTCCATCCCCAACTGAACTGCTATCTTGAAGGTCTTGACTTGGAACTCAATGGGAAGCAAGACTTCTTTCCCATAAACAAGTTCATAGGGAGAATGTCCTGTTGTATTCCTCCATGTAGTTCTGTAGGCCCACAAGGCTTCTGGAAGCCTTTCTGCCCAATCTCTTCTATGTAGATGAACAGTTTGGTGATGATACTTTCAAGAACTTTGTTTGTGGACTCCACTTGACCATTTGCTTGTGGATGGTAAGGAGTAGATCTTCTGTGCTTGATTTTGTATTCTTCCATCAACTTCTCCACCAAATTGGATGTGAATTGGCTCCCCTGATCTGTCACAATTTCTCTTGGAATACCAAAGCGAGTAAAAATATCCTCATAAAGAAAATGAACAACTGAATTTTCAGTAGCAGATACTAATGCTTTGGCTTCTACCCATTTAGTAACATAATCAGTACAAACCAATATATACTTCTTTTGCTTAGATGGTGGATTAATAGGTCCATTGAAATCTAAAGCCCATTTTTCAAAGGGTTCAATGAGTACCTGTGGTTGCAATGGCATTTCATTTGAAAGGGTAGGTCTCCCTACTCTTTGGCAGCTGTCACACCTTTTGACATATTGTTTTACATCTTTGAAGAGGGAAGGCCAATAATATCCTAAAGAGAGGATTTTATAGGTTTTCCTTTTTTCAGCAAAGTGTCTGTCGCATGGTTCATCGTGACATGCCTTGAGGATATCAAGCATTTCATCCTCCCTGACACATCTTCTGATCACAAGATCTGGCCCTGTTTTAAAAAATTCGTTAGAAATCCATGAATATTTTGAACTCTCCTGAATAATCTTTCTTCTTTCACTTGGAAATAAATGTGGAGGCAGTTTCCCTGTAACCAAATAGTTAGCAATATCTGAATACCAAGGGGTCTTAGTAGTTACTGCAAACAAGTATTCATCAGGAAACTTATCCTCTACAGGAGAATCTTCTTTAGTATTCTGAATCCTAGACAAGAAATCAGCTACTGTATTTTGTTTTCCTGGTCTATCCAACACGGTAATATTGAATTCTTGCAAAAGTAAGAGCCATCTTGTCACTCTGCCATTAGTAACAGGTTTGTTCATTAAATATCTAATTGCAGAATGGTCAGTATGAATAAAAGTTTCATAGCCTGTTATGTAATGTCTAAACTTATTAATTGCATGAACAACGGCTAAAAACTCTTTTTCAGTCACAGTATAGTTCAACTCTGTGGGAGTCAAATTTTTACTGGTGTAATAAATGGCATAAGGAATTAAATCTTTTTGACCCAACACAGCTCCAAGAGCTGTATCTGAAGCATCTGTAGAAATATGGAAGGGAAGTTTCCAATTTGGTCCTCTCAAGATAGGTGCTTCAGATATTCTTGTTTTCAAAGTTTCAAAAGCTGATTGACAATCAGGATCCCATTTAAATTCACAGTCTTTTGTAAGCAATTTGAATAGTGGAGATGCTATTTTAGTGAAGTTTTCTATAAATCTTCTATAGTAACTAGTAAATCCTAGAAAACTTCTAACATCTCTTTGAAAATTTGGAATAGGCAACTTGGAGATGACTTCAACTTTTGATCTATCAACCTTAATCCCATCTCCTGAAATATGATGTCCTAAAACAATCCCTTCAGTAAACATCATAAAGCATTTTCATGGCTTAATGAAAGGTTTGTTTCTTTACATCTTATAAGAACTTTTTTCAAATTTTCTAATGCCTCTTCAAATGAATTACCATAAACTGTAAAATCATCCATATAAACCTCTACACAATCATGGATTAGATCAAAAAAAATTCCTAGTACTGCTCTTTGGAATGTTGTAGGTGCATTACATAACCCAAAAGGAAGCACTCGGTAGGCAAAAGTTCCCCATGGAAAAGTAAATGTGGTCTTATCTTGATCTTCAGGTGCTACCTGAATTTGATTATAGCCACTAAAATCATCCAAAAATGAAAAGTACTTTTTACCTGCTAATGTATCTAATACCTGATCAATAAAAGGCAAAGGAAAGTGATCCTTCAAAGTTTCTTTGTTCAATTCCTGTAATCAATGCATACCCTCCATTTACCATTCTTTTTAGGTACTATAACCAAAGGAGAAACCCATCGGCTATCTGAAATTGGATAAATGAAGTTTACATTGAGAAGTTTTTGGAGCTCTTCTTTCACCATCTCCCTAAGATTTGGATTCATCCTTCTTTGAGGTTGTCTGATTGGTCTACTGTTTTCCTCAATATAGATATGATGGATGCAAGTCTTAGGATCAATACCTTTCATATCAATATACTCCCATGCAAATGCAGTAGAATGTTTTTGCAAGATTTTGGTTAGTTCTTCCTGTTGTGACTTTTCCAAATTTTTGTTGATATTCAATATTTTTCCTGGAAAAATCTCAATGGTAGAACTACCGAACTCTTCCATAGAGTAAATAGACATTTGTCTTGATGATAAATATTCAATGTCAGATTCCAACTGAAATTGTGTGGGGTCATATTCTGAAGATGTCTCAAAATTTTCTAATGTGTTCAGAATTTGACTATCCTCACTGATTTTAGAAATGGTAAAGACATGTTGTATAGTGTCCTCATCATCGACCCATTCATTGTCTCCTACTTCTGTGATTGCTTTTGCTGGAGGATACAAATTGAATTTCTTTGTCAAATTACCATTAGAAATGTACATATCCCGAGATCTACAACTAATGAAAGCATTAGCTGTGGCTAGCCAAGGTCTTCCTAAGATAAGTGGGTGCCCTCCTAGATTACTCTTGGGAGTTAAAATCATAAAATCTACTGGATATTCCCAAGAATCTAAGGAGACTAAAATATCTTCTAATACACCATCTGGTTTGATAATTGATCGATCTGCAAGTTGCAGTAAAGTAGGTGTAAAAAGAAGATTAGGAAGTTTTAGCTGTTCCATAGTCTGTCTACTCATAATGTTGATAGCAACCCCTAAGTCAATCAATGTGTTTGGAATTTCTATCCCATTTATATGTGTCTTGGCAATTGGACTACCTGGATCTACATACTTCTGCATGGTAATTTTTCCCATCATGAGATCTGCAATTTTTCCTACCAGGTGGATTCTTCTTGTATCTTTTAGTTTCCTTCCTGGTCTTTTGAGACTCAACTCCTTTATTGTTTTTGCTAGAATAGGAATCTCTCGAATGGCTTGTAGCAAGGGAATCTTGATACAAACATTCTTTAATTCATCAAGAAAATCATAGTTAGGCAACAAGATTTGTTTTTCCACCCCTTTATCAATTTGTAATCTTTCAGGGAAAGGAGGTGTGGATGAAGATGCAAGTTGCTCAACTATAGGAGTTGTGGGTGTTAACTTTTCTTTCTCTTTTTGAATGTTTGAGTTTTGAAGAGATGCTTCCTCAGAACCCTTATTGGCTTTAAGAGAGTCCTCCTCAGAGGTATCTTGCTCTTGGACATCTATAGAAGGGTTTTCTAAAACTCTACCAGATCTGAGTTGTACATCATTGAGAGGAACAATCATATAGGTAGGAAATTGTTATCCTTCTATCATGTAAGTATTCTGAGGATTTTTATTGTTAGGATTTGGCAGTGGCTAGGCTGGAAGTTGATTTGTCTTTTGTTGGAATGGAAGCATGAGTTGAGGATTTGGATTTTGTTGAGAAGGTTGTTGTTGTGGAAATGGCAATGAAAGTTGTGGATTTGGGTTTGGAAGTTGTGGAGCTTGTTGATTTTGAAAATATGGAGGATATTGATAAAATTGAGCAAATCTCCCATAAGGATTTTGCATACCTTGTACCCATGGCTGATATGAATTTTGAGGTTGGGGCCAAGGTTGTTGCCAAGGATTCCAATTTGGTGGGGGTTGAAAATTCATAGGGTTGTTAAACCCTTGAGTTTGTTGCCCCTGCCAAGGTCTTCTTGCAACAAAATAGAGAGATTCTACTAAATTTGGATCTTCTTGAAAGACAGCTTTGAGTCCAGGAATTGAAGGACAATCCTTGGTCTCATGATTTTCTGAGCAAATCATACATGTTTCTACAACTTTTGCATCCAAGGGACATTCCCTTAAAGCATGTCTCTTCCTACATTTCAGACAAAAGATGGCTAAAGCATCAGTTTCTGCTTTCTGCTTGTTTTGAATTTTAAGGGTGTCTAGTTGTTCACTAAGGCTCCCTAAGATATCAGTTTTGAATTCATCAAGCATATTGCCAATCTCTACCCTACTTACTGATCCAGTTGCAGATTTTTTTGCCCTAATAAGAGAAGGATCTCTAGGCCCTTTTCCCGTTTTAGATTTTCCTCTTGAGAGATGGACACATAGTTCTGTTATGTCACGAAGTGGAAGTTGAGAAATGTCTCCTTTCCCATCATGTTTAAAATATCTATCCATTCATCTCTAATGGCTTTTAATATGAGGGCTTTCAAGGTTTCATCATCTAAGTTGCTCATCTTTGCTCTTTTCAATTTGTATTGAAATCTTTCAAGTAAGTCTTCCAAATTTTCATCTTCTTTTTGCATCATTTTGAATACCTCATCCTTGTGATTGGTGGGCATACAATAGTCCAAGTATCCATCCAAAAATGTTTGTTTCATATCATTCCAAGTCCTAATAGATTGAGTAGCTAATCCCATGAACCATTTCAAAGCAGCTCCCTTCAAAGTTGAAGGAAACAGTTTGAGTTTTTGAGAGTCTTCTATATAGTCATAGGTTCGGCACACGACTTCAAACTCAAACAGAAATGTTTCAGGATCCTCACTTCGCAATCCATAAAAGTTGGGGAGGATAGATGGTGAGATGTTTTTCATCGTTGTATGAGTTTCCTCATCAACTATAGGGAATCCAAACGAGTTGTCTCCTTCCTATTACCTCCACCTCCACCATTGTTGCCTCCATTATTTCCTCCTCCTCTACCTCTACCTCTACCTCTGAATCCATCTACTACTTCCTCTGTCATGATAGTTTCTTTAGAGTCCTCAGAGTCCTCTGGTTCTTCTATCAAGGGAGGATGAGAGGGAGTTTCTTCCTTTTCTTCTTCAGGTGATTCTACTTCTTTAATTACAATATGCTCTCCTGTAGAAGTAAATAAAGGGTCTTCTTCTAAATGAGATTTGGTAGATGGTGTAGGAGAATCCTCTAATTCAGTTGCTCCTTGAATTCCAGGAATCTTAAGGCTAGGGGTAGATGGTGGTGAATCTTGTCTATGCCTTGAAGAAGATGGAGTTGTGAAAATCGAACTCTTGGCTCTAGCTATAAACCTTCCCCTAGAATCTCTTGCTCTATGCATGTCATTTTTTATTTTAAGTTGGGCTAATAATTCTCTTTCTGATCTTCCAGGTCACACTAGGTGCAAGAAGAGAGCATACTTAAGAAATTATTAAACCAATAACTCTCTTTTCTGATCCTCTAGATCACACTAGGTGCAAGAGGAGAGCATACTTCAAGAAGTTATCAAGTTTTCCCTTCTTTTTATTGTTTTTTTTTTTTTTAAGAAATTGGCTACCTAGTTACACTTCCCCGGCAACGGCGCCAAAATGTTTGGTCAATTTAGTGTGTCCTAAATTGCTACATTAATTTGTTAATCTGGGATTTGTAAGCTGACGAAGTGTGGCGCACTATATGTGCAAGATAACCTATCTCTTACTTTTTGTCGTTTTTGGGTTTTTTATTTATCTTGGGGGTTTTTATCTTGGTTGGTTTCCTGATGTGAGATGGAAATTCTAAAAGACAAGTATGTATATAAATGTTCAAGGCAATGATGTCCTTTATAATGATTTCCCAAACTTCAAACTTCAAAAGGGTTTTAAAACATGCAATGACAAAATTAATTCCTAAAAGAAAATGAAAATGTGCCATTATACTAGTCAAACAAACAATGAACTATTGATCATGAAACCCATTACCCTTGCTGTTGTCTAAATACAAAAGAAACTGTGCTCAAAGAAATCCAAGAATTGCAAGAAAAGTAAAGCTAAAATCAAATTACATCAACTCATATTCTGACCCCTCACCATTAGTCTCGCTATGGCTTTCGGAGGTAACTGATAATGACATGAGAAATTTAATATCTAACTTGCAGAAAAATAAACTAATATCAAAATACACACTCATACTTCAATCCCTCACCATTAGTCTCGCTATGGCTTTCGGAGGTAACTGATAATGACATGAGTAATTTAATATCTAATCTAACTAATAAAGCAAATGTACAAAAATGAAATAAATAAAACAGTGTTGGAATTAAAAGCTAAGAAAAATAAATCAGCAGAAGGACAAGACTGATTCCATGTCATTAGTCATTGTAAAACTATGTGCAAATGCTCGGGCTACCTACTGTAATCTGGAACAAAGACACTGATCAGTTAACAGCAGTATAAAGCATGAAAAATTATGGACAGAAATAAAACGTTAATACCATAAGAGATGTAATATATACACGTGAATAACTATGGCATAATGAACGTAAGGAAATAAAGCATGAAACTATACGGCAATAAACAAAACCTCGGCGTGTGCAGGGGCCCTCTGCACAATCCTCGGGCAACAGCTATCAACCACGAATTATGCTTATGAACAGAGTCTTCTCATGTATTCAAAACGCAGTCATAACAAGGAAATAATGTCACGGCACAGTGGGCTTTATTTTTAGCAAAATTACATTACAGAAGCTAGCTACTATGTGTATGAGAACGCATTATTTATAACAGAGGATGACATAACTACTTTCCTACAATCTGCGCTGATAAAAGACACGTGAACAACCACGTCCAGAAATATAGCATTATGGCTGCCGTGAAGATTAAATCTATGGAGGGTGGCCGTTGGATTCGGCTTATGGAGCAGTTCACAGGTGTTGATATGTCCCCTAAGATTTAGGAACGGCCACGCAAGTCTTCACGTGGTGAAAAATGGAGTTCTGTCACCGTAGGACTCTTAGGTTGACCACCGCTTGACTACCTTTGACCATGACCTTCTTTGGTGAATTCGACTGAGCCAATAGGACTCGGTCCATATCCATGTCATTTCCAACTTGCCCATGTGGCTTGATTTGCCTGAAGACACCTGCAATATAGACTTTAACAAAATGGTTGCGGTGTTGAGTTGTGTTGAAATACTCTCCAACTTTGCCTGTATTTATATCCATCATTGGGGCGTGTGACACATCTGCTGGGGGCGTGCAACCTTAAGGCCGACCTGCACATATAATTTATTAAGAATAATAAATTCAAAATAAATGTTCTGCTCATGGGATTAAGACATATTATATATGGATTTTACACCTCTCCGAAAGAGGATTCCAACAAAAATATTAGCCTCTTAATCTGAGCATCATAACATGGAGTTTGGACCTGAGTTCCTCCAAATTTAACAATCTGTATATATCTTACTAGTGATAACTATGTTGCTGGTGATGCTTGATTTATGCAAATACATCTTTCTCACAATTCTATAGTAATGCTTTGGTACTGTCCAAATGTATGATAAGTGTTTGAAATGGGCTGATTACTTGAAGTTTAAATTAGTATAGCTGAATATTCACTAAAATTGGAAATTTTGAGATTCAACCATTATGTCATTGTTAAGATAGATAATTAGCCATTTACAACTTAAGGGTATATCGATGTCCAAAACAAAATAATATGGCAACATAGCATTTTCATGGAAATGAAAACAATGTGGATTAGGAAAAAAAAATTAGAGACATTATGACACTATATAAGATGATTCATGGTAATGATTTTAGACATATATAAAGTTTAGTTGGCGGAGTTGCTCCAAAGAAGTTAATTCTTGAAGAAAGGAAGAATGGTAATGAAACCATGACTATGGACATTATGGCAAGACCATTAGATGTGGAGCTACAACCATACAAAAAAAGGTAAGCTAGTTTGAGGTATATTAATGGATGAAAGAAGACACTAACTATTCAAGAAATTGGGGAGAAATCATGAGTAATCAACTTGAGAGTACAAGTATAGTTCTCTAAAGGTACACATAAAAAATGAAGACAAAATGGATGAAACATATGTTAAGATGGTGAGAAACCACCCTGTAAGGTAGTAAACGCACTATTAGAACAAGACGATATAGTTACCAAGAGAGTGCAGCGGAAAATTCCAAAGTTTGATCTCCATTGTTACCATAATATAATCAATATAGTACCTAGGGAGGACGGGAAAAGAACGAAATGACAAATTTCTGATTAAAAAAAAGAAAAAAAAGAAGAAGAAGTTAGTTATCATAATCAACTTAGAATATTGAGATCGACAAAATAGCACCAAAGGTGAGTGACTGAAAGTTACACAAAGCAACATAAGAAGTCAATGACATTAGATTAAAGAGTGAATCTATAATAAAATTGATCAATTATAGGATAATTTATGTGCATGACAACATCTATAATAGTTTCGCCCTCTAATGAGAGAGTCACATTATAAAATCTTCCTTAAGTGACTAACTATATCCATGGATTATGGACATCATGGAGTATGATTAGGAAATTCTATCCCGTGATAACTTAAAACTTGAAATGATAAGTAGATTACATTTGATATCCACGTTATTGAATTTATATATAGGGTCTTACCCAAGTCGGGGAATAGTAATGACATTTCCAAATGTAATAATTTTATGCATTAAGAGAGAAGGAAAGAAAACCATGATGACTAGAGGTGAGAAAACAAAGTCAATTTGATAATATGTTATTTTTCAAATTGAAGTAGACATGGAATAGTAGGAATATCTGGTATAAGGAAGTGAAGGGATGTTTTCTATCAAGAAGAATTTTCTTAAGGATATGAGCAACATGATTTAGTAAAGGTCAAAGCAATGACCTATAAGGAGTTGTGAACACTCCTAATTTGTTAAGAGTAGCAAGTGATAAACTGGGAAAATGTTTAAAAATAAATATTAAGGAAAATAATTATACACCGTTAGAAGAGAAGATACGTTTGGTGATAAGATGAGGCCTAAGGACTAACGAGAAAACGATTAATGTGAAGAATAAGGAGAGTGTATACTAGTGATGTGTTATGTGTTTGAATTAAATAAGTCAATATTATAGAAATGAAACAATGGTTTAAGGAATGATGGTAAAGCTAGGAATATCCTAGCTAGAGTTAAGACTCTAAATAGTGAAACTTGCAAGTAAAGAGACTATATCAAAACTGTAACATACTAATAATGTGACTATGCATATCTTGTATATTGTGAATTTCTTATTAAAGGAGGAAATTATATGTTCATCAACAATTGACATCTTGTTGAAAACATGACACTCTTAGTAGACCAAGTATAATGCAAAGTGAATAATGCATTTTCAAGCAGTGACAAATTCCTTCTATGAAAATAAACCTCTCACTAAGGGATCTTTAGAGTAGTCAATTAACTCTTCCTCCATCTCCAACATAACCCTAATGATTAGCCCTGCAAAACCCTACTCCATGGCTTCTAGAATTTTAGGTTGAAGATGAGCTGGAATAACATGATAAAGAAGTTAATGTTATTATTATCTCTTTGGATCCAGATTACAGATCAAAGATAATTAGATTTAAAAGACAAATAACAAGAATTAAAAGGTTGGCTGGATCCATATGTAGTTTTGTGTTTTAGAGTTTTTAATCAACCTGTATTAAGAAATTAGATCATGTTTCGACTAAACAGTAAGTGTTTTGTGTTTTTGTTTCAATTCATTTTGTTTCTATATATGCAATCATAAAGGTTGGAGCATCCCTCCATTTAGATTTAGAATCTCAACCTGTGACTTTTATAAGGTTAATCGGTTAATATAGTATAGAAAATAGTAGCTACACTCTTATTTGTATATTCGTGTTCGATTATTCTATGTGACATTTATAACTGTGGGTTATATTTATAAGCATTTAAAAACTTATTTTGTATAATCTTACCTTATTTTGATGGATACTTAAGACTGTTATTTTGTACTATGACATGTGAGAATATATTAATTGCTTAAACATTGCTGGTACATGGATACCAATATGAAGAAAGTTTTGCATAAACATTGTTGGTACAGGGATACTGATATAAATTATGAATTATGTTATGGATATCGTATCTATAGTTTTACATATCAACATAAATGATGAGATAGAAATAAAAGAGTGATTGCACTTGACTATTCAAGGTGAAAATGAATTTACAGACCTATTGGATAAACATAACCAAGTATGTTATATGAACTCAAGGATCAATATCGTAGATAGCAACATATTTGGAATGTGTAGAAATTGTTGTGGGTAACAATTTATTTTGAACATATTGATACATATGTTATAATTTGTGGACAAGTGTTTTACATCGCAGATGATATCGTTACCAAACCGACCGCGTGATGACAAAACTCCAAGAACAATTGAGATGCACTGAGATTCTGTGATAGGGTGTTAACCCTGGTCCTACTAGGAGGGGTGGAGGTGTTGCCCACCGTTTATCCTCCAAAACCTGGAGTCATGGGAGGACTGTGCGAGTCACGCTCCCCTAGACGTGTGATGATGACTGCCGGATGCCTACTGGTCAATCAGATCAGGTCGACGTAATCGACGTTGACAGCCTTAAGGTCTATGAATGGTTGGATTAGTAAAACTGATGCCATGGCATATTCCTGTAGAGGATGGATAGGATGGGAGCGGAAGAGATTAGGGAGGATGGGATGATTTTAAAATAGCCTGGGAACTCTGTTGGGGCAAGACGTGACTACTAAATTTATAAACCAATAAATGATCAAAACATAAATGTTAAAGTGTTCTCACACATTAAATGAAAATTCAATTATGGTACACCACCCTTATATGATTATACTAATCACTTATATAATTAATGATATACGACATAAAACTTAACTTCAGGACGAAGTTTTCTGAAAGAGGGGTATATGTAATGACCCAACTCGAGTTATAGGGAACATAGAAATATTTGCATGCATATGAGACCTGCATATGATAGCTACATATGCATGTATCACGTGTACTGCACTAGTACATGCACTAATCAATTATGAAAAATCTCAGTGTAGAGTAATAAGTCAATTATTGAAGTATTGAGTAAATACCTAACTCACGAGAATATAACGAATGTATTGTAAGGTAAAAGTTATACCTACCACTATCATAATATAAACTAATACTTTGTTCAAAGAAAAGTAAAAGCATTGACTTATGCAAATAAATGATGATATTTTAATAAAATCTAAAATATTTTAGAAATCCAAGATATTTATTAAATAATAATATTTTAATAAATCCAAGATATTTATTAAATAATAATATTTTAATAAAACTAAGATATTTTAGAAATCCAAGATATTTATTAAAAGAGGATATTTTAATAAATATCTTGAAAGGAGTTTGTGTATAAAAAGAGAAAGGGGGGGGGGGACTTGATGGGCATGGGTAGTGAGGTGTGAAAACTGACTCGGATGCTGTCAGAGAAGTTTTAACTGCGGGAGACATGAGCAGTGAGTTTTAACAGAGTCATGGAGTGATCTCGATTGTTATTGGAGTTTTGGGCACGGGGGCTAGAAGACTTGTCTTCTGGATCTAGGGACCAGAGAGGTTGACCTCAGATAGCCTGGGGGGAAAACGACGGTTTGGTAACAGGAGCTGGAACCATGGTGGATCAGGAACATCTTCAAACACGGTTCCAGGTAAGTATTAAATAGTTAATTGATATATATTCTGCTTCAAAAATCCCACTCTGGATTGTGTAGTATAAATTCTGTTAATGATTGTTAATTGTGAAAATTATGGTCCTTACAATCTGAATACAATCAAGGGCACCAGTAATGGTTTGCACAACAGAGAATTCACGACAGATGTACCTATCACTCGGAGACAAAAAATATCGCTCATTCAGCTGAGGCTTCACAAGTTATTTTCTGAATATGCTGAATACGAGCCCTTTCTGGCCCACTGGAAATCCCAGCGCTGCCTCTCCTGACATTGCGTTAACTCTGCGTAGCTGTTAGAGCCTCTGTGCAGCCTCTATGCAGCACAGGCTGCTCTTGCATCACCTCTCTGGGCTCAGCGCTGCCTCTGCATCACCCTGAAGGGCCTGCGTCAGCCTTTGCGCTGCCTCTGCATGAGTTTCGCTGGGCTACGTCCCTCCTGCTGGGTCTCTGCACTGCCTCGTATAGATCTGCCTCTCTGCCTATGTATTTTTGGCCTCAGATCTGAATATCCCTCGCCGATCTAACCCTCACTAGCACTAAAAGCTCACTCGAAAATTCTCAGCAAACCACGCCCCATAATTTCGACTTAGCTCAAGCGCTACTGCAATGTGTGTATCCTCCAACTGAGCCCAAGCCTTCGTTTAATACTTTTCTCGTTGAGAAATCAACGACCGTGATCTAATCTCTAATCAATGACTCAGATTAGAAAAAGCTTGATCCACGTCACTTAGAACATTCTCACCCACATGTGCAAATTAATTCAATTTAATTTTTTTAATTTCCCTAAGTTAGACTTAGGGTCCCCATTAAAAAATTTAATTATTTGAATAACTTTTACACCGGTGGAATTTCTCCAAACGCTTTCTGGGTCTTGGAGATCTCATGTGTCCTAGCCCCTCCACAAAGTTTCGGAGCTAGAGCACATCCGATGCTACCCAAAATCTCAACATTCTCTCTTAGCGAGGAATGTGCTCTAGCAACATTTCACTCCAGAAGCGTTACTCTGATCTCTGGCGTTGGTCCCCTGCGCTGCTGATGCTTGACCTGCTGCCCTCCATTCACAGTGCTACTGCTGCCCATGTCACTGCCACTGACACTGCCACATCTGTACTGCAGCTCCCTCTCAAATTGCTGCATCATGCTGCCTATAGCACTGCCACTGCTAACTGCTGCACTACAACTCAGTTGCTAAGAAGTAAGCAACTGAAGGACATCAACCAACAACTGATAGACAAGTCATTCTGCCTGCATCTCATCACTGAATCATCCTCTGCTGCTGCTCTGCGCTGTCAGCTGCTTTGCACTATGTAAGCACTACCTCTGAGATGCTGAAATCCCATCAGCCTCTGTGTTGCTGCTGCCTCTCTGCGCTGCTCCAGTCTTCAGCATTCAAGCACTGCCTTGTGCCTTTCCATGATCCTCTGCATCCAATGCTCCAGTCATCTTGCTACTGTCTTAAGGCTCCCGTAGCTTGTATGTGATCCAAGAGTTTGGGCATGTCAAGGACCCCGCCACACCATCTGTAGCTCAATCTACAAATCTATGTCGCCCCACCTCTTTTCTCGAGGTACATGAGCACTCATGGCCACATCATCATCGTTGCCGTCATCCCCTTTCACTACTGCTACATTGGAATCTGAATCTTCCTTGCCCTTCTTCTTAGGAAAATTATTGGCGAAGTGTCCCAATTCGATACATTTGAAGCACCAGACCTTGGATAGGTCCTTTATCTTCCCTTGTTGCCTCTGTCCCTTAGATGGTAGGGCTGCATCTTCCTCCTCCTCTTTCTTAATCTTGACTCCTCTGCTGCTGAATTCCCTCTTGGTTATTCTCCTGATCTCCTCTTGTCGAAGGATTTCCCACATGTCCCCCCCTAGTTTGGAAGTTGTGCTCTACCCAAGATACTTTGGACAAAGGTCTCCCACTCATCGGTGACGGCATTCAGGGCAGTTCTCACCATGAGTCCATCATCAGGAGTTGCCCCTATGGCAATCAACTGGTCTCAGATAGTCTGCAATCTAAAGAGGAAAGGATCGATCTCATTTCCCTTGTGCATCTGGAACATCCGCATCTGATTCTCTAGAAGCATCTTCCTCTTGACGGAGCTACCTTGATACAACGTGGTTAATGCCATCCACACCTTGTTTGCCGTCTTCTTCTCGGCAATATGTGGAACCATGTGATCGTTCACTCCATCCATGATCAAGCGTTTAGCCTGCGACTGATTTTCATTAAACTTCTTTAGAGCATCAGCATCGGTCGACACAACCAGGACGTTCTCGGCATGGTCTTTGATGCCATATTCATCAAGAACTATCAGGATTTTGGCTTTCCAGATCGCAAAGTTAGACACACTGTCTAACCTATCCTGATCTCTCAGTCCATACGGGGCCATCTCGAAGCAAGTGCTCTTCTCCCTTCTACTACTGCTACACTCAGCAAAAGATCGGATCTGGGTTTCTTGGCGATAGAAACCGTCTAGAGAATATGCTCCCGGTGACAAATGATTTCACTCCTGGAAATCCTTCACCAATTCTGTCGAATCAACCCCTACGATCACTCCACTTGATCGAATCTCATATTTCTTGGCTAGAAAATCCGCTGAGGAACTGTTTCCCCCGACTTTGTCAACCCTGTTAGGCAATGTTCTGCATCGACAGAAACAATGCCCCATCAGCAACTTCGAAGATCAGAAAACTACACTTCCAACCACGACAACCGACACAACGTCACTCCCTCTTGGACTGCGTCACCCTCTTGGGTCTGTGTCAGCTTAGTGTGAGCTTGACAGGTTCCGCGTCACCCTTTTGGGCCTGTGTCAGCTCTGCGTCACCCTTGCAGGGCCTCTGCGCTGTCCCTCTGGTGCTGCGCTGCCTCTTTCTGAATTTGTGCAGCTTCAGCTGCCCTCCTGCAGCAAAAAAAACTTCATCCCTGTGTTGATGGCTTCAACTTGATCTGCAATCGCTCTAATACCATGTGAAAATCTCTGAATATAGAATCCCTCCTGCAGTACCTTGATTTACTTCTCCTACTTGTTTGATTTAATTAACAAGTTATTTTCTGAAATATTCAGTAAAATATCAAAGTAAACACAATTGCAGCCTAGACATACATACAGATCATTTACTGAAGCATAATGCACACATGACAAAGGAAACAATATTTTTTGGACATTGACCCCGGAAAAAACCAATGCGGGAAAACTGATGCAACAACTCTTAAATGGTTTGTTTATTAAGAAGAATATCTGAATTCAATCAAGAACATCAGTAATGGTTTGCCCAATAGAGAATTCACAACAAATGTACATATCACTTGGAGACAGAAAATATGGCTGATTCAGCTGAGGATTCACACCTTCTGAATATGCTGAATACAAGCCCTTTTTGGTACACTGGAAATCCCAGCGCTGCGTCAGCTTTGCATAATTGCTAGAGCCTCTGCGCAACACAGGCTGCTCCTACGTCACCCGTCTGGGCTTAGCGCTGCCTCTGCATCACCCTGAATGGCCCGCGTCAACCTCTGCGCTGCCTCTGCATCACCCTGAATGGCCTGCGTTAGCCTCTGCATCACCCTGAATGGCCTGCGTCAGCCTCTGCGCTGCCTCTGCGTGAGCCTGGTTGGGCTGCGTCCCTTGTGCTAGGTCTCTGCACTGCCTGGCACGGATCTGCCTCTCTGCCTATGTATTCTTGGCCTCGGATCTGAATATCCCTTGCTGATCTACCACTCACCAGCACTGCAAGCTCACTCAAAAATTCTCAGCAAACCACGCCCCAAAATTTCGACTTAGCTCAAGTGCTATTGCAATGTGTGTATCCTCCAACTGACCCCAAGCCTTCCTTTAATACTTTTCTCGTTGAGAAATCAACGACCGTGATCTAATCTCTAATCAACGACTCAGATTAGAAAAAACTTGATCCACATCACTTGGAACATTCTCACCCACATTTATAAATTAATTCACTTTAATATTTTAAATTTCCCTAAGTTAGACTTAGGGTCCCCATTAAAAAATTTAATTATTTGAATAACTTTTACACTTGGCGGAATTTCTCCAAACGCTTTCTGGGTCTTGGAGATCTCATGTGTCCTAGCCTTTCCACAAAGTTTTGGAGCTAGAGCACATCCGATGCTACCCAAAATCTCAACACCTCTCTGCTGGAACGATGGTCTATTGGGCATGGGAGCTCTCGTCCTCGGCAAAGCGTCCTGCAAGTCTCTGGTTCTCCCCACTGCGTCCTGCAGCGTAGTGGGCCGAGTAGACCTCTCTAGCCCACGAAAAGGTTCTGCTAGACCGTCAATGTACATGTAGATCCTCCTAGGCATGGACAAGTCTGGAACCATCACTGAGAGCCTCAAGAACTTAGAGATGTATGTCTCCGGGTTCCCTGTCTGCTTGAGCTTGGTTAGCTCAAGAAAATGCTCCTCCGGATCTTTCCAATCAAACCTCTCTATCAATCTCTGGGTGAACTCATCATACGCTGTCACTCCTGAGTGACCCAACGTAGTCATAACGTGGAACCACCAGTCATGGGCTTCTCCCTCTAGATGCAGCGCAACCACCTTGATGGCTTCTACCTCCGCCATCTGATTAAGCTGGAAATAAATGTCCAACTTCTCCACACAAGCTTTGGATGAACATTTCGATGACCCATCGAAAGTTGGCAGGAAAAGCTTGTCCACAGTATGCTGTAGCTTGTAGGTCATTTCCCTACGTGTACCCTCCTCCTCTGGTCTGGCCTCTGGGTTTGCTGTTGTTTTTCAGCTGGCAAAATTCATTGAAGGTGAGAGCACCTCCAAACTCCGGCCCGTAAGACTCATACTCCGTAAAGTATTCTCCATAGTGAGCCACCTCTGGCTCATGTGGTCCTCCTGTTCCTACCCTCGAAGCCAAGAACGTGGGCATGGTAGAACGAGGTGGAGTGCGTGGCACCACCTGCTGCGCAGTGTTAGGCTCAGGTGGGTGATGGGAAGTGCTAGATCCTTCTCCGATCTGGAATTCCCCTGGAATTCTCTTCTGCTTGTTATCTCCGCCAATCTTTTGCCCCATCTCCTCTATCCTCTTAGTGAGCTCCTACATTGACTTTAGAAGGAGTTGAGCAAACTTTTTTCCATCATCTCTTTCCTCTACCATGGGTGCCTTTCCTCTCTCTTCTTCCACCGAAATGATGTCTACCTGGTCTAGTGTAATCTCGAGTCTCCTTTCTCTGCTCCTATACCTCTGTTTTCGGTAAGTGATGTTTTGCCTATCCTTCGGTGTCATAGACTGTGTGCTCCACAGCCTGAGCCAAGTCTATGAGCTCTGATACCACTGTAATATCCCAAATTGGGAACAAACAACAATATAAAGCACACAAGACTAAAAACTACAGCGAAATAAAAATAACATCAGACACACAGATTGGAGCCAGAAATAGATGCTTAGCCATTTTATTAATCGGTCGGAAATAGTACAATAGAGGTACCAAGAAAGGTAGCACCTGAGCTTGCTCTAGGCAGGCTGAAGATCAGGTATGAAACCGACCAATAATTCTGTTGAAACTAGGCTCTGCGTGGCTCTCCCCCTGCGCTGGCAGTGCTGGGACTGCTGCTGTTCCTGGAAATGATCTGCTGGTTGGGCCAGCTCCAATGCTCAGAAAATTTCGGGATTAAAACCCTGGCCTTTACTCACAAGACCAACAAAAACCCGCGAAGGGTTTCCAGAATGTTGACCCCGGAAAATAGCCCCTTTGGGCTTGGCACGCTGCTCTGCTGGGTGAATCAGTGTTCTGGCTGGAATGCTGGAAAGTGCCTCTGAAATCTTGCTCCAAATCCCTGGTAGGAGGTGGCTAACCTCCCCTCCAAACCTCTGGATGCAATTTGCTCTTCCTCCTGGCTTCCCAACACTTCTCCTCAATTGGACTGCGTACTCCCCACGCAGTTAGTGTGGCCTTTACGCTGTCCTGAAGGGACTGCGTATGCCTGGAATGCTACACTGCAAAAATCTTCTTGAAACTAGATGGAACTCCTCTCCTGAGCGGGCACTCGAAGTCCCCCGAAGTAGAGGTCGAGAGCTTCGCTTGGAAATCTCTGTGCTAAACAGCACTTACAGACTCGGCTAAACAGCTCATGCGTGCTACAGTGAATCAGACAGAAAATAGGTGATGAATGAATGAGGAATGAGCTGCTCCCACCCTCTTTTATCTAATTTGAGCCTCCAACGTTCCCTTGGGCCCACCTAGTCTGGGCTGCCCCTCTTCTAGCCTATCTTTGCGTTGCCACTGCGCTGCCTACTGCGTTGCCTCTCCCATTCTGCCACTAGGACATTGCCTAATTCGAGTGGATGGCCACATGGGCCCTACTTAGCCTTAATATTCGCCTTAAGTGACTTTAGTAAAGTAAATTAGTTGCATAGTTTATTTGTGTGTCCCCCTTTCCCACTTTATTTTTACTGAACATTAGAAAAGGAAAAATTAAACAAAAATTAATATTCTAATTAGTTGACTGCTAATTTGGAATATTACAGTCATGATCATTGGATAGCAACAAAACATATTGGAATATTACAGTTCCTGGTCAAAGAGAAGTGGAGATATGCCACGATGTTACCTTTGATGAAGATGTTGCCCTCAAGAAAGTGAGAAGTCTTCCTAGCTCCAAGGAAGACAAAGAAGATGAAGAAGCAGGGAAGCAGGAAGAGCCGAAGGATGACCTGATGCTCGATGTTGAAGGACCTATGGATCCCATTGATCCACTTCCTTCAAATAAGAGAAGACCCTCATGGCTCAGGGATACTCTCGCAAATGTCGGGAAACATATTGGCCCAAGGGGGACATTCCGTGAAAGCAAGAAGTCGAAGAGATACCAAGGGTATCTAGCAGCCATGAGTACGATAGTACAATCTGAGCCTGGATCATTTGAAGAAGCCGTAAAGCATCAAGTTTGGAAGGATGCTATGCACGAAGAATATGAGTCCATTATGAAAAATGATGTCTGGGAAGTGGTCCCGAGAACGGAGGACAAATCTATTGTCACCTCGAAATGGCTCTATAAGATCAAGCGTGGATCTGATGGAAGTGCTGAAAAGTACAAGGCAAGAATTGTTGCCCAAGGCTTCTCTCCAAAAGAAGGCATAGATTATGATGATATATTTGCACTTGGGGCTCGCTATACCACCATCCGATCTATTATTGCCCTTGCTGCAACACAAGGATGGAGTCTACATCATATGGATGTGAAGACCGCTTTTTTGCATGGTTCTATAAAGGAAGAGGTGTATGTGGAGCAACCTCTGGGGTTCGAAGTCCGAGATAGAGACAACCGTGTATGCAGGTTGAAGAAAGCCCTCTATGGGTTGAAGCAAGCCCCCAGGGCTTGGTATGAGAGGATAGATAGCTACTTGATGAAGCTGGGCTTCACTCGAAGTAATGCTGATCTAAATCTTTATTTTAAGGTTGATAGAGAAAGGCCTCCTATTCTGGTTCTCTATGTGGATGATCTCTTCCTGACAGGTGTTGACCCTCTCATTCATTAGTGTAAGAGGGAGCTAGCTTCTGAGTTTGAGATGAAAGACCTAGGATTGATGCACTACTTCCTAGGCTTGGAGGTCTGGCAGAGGCCAGGCGAGATTTTCCTTTCGCAAGGAAAATATGTCGTGAAGCTGTTGGAGAGATTTGGTATGGTGGAATGTAAGTTTGTGTCGACACCGATGGAACTCAACTTTAAGAAGTTGTGTGGAGACGCTGCTGGGCCCGTGCTAGCAAATCCTACTGAGTATCGACAACTCGTGGGGGCCCTGATGTTCTTAGTGAACTCCAGTCCGGACGTATGTTTTGCAGTGAACACTTTGAGTCAACATATGGTTGATCCTCATCACATTCACTGGATTGGTGCCAAGAATCTATTGAGATATCTTCGGGGCACAATCAACCTTGCGCTGAGATACTGTCGGGAGTTTGAGACTCCATGGATATACTGATGCCGATTGGGCGGGCAGTGTAGTGGATCGCAAGAGCACATCTAGATGTTGCTTCACCTTGGGTTCTGCTTCGATATCTTGGATGAGTAGGAAGCAAAAGTTGGTGGCTTTGAGCACTGCTGAGGTCGAATACCTTGTAGCGAGTATGGCCTGTTGTGAAGCTGTTTGGTTGCGAAAGCTCTTCAGTGCGCTGTTTGGGCATGTGCTAGATACCATCGTTATCCTTTGCGATAACCAGAGTGGGATTTTTTTCTTCTGAGAATCCCGTGTTCCACGATCGATCCAAGCATATTGATATCGGGTACCACTTTATCTGGGATATGGTACAGCGAGGCGCTGTAAGGCTCTATCATATAGGAACTGATGAGTAGGTCGCAGATATTCTCACGAAGCCCCTGGGGAAGGTCGAGTTCCTAACCTTCCGTGAGAAGCTTTGAATCATGGAAAGACCCTATTCTGAGGGTCTTGCTTGAGTTGGACTATGAGCTCTGGGAGCTCCAGGGGGCTTGGGGATAGCTTCTTGGAGCTATATGCACATACGAGGCTAGGCTTTCCAAACCTTGTTGTGCTTCTGCCCCATTGTTATGATATTGAGTTGGTTTACCTCTCTTTGATTTGTGCCCTGCACGCATCCTATCCATGGAGTTTCAGACTCATGGGAGGTACCTCTCATTTGGCTAATGAGGTGGGAAATGTGGATAGAGACCAATAACAAGACCGATGGACGCATCGGAGATTGCCGTAGTCTCTATGTCTAGGATGGCATGTGTCCAACACATTGATCTGGGATCAAGTATGATGAGGTTCTTACCTCTAAATCGACTTTGAGTCAATAAACTAACTTCGGGTTAGTATGAGACCCTTTTTAGTCCAAGAGAGGTTTTAACCTCTACGCTGACTTCGGGTCAGCTGAGTGTGATGTCTTTGTGACTCACCTTTTTGTTCTATCTAAGAACGAGAGCCAACAAAGCAAGTTACGGCAGGATGACGCACGATGTTTGGTAAAAGTACACGATGGTACTAATGGATGGCACTTGTGGAAAGATGGAGTTCTCCCTAGTTGAGAGGGAGTGTTAATTTTGGGCAACTAGGTCCAAACTTCATGTTGCGTTGCTCATATGACGATGGTCATATTTTTGTTGGATTCCTCTTTCGGAGAGGTGCAAGATTGATCTAAAGATCATCCTGTTTGGATGAGCATAACATATATTTTGAATTTAATTTCCACACATGTGCAAGGTCGGCTAGATTTGTAATGTAGGCTCACATGCCTAATAGATGTGTCACACACCCTCACTGATTGATATAAATTGGAGAGACTTGGAGGTCATTTGCTCATCAACTCATCACACATTCTCTCATTGTGATCTGATTGGTTCAATAGCCTTTGGAGGCCTTTTTCCCCTCACATGTGTGGAGCAATGTTGCTGTTTTCTGCGGATCTGTTTAGGGCTTTTTGCTGCAGCGTTGACCAACGTTGACTGTGGTCAACCCTTGGTTGTTTGACCTCAAAACTCTGCAAAAAATCCGATTTTGAGAGGTGGTACTGTTGGGCACTTAAATCGAGGAAATCCGAGCTGTTTGACCAAGCCCTAATCTGATGCGTTGACTTTTTTGTTGCTGTCCTGTGTTGACTTTTCTACGTTGACTTTGGTTTGAGCATGGTTGACTTGTGATGAGCTGTCTTTGAGGGTTGTGGGTGTGACACATGAAGGATTGGCTGACTGAGAAAGACTTTGCTGGCTGAAGCATCTCGTTGACTCCCGTAATGCAATAATATCTCGTATCTTTGCTGGACAAAAGGAATTGTAAATCTGATCTATATTTGGCTTGTCTTCTATTGATCTATTATTGTGTTCTATCAACATTTTACTTTCATGTTTATATGATTGCTATTTTGTATCGGGCCTAAGAAAGATTGAAGTAAAATTGCATCAAGCATAGAACACCATGGTTATCTAAATTTAACAAGAGGGAGTGTTGAAATTGTAACTAGTGTCAGTCTTCATAATATAAAATTATCATTGATGTATTCATTATTTATTATATTCATTTTATACTTTAAAAACATGTTCCTCATGCTTAGAGTCAAAAGAGTAAAAATAATTTATTTTGAGTCAAAAGAACGTTTATTTGAGTCATGTCCCATTTGGACATTTGAAGGAAAAATAAGTCAAATTTATTTTTGTGTCATAAGCCCACAAGATATTCAAGTTGACCTTCCTTGGAAAAGTCGACCTAGTGGCACCTATTCGACCCTCTTGGACAGCTATATATAAGAGGAAACTTCAACCTCTTGGATTCATTCGTTCATCATCACATCATCTATCTATTTCTGCACTTAGACAAGAAGAAGAAGGCCAAAGTTAAAGGAGAAAGAAGAAAGTCAAAGGAGAGAGAAAGATCGAAAGTTTTCTGCCCTAATCTAGCTCGCACATGTGAAATTTCTGAGGCATTTTCTGAGGTGTGACCAGATTTGAAAGGGTTTGACCAGCGTTGACTTTGACCTGTTGGCATAGACTTGAAGGAGGGTTTGACTTGGAATCTTTGTGGCTGACTTGGTCTTGGGTCTTGGATATCTCATTTTGATCTGATTGTATAAGAGAAGGATTGTTGGGTTTCCCCCTTGGGGGGTTTTGCCCTGGCTTGGAGCCTAATTTTTGGTGTCTCTTGTCTCTTTGTGATCTTTATGTTTTGAACATTTGTATAATTGCTTGATGAAGAGAACATAACAAGTAATAAGAAAGCAACTAACTTTCACAAGTAATTATCAAGAAGAGACATCAATCCTAATCTACACTACTCTTGGTTTATCAACATATAATCGAACAATACATTTTTTGGAAGTAATTACCTATTACTGGAAATCTGGATAATTCAACAATCATTAGGATCATCAGGGCAGAATTGTAGGAAATGTAAGTTCTCAAATAGATATTTTGTTGATTTCTTTGGATTAATGGGATTATGACTACCCCACAAGCCTCCAATAGCAGATATTTGGTTATTGGCGTCCTTGATGTCTTCTGCACGATGTCTCATCACAGTTTCTCTATAAAGGATGAACGGTTTTACATTAGGAGTGGGTATACTGGCATATGATAGATCCATTTGTAAATTCCCTCCTATAGTGCAGACCATTTTCTTGAATAAAGCATACCCCAGGCATCTGAGACATCTATGACAACAATATCAATGTCAGGGTGAGCAGCCAAACAAACCTTTAAATCTTTGATAAGACTATGAACTTTGATGGACTTTGAATCAAAACCACACACATTTCTATAAGGTCTAGTAATTTGCAATTCCAACCGATTCATGACCTTTAAAGGCATCACATTAATTGAAGTACCAAAGTTGTAAATTTTTGTAGATGTTCTATGCTAGGAGCAATTTTACTTTTCTCATAGCAATCATACAAAATAGTTAAGTAAAATGCAGATAGAACATATAAGTGGATCTTACAGAAGACAAATCAGAAACAGGAAAAAATGTGGTGGTTCGTTACGGCGGTCAACAGGATGCTTCAACCAGCAAAGTCTCCTTGGTCAGCCAACCCAGCATGTGTCACAACAGTCCTCCAATCAGCAAACGAGTCAACCCAAGTGAACTCCAAAAAAGTCAATGCTGTCCTGAAAAAGTCAATGCAGGGCAGCAAGCTAAAAGTCAACGCAGCAGCAGATTGGTCAACCCTTTGACCTCGATTTCTGTGCCAAATAGTACGGCCTTCCAAAATCGAACTTCCCACAAATTTTCAGCTCATTTGGACCATGCGTTGACCAAAGTCAACGCTGGTCAAACTTTCTGCAAAACCCTAACTACAGAAAATCGTCCTTTAGCTCAGCCGTACTATTTTGTCCTTCTTTTCCTTCACACGTGTGGGCTGAATTCGTCCTCCAAGGAGCTCGTACTAAATTAGATGAGAGAAGATGTTGTGAGTTGTGTTGTGATGAAATGCTCTCCAACTTTGCCTGTATTTATATCCATCATTGGGGCGTGTGACACATCTACTGGGGGTGTGAAACCTTAAGGCCGACCTGCACATATAATTTATTAAGAATAATAAATTCAAAATAAATGTTCTTCTCATCGGATTAAGACATATTATATATGGATTTTACACCTCTCCGAAAGAGGAATCCAATAAAAATATTGGGATCGTCATCTGAGCAGTACAATTCGGAGTTTGGACCTAGTTGTCCAATTTTAACACTTCCTCTCAACTAGGGAGAACTCCGTCCACAAGTGCAATCCAAAAATCGTGTGTCATCCCGCCGTAACTTGCTTTGCTGGCCTCTTTATTTCAGAACAGAAGTGGGTCAGTCACAAAGACATCATTCCCGGCTGACATAATCAGTCCAGAGGTTCAAAACCTCTATCAGACTCACAAAGAGTCTCCAACCAACCCGAAGTTGGTTCATCTGACCCGAAGTCAGGCAGAGGTCCCAGACCTCACTAAACTTGATCCTAGATCAAGTAGTTGGACCGTGCCATCCTAGATAGAGAGTACGGCAATCTCTGATGCGTCCATCAGTCTTTGCTAATAGTTTCTAGCTTTTCCCACCTCATTGGCCAAATGAGAGGTACTTCCCATGAGCCCTGAACTCAATGGGTAGGATGCATACGGGGCACAGATAAATGAGAGGCGAACCAGCTCAATAATCACAACGGTGGGGCAGAAGCATTATGAGTGCTTATGGCTCCGAGAAGCTATCCCCAAAGCCCCCCAGAGCTCCCAGAGCTCATCGTCCAATAGGACCCACATCATAGGGTCGTTCCACGATACCAAGACTCTCACGGAAGGTTAGGAACTTGACCTTCCCCAGGGGCTTAGTGAGAATATCCGCGACCTGCTCATCAGTTCCTATATGATCGAGCCTTATGGCGCCTCGTTGTACCATATCCCGGATAAAGTGGTACCTGATATCAATATGCTTGGATCGGTCGTGGAACACAGGATTCTCAGTCATACGAATCCCACTCTGATTATCACCGAGTATCACAGTGGTATCTAGCACATGTCCAAACAGCTCACTAAAGAGCTTCCGCAACCAAACTGCTTCACAACAGGCCATACTAGCAGCAATGTATTCGGCCTCCGCGGTGCTCAAAGCTACCGACTTCTGCTTCCTGCTCATCCATGAGATCGAAGCAGAACCAAGATTGAAGCAGCATCCCGATGTGCTCTTACGATCCACCACACTGCCAGCCCAATCGGCATCAGTATATCCACAGAGTGTCACACTCCCGGCAGTGTATCTCAGCCCATGGTTTATCGTGCCCTGAAGATATCTCAGAAGATTCTTGGCACCAACCCAGTGAAAATGATGAGGCTCAACCATCTGTTGACTCAAAGTGTTCACTGCAAAACATATATCTGGTCGGGTGTTCACTAAGAACATCAAAGCTCCTATGAGTTGACGATACTCGGTAGGATTGGCCAAGATAGGCCCAGCAGCGCTGCCACTCAACTTCTTGAAGTTGAGTTCCATCGGTGTTGACACGGACTTGCAGTCCACCATACCAAATCTCTCTAGAAGTTTCACAATGTATTTTCCTTGAGAAAGGAAAATCTCTCCAGGTCTCTGCCAGACCTCCAGGCCTAGGAAGTAGTGCATCAGTCCTAGGTCCTTCATTTCGAACTCAGCAGCAAGCTCCCTCTTACATTGATGAATGAGAGGGTCAGCACCTGTCAGGAAGAGGTCGTCCACATACAGCACTAGAATGAGAGGCTTCCCCTGCACAACCTTGAAGTAAAGGTTCGGATCAGCATTACTTCGAGTGAAGCCCGGCTTCATCAAGTAACTATCCATCCTCTCGTACCAAGCTCTGGGTGCTTGCTTTAACCCATAGAGGGCTTTCTTCAACCTGCAGACATGAGTGTCTCGATCCTGAACTTCAAATCCCAGAGGTTGTTCTACATACACCTCTTCTTTTATTGCACCATGCAGAAAAGCGGTCTTGACATCCATTTGATGAAGACTCCATCCTTGCGTAGTAGCAAGGGCTATGATTGATCGAATGGTGGTATATCGTGCCACAGGTGCAAATATGTCATCATAGTCTATTCCTTCCTTTTGAGAGAAGCCACGGGCAACAAATCTTGCCTTGAACTTTTCAGCACTCCCATCAGATCCATGTTTGATCTTGTAGAGCCATTTCGCGGTGACAACAGATTTGTCCTTCGGTCTCGGACCACATCCGAGACATCATTCTTCATTATGGACTCATATTCTTCGTGCATAGCATCCTTCCAAACTTGATGCTTTACGGCTTCCTCAAAAGATCCAGGTTCAGATTGTACAATAGTACTCATGGCGGCTAGATACCCTTGGTATCTACACGGCTTCTTGCTTTCTCGGAATGTCCCCCTTGGGGCAGCATGACCCTCAGCATCTTCGAGGGTATCCCTGAGCCATGATGGTCTCTTTCCCAGTGAAGGAGATGGATCAATAGGGTCCATTGGTCCTTCAATATCGGGCATTGTCTCATCCTGCGGTTCTTCCAGATTTCTAGGCCTTTCTTCATGATTTTCTCCAGATCTTGGAAGATCTACTACTTTCTTCAGGGAAGCATCTTCGTCAAAAGTGACATCATGGCTTATCTCTACTTCCCTTTGACCAGGTACATAGACTCTATAGGCCTTAGAAGTCTCACTGTAGCCCACAAACATTCCTTTCTTCCTAGTAGCATCCAGCTTACTTCTCTTTTCTTTCGGCACATGAAAATAGACAGGACATCCAAAAATTCTAAAATGTGAGACATCAGGTTTCTTACCAGAGAAAACCTCTTCGGGGGTTTTGGAGTCCAAAGCGGAATGAGGGCATCGGTTTTGAATGTACACGGCAGTATTTGCAGCTTCTCCCCACAGAAACTTTGGTAGACCCTGGTCACATAGCATGGCACGGGCAGCTTCCACAATAGTCCTATTCTTGCGTTCGGCAACACCATTCTGCTCAGGAGTATATGCAGTGGTAGTCTCCCTCTTAATGCCAGCTTCTCTGCAAAAGTCTTTGAACTCATTTGACTCATATTCAGTGCCATTGTCGGTCCTCAAATCTTGATCTTCTTTCCGGTCATATTTTCCACCAAGGCTTTGAAGGTACGGAACCACATGAAAGCCTCATCCTTCTTCTTCAAGAAGTATATCCAGGTTTTGCGAGAGAAGTCATCAGTGAATGTCATGTAGTAGGAACATCCTCCCAGGGATGTCACGGGCAACATACCAGATAGATTAGAATGGACCAGTTGCAAAATATCAGATGTCTTTGTGACACTTGAAGGGAAAGGTCCCCTTGTATGTTTTCCTTCGGCACAACCCTTACATACACCTTCATGATTATTTCCAAAGTCAGGCATCCCTGTCACCACCTTCCTTGCTTCGAGAAGGGCCTTGTAATGAAGGTGTCCAAATCTTCGGTGCCATAGTTCGGTTTGTCGGATAGTATCACAAGTCATAGCTCCCAACGGACTCCCTCCAACTTGGTAGAGTGTACCAACTCTAAAACCAATTGAGATAGCTTCCTTGAAGCTCTTCTTCCACATGAGCACCTTTCCATCAGAGAAAGTTACATTGAATCCTTTGTCTTCCATGGCGGATACAGACACAAGGTTCTTCTTCAATTTAGGTACATAGAGTACATCTTGCAAACGAAGGACTTGTCCTTGAGACAAGTGGAGGGTCACAGTCCCTGTCCCTTTCACAGGATAAGTGGCATTATCCCCAAGGATAATTTCGAGATTAGTACCCCTTTCAACCATGTCAGAAAGTGCTTCCTTGAGTCCGGTGATGTGTCTTGAGGCACCACTATCGATTAGCCAGACATCCATAGTGTCGGGCGGAGATGCAGCTGAGAGAGCAGATACTAGAATACACTCATTTCTTTTATCAACAACATTAGACTCCTCATACCTGGTATTTCTGGACCTTTTAGAAGGTTGATTGTTTCCTCCAAAGTGAGCCTTCCTCTTTCCTTTGGATTTGTCATTTCTTCGATTCCCATTCCTTCGGTTGTTGTTGTTATCATCGCTATCGGGAGAATCCTTCTTGAAGGGGCATTCTCTAGCATAGTGTCCAGGCCTATGGCAGGTGAAACATTTTCCCTTCTTCTCTTGAGTCCTTGTTCTTCCTTTGTCCTTAGAACCACCAGAGTTCTTCTTTTGAGAATGAGCACCATACGCAGCATTTTTGTCATTATCGAATTCCTTCATCCTTGTTTCTTCTTGCATACATCTAGACAGAAGCTCATCAAAGTTAGGAATGGTATTATTGTTGAGAATGGTAGTTGTGAATACTTTCCATTCATATGGGAGTCCTCCAAGTGCGGTGAGAACCATCTCACAATCAGCTATTGTCTCCCCAATAGCTAGCAGATTGTTCCTTGTTTCGGTCAATTTCAGAAAGAAAGTTTGAATAGACTCATGCCGGCCCTTCTTCATATTCTTCAACTTGTTCTTGAGGAATAGCACTTGGTTCACATTGTTTACCTTGAACATAAGGATCAATTTTTCATACATCTCCTTGGATGTGCCTAGTTCAGATATGTAGGCAGCCAGACTCTTATTTATGGATTCCCTGATCAACAGCTTTGCTCTGATTTCTCACTTCTTATACTTGTTTCTAACAGCAGCGGTAGCATTGGATGGAGGTTCTTGAATCTTCCCCGTCACATGATCCAAGAGATCATGATCTTCCAATTTGAGATCTAGTATCATCTTCCAAGCATGGAAGTCATCCCTTCCAGTCAGCTTGTCATTCTCCTTGAATTCAAGACTAGTGGAACCCATTTCTTCCGGTGATGATTGCTAAAGATAGAGTTTGTCTTCACCTTCCCTCTGATACCATGTAAATTTTTGTAGATGTTCTATGCTAGGAGCAATTTTACTTTTCTCACAACAATCATACAAATAGTTAAGCAAAATGCAGATAGAACATATAAGTGGATCTTACAGAAGACAAATCAGAAACAGGAAAAATGTGGTGGTTCGTTATGGCGGTCAACAGGATGCTTCAACCAGCAAAGTCTCCTTGGTCAGCCAACCCAGCATGTGTCACAACAGTCCTCCAATCAGCAAACGAGTCAACCCAAGTCAACTCCAAGAAAGTCAACGCTGTCCTGAAAAAGTCAACGCAGGGCAGCAAGCTAAAAGTCAACGCAGCAGCAGATTGGTCAACCCTTTGACCTCGATTTCTGTGCCAATTAGTATGGCCTTCCAAAATCGAACTTCCCACAAATTTTCAGCCCAATTGGACCATGCGTTGACCAAAGTCAACGCTGGTCAAACTTTCTGCAAAACCCTAACTGCAGAAAAATCGTCCTTCAACTCAGCCGTACTGTTTTTGTCCTTCTTCTCCTTCACACGTGTGGCTGAACTCGTCCTCCAAGGAGCTCGTACTAAATCAGATGAGAGAAGATGTTGTGAGTTGTGTTGTGTGAAATGCTCTCCAACTTTTCCTGTATTTATATCCATCATTGGGGCGTGTGACACATCTGCTGGGGGTGTGAAACCTTAAGGCCGACCTACACATATAATTTATTAAGAATAATAAATTCAAAATAAATGTTCTGCTCATCGGATTAAGACATATTATATATGGATTTTACACCTCTCCGAAAGAGGAATCCAACAAAAATATTAGCCTCTTAATCTGAGCATCATAACATGGAGTTTGGACCTAGTTGTCCAAATTTAACAAAAGTCAACCATGTGATTATGGAGAAGTAAATCATTCACTACTACTGTGAGAAAGAAAGGTGCATGCCCTCCATTTTGTTTTTCAAATTGCATATTTTGTGAAATCACAGGAGGATCCTCAAGTTCTTTATCAAAGTTACGAATCTTCTATATTTGACCTCTTTGAAGCTCTAACTTGGACAATTCATGGAAGAGTACACAAATATTTACCTTAGTGAGCTCATTTCCCAAATCAACATCTAAAGAAGCATCGCTATTCTTTTTGGTTGGGCTGGGATTGGAGTTAGCACTCGAAGGTAAGGATGCCCTAGTCCATTGTTTTGGTGGGGCATCATTGCTATTTTCCTTGGGGTTCTCTGGTTGTTTCCTTCTTCTAGTGTAATGCAACCCTTTAAACTTATCCCTTACGTCTATGTCATTAACAACTTCTTCTAGGTTCTTAACACATCCTTTGGTCATTTCTTCATGCTGTTGTTTGGCAATAGGGAAAATTCTATTAGGCAAAATGGTGATAGGGAAAGGATTGTCGATTAAATTCAATTGTTCTTAGATTTCTTCCTCATTTTCCTGATTATGAGGACATTCATCCTCATTATGGAACTCATTACAGTAATAACACCAAGGGATCCCTTCCTGATTGATCCTATTAAAAGGAGCAAGGGTGTTAGGAACATTTTGTTGAGGGCGAGGCTTGCTATTTCTTGGGCCTCAGTTCCTCCCAGGACGTTTGTCATTACTATAATGAGGTTTAAGAGGATAGCTTGTCCGAAGGAGTCAACTTATTCATCATGGTAATTTGACACTGCTTGAGTTTATTAGTCACTTTATCAATTTTTTGTGCAAAAAGCATGCAACTTAGGATCAACATGACCAGTGGCTTTAGACTTGGCTCAACTTTAGCTCGAAGATATGAGAAGTCAATTTTGGCAACTGAAAGGTTTTCTTGAACAAGAGCAACATACACATACTCTTTTGCTTGAGCCAAAGAAGTAGGACCCTTTGACCCTTTGCTCTAAGTGCATAGCGAAAATGTCCATCAAAAGCAGTTGTATATTGTGTTAATACAGTGTCTACAGCATGCTTAAAGCTTGTTGGTATTTATCAAATCTCTGACTGATTCACAGACCTTTTAATTTTCTTTCTTCTTCATTTCATGAAACTGAGCCATCAAATATCTTCTATATTTCTTAGTTTCCCATTTCTTATTGAAAGCCTCATGGTATTGATCCCAATCCTTGATCCCTCTATCAGGCAAGTCTTGGTACCATGATTTAGCGCTTTCTTTAAAGGATAGAGCAAAGAGTTTCATGACAATATCTTCTTGAGCTGCATCCCCTGCTGGATTTTGATGTTTAGAAACAATCATTAAAGCTGACCATGCTGAAAGCAGTTTCTGCATTTAAACAGAATGTTCTTGTAGTCAAAGGGCTGCTTCCAGGTGTCGCTTAGAATCTGAAGCTTGATTGAGGCAGGTAGTGGCTTGTACAAACCCATGTTTATAGCGAGACTTACAAAGTTTAAGTTAGTGCACTCTGCAGGTACTTTGTAGGGTATCAGGAAAGATTCTAAAGCATTCCCATTCTATTCAAAGACTAAATCATGCAAAACCACTAAAGGTGGAGATGGAAGTCTCATCCAAACCAAATCTGAGGAGAGTGTATCTTCAAAGGCATCAAACCCAGCTATCCAGGACTTCATGAATAAGCCTGCTCTTCACATCAGTTAGAGACTTCCTTCAAGGACTGTATCCCTCTCTCTAGGTTTCAAGAAAAGACCACCAAATGGATTCTTGGTAAGAGATTTATAACCATGCCCTTTTGAGTCTCCCAATTTGCCTTCAACTATTTGGCTACGGTTTTGCCTGACAGACGGATGTCCATAAATTAGCATATCTGAGCCGTTTTGAAAGAGTTTCATATAGCCTTACAAAGGTTCAGATTTGAAGATGAGAACCATTGTTTTGGGAAGCTCAAAAGTTCTGTTCTCAATAGGCATGTGGGCAAGTGTATAACTGCCTTTCTTTATCAGCAGTTTGGCTATATTTTTAGTTGGAGAAGGGATAGGCACATCCGTATCCTCCCTGGATGCTATGATTTCAACCCACGAATAAGATTGCACCCTGCAAAAACCTGAATTAAATGCAGCACAAGCTGAAGTGGAACAGAGGAGAATGCAGCTGCGTAAATGCTAGAGCAGAACACAAGGAAACCCAGCAAACTCCAGGGCACAGTGCAGGAAGAAAGTAGTGGTGTTATCCTAAAATCTCTCCCAAGATGTATGATTAAGGCACACGACTTTAATGACATAATATAGAAGTTATCATTGTCATGCATTAAGAAAAGTTTACTTAGATTGTTGCTATAAGAGAGGTGACTTGGATGAAACTTTGTCTTGAAAGCTTTGTGTTCAATCTTACTGTTTTGGTTGTGCTCCCTACATTTAGACATTTGCTTTGGGGTAAAAAAAATCAAGCTATTGCAGGACAATCCAAGTCTACTAATTTGTGTGGTTGTTTTGCAGGAATACCTAATTCCTGAGGAATATGTACAGGTTATGAGAGCATCAATGCTGAACAAGTGTCCTGTATCTTCGTATGCACAAGTTTGTGATGTGTTTATGAAAGAACTAGGCAAGCTTCCTCATGAAGTATGATTTGAACCTACTCTTTTGTTTATGACTTTAAAGTTTACATTGCAGTGCTGAAAATGACTTTTCCATAATGTTAGAAATGGTATGTGCAGAACTTAAAAAGTTGTTGAAACATATCTTTTTGATCTGTCGAGTGAAAATATGTTGATTGTCTTGAACACTTGATCATGGTATATCATTCTTTTTAATGAAGGTGTTCTTGGAGTTTGACCGGATTCCATTAGCAAGTGCTTCACTTGCTCAAGTGCATGCTGCTCGCACCCATGATGGCAGGAAAGTTGCCGTCAAGGTAAATTTATATGCAAAGAGTCCCAATCTGTCTCAAAATTTGAGCCTGAACTCAGCTTGACTTTTATACCATTTTATGTGCTCCTGTCATTATTTTTTATTCTGAAATTCCCCATTGTATCTTAGTTTTTGTCTTTCTGCCTTAGTCTCGTGTTTCATGTCAGTGCTGTGGTACATGCTGAAATATTTTCCCGGTTCAATGATTTTGGGGTGTAGATTCAGCATACACATTTGACTGACACAGCGGCTGTGGATACCGCCACTGTAGAGTTGGTTGTCAATATTTTGCACTGGATTTTTCCTGCATTTGATTATAGGTAGTTGCCACTCGAACGTTATCTGCTGTTTTGGTGGTATTTTATTATTAAGACATAAATTAAAACATCTGACAAGTGAAGACAAATTTGATTTTCTTTCACTAATTGAATTGTATTAGGTGTAGTTTCTGGAATCTGTAGTCATTAGATAATAGCTAGCATAATTCATGCATGTATGATGTGTGCACCTCCTGACTCTAAAAGATTGATTGTAATGGATTTTCATCTACAGGTGGTTAATTGATGAAGTGCATGAGAGTCTTCCAAAGGCAAGTGTGCAATTTTGCATAGCTACATGCTATTTTACCATGACGAAAATATCTAGATGTTATTTTACTACAAGCATTTCTTTGAAGGTTTACTTGTTGTTGAATAGTTCATTTGCTAACGAACAACACTAGAGAAAGGAACAATATTCCATACTATCTCTTTTTTCTGGGAAACATGGCCCTGTTGCTTCACCGATAAAAAAACATATTGATGCCTGTCTTTAGATTCAACTGGTCAAAATTTTCGTTGTATGTATGACTTCTAGGTATTGCATTGCTTTAGTTACAATAAGGATACAGTTTGTTCTTAGTAGCTAAGATCCCAACCATGATTTTCTTTTAATAATTATTCTTTTACAACTACATTTGAACTCTAATCTGTTTTAAGGTTTATAGTGAGGTATATTTAATCCTGAATAGGTATCTCTTTATTGTAATATGTTTGATCTGTTTCATTGTGAACCCAGGAGCTAGATTTCCTGTACGAGGCAAAGAATAGTGAACAGTGTGTTTATAATTTCAAAAGATTATCTCCTCATCTTGCACCTTATATTTATATTCCCAAAGTTTATTGGAATTTGAGTACAACAAGGTTGTTGACAATGGAGTTTATCGATGGAGTTGGGGTCACTGATGTGGATGCCATGAAGCGACTTGGAATTCGGCCGAGTGATGTTGCAAAACTGGTTAGTACATTGAACATGTGAACTTTTACTGTGATAACAGAGCTATTTTATGTATTCTGCTTTATATCGAATGTATAACATTTCTTCTTAGAAAGCAAAATAATACACTGGATTTTATTTTCTATCTATTTACTACTGTTTGGCTAAACTGGACATCTGGATATATCATGCAGATAAGCCAGGCTTTTGCAGAGATGATCTTCAAACATGGATTTGTGCATTGTGACCCGCATGCTGCAAACATGATGGTTCAGGTTGCACCCTCTGGTAAAACAGGCATCCTGGGTAGGCTCTTTTCTGGTCTCCCTTTGTATTTCATAGTTGGATTCATTTTTAAATTGGATTCCTCCCTCTCAACCTGAATTCTATTTTTGTTTTTTTGGTAATACTACTATAAATAGTTGTTACTTTATTTGCTTATATCAATTATATTACAAATCATTGATATTGAATCTTTCAAGATTAGTCTTTGGCCCTCGTAAATTTCAATTTTGATTTATGCTTAAAGGTTGAAAGTGAATGGGATATATTCTATGATGGGGTCTCCCTTTTTTAGGGGAACCAATCCCTTGGGAATCCTGTTTGCTCTTAACACAATGTAAGGTATTTGTTCATCGTCCTGCACTTCATATATTACATGACAAGCAAATTCGTTAGAACAACTTAAAAGATTGAAAATTTGATGTTTGTCCTAAAAAATTGCTATGATCCAATATCATCTAGAATTTTAGGTCGAAGAATTACCTGTATTACATACCTGCTGTGTGGTATTGGCATAGTTTTAAAAATCGGAACCGGATTTTGAACTGGCCACCTATCTAACAAGGATTTGAATTGGAACCGGATCGAATCGGAAATGAAAAAAAAAAATAAAGTGATCAATTTTTAATGAAAACATTTATTTTAAAGATTTTAAACCATGATTACAAACCATTAGAGGAAAAATATGCAAATTTTGTTCATCTATATGCCATCTAAGGGTGATATATCAAAATGGCACAAAGTGAAATACATATCAACAACAAAATACATAATCATGTGAAAATTTCTGAATGTTACTATTATTTAGAAATTTACTGTTAGATCTGGTTATGCTCCTCCTACTTAATTAAGTTATTAACTGAATAATTCAGGTTAATATCGAAGCAAAACACATAACAGTCTTTCACCAATTTAGATCTAGAAAAAGTACATGCACACATAGACAAAGTGACACAATGATTTTCTGGACAAATAGTCCCTGGAAAAACCCAATGCGGGAAAACCGGTTTGCTGGCCGCTGGAGGGTTTCATTATGAAGAGTTTTCTGAATACAACAAATCTGGGTTCCAGATCTGGAAACCCGACAGAGAAAATATAGATCTGCAACTCACCGACTGTTCTGAAGCCAAAAGATTGATGATCCACACCCTTAAACGGGATTTACAGGACTCAGCCAAAATTAGGCCCTAGAAACCCCAACGCTGCCCTTGAAGCCCCTGCGTCAGCGTCTGCAGCCCCTGCGTCCCTCAGTGCTGGCCTGGAAAGGGCTGCGTTACCCCAGACTGGGTGACGCAGTCCTCACGCTGCCCCTAAGGGTCTCTGCGTAACCTCTGAGGGTTTCCAGCTGCCTTACGCTGCCCTGGGAGAGACTGCACAACACTTGCGTAGCTGAAGCTGCTCCTCCGCTGCGCAATTGCTGCCCTCTTGCTGCTGATGCCCCTGCTTCTCTGCGCTGCCTTTCTGAAGCTGCTCTCTGTCTCTTGCTGATTCTAGACACTGGGATCAGATCATCCCCTTTGTCTAAACTCCCCTCTCTGCAGCTGAAACACTTATGAGAATTCTTAACAAATCCTGCCCTAGAATCTCAGCTTAGCTTTAGTGCTCTGCCTCTGTGTGTCTTTATAAATGACCCGACCCCAAGCCTTTCCTTCAAACTTTTCTCGTTGGGAAACCAACGACAATGATCAGATCTTGAATCAATGGCTAAGATTAAAAGAAAGCTTGATCTGTGTGACTTAAGACAATTTCATCACATGTTTAATTTTTCTAAGTAATGCGGTCTATTATGAGCGATAATGTTACATGAGCCAAAGTCAGTACTCTGCCTTGAAGGCGAGAAAATTCGAGAAAAAAAAACAGAGAAGTGGACTGTCGAAACCCACGCAGGGGTGCAGAGTAAGATTTCTCCAAAAGATGCTTTGACCCAGAAAAGACAAAAAGGGGCCATAAAGCTTCATAGCTACCAGAACAGAAAAAACCCAAGAAGTTGGGTGACACAAACACAGAAGAAGACCAAGCAACGAACCCATTAGTCTTCCGGAGTCTCCTCCACGATCCTGCACCAACCGGTGGCGTGCATTTCAGGAGCAAGTTCTGCCTGAGAAGCCGGGGGACCAGGTTCAGCAGAGAGCATGTCTTCATCAGGAACAAAGTCTACAGGGTGAGACGAAGGCTGCATCAGAGTGCTGCCACTGCCCAAATTGAATTGCGAGAACTGGGTGTCAGGAGAAATATTCTCCATAGGAACTGTCGGTTGCACGCTTAAATCCTCTAGCAAGCTGTCTTCCATAAAAACCACCGAGAGAATGGCAGTTATCCGCGGGTGATTGAGGGTGCTCTGGAAGGTGAATCGAGTAGTGTCTGTTGTATTAGCAGAGGTAGCAGACGAGCGACGCGAATGGGGACCCCAGTACAAGCGAAAATCCTGAGAGCGCCCCCTGCCGCTTCGAGTTCTGGGGTAGTGGCTGGAGCCATCATCGAAGGAGGAGGTGTTCGGGGAAGGACTGGAAGGAAAACAAGAGGGATGGCTCTGAGAGCTGCCCCTCCTAATCCGCATACGATGTCGAAGCCTCGGCATAGTGTGATGGAGCGGGGTCCAGAAAACTTTAACAGAAGTGCAAGCCAGCCCAAGGTGGCCCAAAATCGAGCGAGGACGCGGTGACAGCTGAAGATGCCCAGGAGAATAAACCTCCCTCTGCATAGAGCGCAATAGACACAGATATACTTTCTCCCGACTTTGCATACAGTAACCAATGACGCCAATATGATTTTGAGGGAAAGCCAAGACCGGGCGGATTTTAACCTGTTGCTTATGGAATCCATCTGCCATGAGACAGGTCATAATATGCGCCGAGTTCGTCCTTCCCAAACCAAACAAATCCATCTTCTTAACTGCTATCAGAGTGAAAATCTCGCCTAAGCATGCGGAGGCAGGGTTCAACATGTTTGAAGGCGCGCGAGTGCTGTTGATTGCAGAGCTCATAGCATTGGAAGGAGGGGAGTGTAAATGAGACATGCTGTGGCGCAGGTGTCCATTTAACTCCGCGTACCACAGGGGCAGGTGTCGGCATGGCTTGCCGCCCCTCCGTCCCATCCCATTAACTAGCCTTTGAAACACCCGCATCCGGGGATCACATGTTTAATTTAATTAACTTTAATTATTTAATTTTCCTAAGTTTAGACTTAGGAAATACATTAAAATAATTAATTAGTTAAATATCTCCCAAACGAGATGAAATTTCCCAAATCCCTTTCTAGGTCTTGTAGATCAAGTGTACTCTAGTCCCTCCACAAAATTTGGGAGCTAGAGCACATTCGATGCTACCTCAAATACAAAAATCTCAATACTCTCTCTTAGCACGAAGTGTGCTCTAGCAATACATCACACCATTCATTACAAGATTTTGGGCACTGGTTTTTGTGCTACTGATGCTTGGCGTGCTGCCACTCAACTCTGCATTGCTGCTACCATTCTGTATTGCTGCCCATGATGCTGTCACCGCCATTGCCACATCTGTACTGCAGCTCCCTCTCAATTTGCTGCATCCGTGCTGCCTATAGCACTGCCACTGCTAACTGCTGCACTGCAGCTTCAGTTGTTGAGAGAAACAACTGAATCTCCTGCCCAATCTTTGACAGACAAGTCTGTTGGGCTGCATCCTCATCACTGAAGCTCCATAGGCTGCTGATTAGTGCTGTCATCTGGAGGATGATGCACATCAACAACTCTGCACTGCGTAAGCAGACTCCCTCTACACTATTGAAGTCACATCAGCCCCTTGTGCTGAAATCTCTCACGCTGCTGCTGTGCTGCGTTGTCCTTCTGAAGCCTCCACGCTGCTGCAGCTCTGCTCTGCGCTGCGGAAGTCACATCAGCCCCTACGCTGCTGCTGCATCTGCACTGCGCTGCTCCTTCCAGCCTTCAGATCTACCTCTGCTTCATCCGTGGTCTATGCACCCACTGCTCCATTTGTCCCGCTACTGTCTTAAGGCTCTCGTAGCTCGGTTGTGATCCAAGAGATGAGCTGCTCAAGGATCCTGTCGTCATTCTGTAGCTCCTCTATAGATCCATGTTGCCCCAATTTCATGGTTCATGAGTGCTCATGGCTGCATCATCTTCTGACCCATCATCTGCCACAACAGCCTTGGAAGAAGAAGCTTCCTTGTCCTTTTTCTTCTGAGCAAAATTGCTGGCAAAATGTCCTAATTCACCACACTAGAAGCACTTGATCTTTGATAGATCCTTCTTCTTCTTTCCCTACTGCCTCTTTGATGCCAAGGCTGCATCTTCTTCATCTTCATTCTTCACTCTGCTCGATCCAGTGCTGTATTGCTTCTTGGTGATTCTGCGGAGTTCTTCTTGATGCATAATTGCCCACAAGTTGTCCCAATCCGGGAGGTCCGCTCTGCCCAAGATACTTTGGACAAAGGTTTCCCTCTCATCTGTGATTGCATTGAGAGCAATCCTGACCATTATCTCATCTTCCACCTTAGCACTCGTTGCAGTCAACTGATCTCTGATCGATTGTAATCTGAAGAGAAAATGCTCCATGTCTTCTCCCTTGGTCATCATGAATAACTGCATCTGAGTCTCCAACAACATCTTCCTTTGGACGGATTTTCCCTCATATAGGGATGTTAAGGTCTTCCACCTCTCATTAGCTGTCTTCTTTTCAACTATATGTGGGACAATATGGTCCTTAATTCCATCCATGGTCAGCTGCTTGGCATGTCCAACAGCTTCATTATGCTTCCTTAGGAGATCTACATCAGTTGGTGTGGCCAGAACATGTTCTGCATGGTCTCTTAGATGATATGCCTCTATGACTATTAGGATCCTAGCCTTCCAAACTGAAAAGTTGAATAGGCCATCCAATCTGTCCTGATCACGCAGTCCATGAGGAGCCATCTGCTCAGAAATTTGTCGGAGCTCCCATTCTCTTTGATAGAGATCTGGATCTAAGGCCCTTGGCGAAACAGGCACCTTTTGCTCCCTCTGACAATTGATTTCCCTTCTTGGAAATCTGCCAAATCAACAATGATTCAACTCTCTTTGATCCTATGATCAATCTGCAAGTTTCTTTAGCTAGAAACTCTCTGAGAAACTGATCTCCTCCCGCTCTTTGTCACTAGTGCTTAGGCTAAAAGTAAAAAAACTTCAGAAATTTAACCCCACCAGCACCTTCTGAATTTCAACAGCTCTGCTTCAGGCTCTTCTGGATCTGACAGACTCAGATCTGCGTCACACTGGCTGGCTTCAAACAATCCCAGCGCTGCCTCTGCGCAGTAAGTGCGTGGGCCTGCTGGGAGATAGCGTTAGACTGCGTCACCCTACCCTCTGCGTTCTGCTTTTCTGAAAACTGGGCTGTCCCTTCAGATTTGCCCCTCTGCTGCACTTCCTGCTGCTTTCTGCAGCAAGATCCTTCAGTCTTTTGCTGATGACCCTTCTAGATCTGCAATTGCTCTGATACCGTGTGAAAATTTTTGAATGTTACTATTATGCATAAATCTACTGTTAGATCTGGTTATGCTCCTCCTACTTAATTAAGTTATTAACTGAATAATTTAGATTAATATCGAAGCAAAACACATAACAGACTTTCATCAATTCAGATCTAGAAAAAGTACATGCACACATAGACAAAGTGACAGTGATTTTCTGGACAAATAGTCCCCGGAAAAACCCAACGCGGGAAAACCGGTCTGCTGGCTGCTGGAGGGTTTTATTATTAAGAGTTTTCTGAATACAACAAATCTGGGTTCCAGATCTGGAAAACCCGATAGAGAAAATATAGATTTGCAACTCACCGGCTGTTCTGAAGCCAAAATATTGACTGATCCACATAAACGGATTTACATAGGACTCGGTAACCTTAAGCCCTGAAACCCGGCGCTAAAGGGCCTACCCACAGCCAGCCAGGCCTACAAAACCCTAGAAATGCTGTTGTGAAGGGTTGCGTTACCCGGAACTAGGTGACGGAGTTCTCCTGTGCCTTTCAGGGTCTACGCGTAACTTGCGAGGGTTTCCGGTTGCCTTCGCTTCCCCAGGAGGAAGTTGCGCAAAACTGCGTAGTGAAGGAAGAGCTAACTCCTGCCTTTGTCCGCAGTTCTTCCCTCTTCTTGACGATACTTGCTTCTGCGTTGCCTTTGAAGAGCGCTCTCTTGTCTCTTTACGATTTATGCCCTTTGGGATCGGATCATCCCCCTTTAATCCTAAGCTTCCCTCTCTCCCCGTTGAAACATAGGAATTCTTAGCAAATCAGCCCTAGAATCTCAGCTTTGCTTCAGTGCTCTACCTCTATGTTTCTTTACAAATGACCCCAAGCCTTTCCTTTATACTTTTCTCGTTGGGAGACCAACGGCCATGATCAGATCTTGAATCAATGGCTAAGATTAAAAGAAAGCTTGATCCGTGTGACTTAAGACAATTTCATCACATGTTTAATTTAATTAACTTTAATTATTTAATTTTCATAAGTTTAGACTCAGGAAATACATTAAAATAATTAACTAATTAAATATCCCCCAAACTAGATGAAATTTCCCAAATCCCTTTTTGGTCTTGTAGATCAGGTGTACTCTAGTCCCTCCACAGAATTTGGGAGCTAAAGCACATCTGATGCTACCCCAAATACACAAAATCTCAACAAATCAATGAGGCTCTACATGGCTTTTAGAGTCCAAAAACAATGCTCAAGTTATTGGGCTAATGGCCTACTACAAATCACTGATCAACATGATCACTCATCAAACTCATCATTGATTCACCACTACTAGAATTGGGAACATCAACAAGAGCTACATAAACATTATCTAGCTCAAAGTCTTCAAACTTGGATTGCTCAACCTTATAATATGGTAGAAATTGAAAAACATGCCTAACCAATGATTTTGGTTTGAGTGAAGGGTTCATCTCCTCTACGTTATAATACGGTAGATAAAGCTTACGATGCCTAACCACTTATTTTACTTTGACTGAAGGGTACATTTTTGTTAAGGCCATAGTAGAGGAGTTCAACAATCAATACCACCAACATCAAGGTAGATAAAGGGCTTCATGCTCTTGATCAAATGCCAATCCCATAACCTGACACATGACAGAATCAAATGGAAACATTGCAATCCCGCAAATTCTAAAATCCTGAAAACTAATAAGTGTTGAGATTTTCAGTGTTGGGGTAGCATTGGGTGTGGTCTAGCCCTGAAATTTTGTGGAGGGGCTAAGACACACAAGACCTCCAAAACCCAGAAAGCGTTTGGAGAAATTTCATCTGGTGTGCGAGATATTAAAATATATTTTTTTTTTAATGAGGACCATAAGTCTAACTTAGGGAATTAGAAAAATTAAAGTGAATTAATTGAACACATGTGATGAAATGTTCTAAGGACGCGGATCAAGTAGTCTTTTAATCTCAGCTGTCGATAAGAGATTAAATCACGACCGTTGATGTATCAACGAAAAAGTATAAGAGAAAGGCTTGGGGGTCAGTTGGAGATACACACATGGAGGCAGAGTAGAGAGACTAAGCTGGAATTCTAGGGTAGGTTTGCTAAGAATTTCTATAAGTGTTTCAGCTGCAGCGAGGGGTAGTATTGGCTAAGGGGATGATTTGATTCTGGAGCCAAGAGTCAGCAAGAGGCAGAGAAGCCGCAAGCAGGAGCAGCGTAGAGGAAGTAGAAGCTACACAGCTGCGGGTAGTATTCGCTAAGGGGATGATTTGATCCCAGAGCCAAGAGTCAGCAAGAGGCAGAGAAGCCGCAAGCAGGAGTAGCGTAGAGAAAGTAGAAGCTACACGGCAACTGTGTAGCTTCTACTTCCTCTATGCTGCTCCTGCTTGCGGCTTCTCTTCCTCTTGCTGACTCTTGGCTCTGGGATCAAATCATCCCCTTAGCGAATACTACCCGCAGCTGTGTAGCTTCTACTTCCTCTACGCTGCTCCTGCTTGCGGCTTCTCTTCCTCTTGCTGACTCTTGGCTCCGGGATCAAATCATCCCCTTAGCCAATACTACCCCTCGCTACAGCTGAAGCGCAGAGGGTTTCAGGTGCTACGCAGGCCCAGAAAGGGCAATGCTGAGGCAGCAGGAGGCTTTCAGGGTTACGCAGAGGCCATCCAGGGCAGCGTAAGGACTGCGTCACCCAGTCTGGGGTTATGCAGTCCCCTTCTGAGCACCGCAAGGGCACGCAGAGGCTAACAGGGCTGACACATGCAGCTTCAGAGCTCTGGTGGGGTTTCTAGAGGCAGAACAGGGCTGAGTTCTGTAAATCCCGTTTGAGGGTGTGAATCAGTCCAGTCTTTAGTCTCTAGAACAACAGGTGTTGCCGTAGATCTTATTTTCTTTGTCGGGTTAACCAGTAAGGTGCCCAGATTTGTTGTACTTAGATTCTAGTTAATAATAATAAACCCTCATATCTGCTGCACCGGTTTTCTTGCATTGGGTTTTTTTCGGGGACATTTTTCTGAAAAATCTGTCACTTTATCGAATGAGCTTAATATTCAGTAAATGATATGTATGTGTGTAGGCTGCTAGTTGTGTTTACTTCGGTATTTTCTAAAAATAAATTGTATAATTAAATCACAAGTAGGAGAAGTAAATCAAGATACTGCAATAGGATTTTTGTATTATTATATTAAAAATTTTTCACATGGTATAAGAGCATTGCAGATCAAGCTAAATCTCCAACAAAATCAGTTGAAGATATTTTGTTGCAAAAAGCAACTGAAGCAATAGAGATCCAGAAAGGGTAGCTCAGCAACAGGAGGACGCAGTCCCAGCAAAGGCTACGCAGGGGTTGACGCAGCCCCATCTGGGTGACGCAGAGACAACGTAGTGCCTTCCAGATGGACGCAAGAGTAGCCTGCGTTGCGCAGAGGTTGCACTGGGCCAGTCTGGTCACGCAGAGGCCAGCCAGAGGGATGCAATCCAATTTTCTTTTCTGTTGCTGTGAAGTATTGCCAAGATCCGTAAGCAGAGTTTTTTAGATCTTCAACAGTTGCTAGTGTGTTGGAGATTTCGCCAGTGCAGAATTGTGCCTAGCTAAGTTGACAAAGAGCGGGAGGAAGATAGTTACTCAACAGATATGCACCAAATAGATCTCAGATTCGATCATGTGGGTGATCGTAGAGAACTGTTCAGTTGTTTTTGGCTTAAGATTTCCAGGAGGGAAATCAGTTGACGGAGGGAGCAACTACTATAGAGGGTTTCTGATTGACAAGAAACCCAGATCCAACATTTCTGTTGAGTTTTGCAGCAGAAAGAGGGAGAAGAGTACTATTCCATCAGATTTGAGCTAGATGGCCTCTCATGGACTGAGAGATCAGGACAGGTTGGACGGTGTGTCAAACTTTGTCATCTAGAGAGCCAGGATACTGACAGTCCTGGATGAGTACGACATCAAGAACCATGTAACGAATGTCCTAGCTGTGCCTACCGATCCAGATCCTCTGAAGAAATTCAATGAAAATCAAGCACGGGCTAAGCGTTTGATCATGGACAGAGTTAAAGATCACATTGTGCCACATATAGCCAGGAAGAACGCGACAAATGAGATGTGGACTGCTTTGGAGACAATGTATCAGGGAAGCTCCGTTCAAAGGAAAATGATTCTAGAGAATCAGATGCGGTTGTTCCAGATGTAGAAGGGTGAGGAGATAGATCCCTTCCTTTTCCGACTTCAGACTATCCGGGATCAACTGATTGCCATGGGTGCAACTTCGGATGAAGGGCTCTTGGTAAGGACTGCCCTGAATGAAGTCACTGAGGAGTGGGAGGCGTTTGTCCAAAGCATATTGGGCAGGGCAGCGTTACCATTCCGGGTGGACATGTGGGCAATCCTCCGTCAGGAGGAGATCAGGAGATTCACCAAGAGGTAAAACAGCAGCAACAGAACTGTTAGGGTGAAGAAAGAAGAGGAAGATGATGCGGCCCTTGCATCAAAGGAACGAAGGTAGTAAGGGAAGAAGAAGAGGGACCTATCCAAGGTCCGGTGCTTTAACTGTGGCGAACTTGGACACTTCGCGAACACTTGTCCTAAGAAGAAGGACAAAGGATCTTCTGAATCCAAGGAAGCAACAACAAAGGACGATGGGAGTGATGATGACGTAGCCATGAGTGGGCGATATGGATCTGTAGAGCAACTACAGATCAAGAAGGTAGGATCCTTCAGTAAGCCCAACTCTTGGATCACATACGAGCTACGAGAGCCTTTGGACAGTAGCGAGACAAGTAAAGAGATGGTTGCAGAAAATCACAGTGAAGCAGAGGGCAGTGCTGAGACGTTATAGAGGGAGCAGCACAGTGCAGAGGCAACAATAGCATAGAGGCAGCAGCGTAGAGGCTGATGGGACTTTAGCGGCGCAGAGAGGCAGTGCTTACGCAGTGCAGAGCTGCAGCAGCGCAGTGGCTTCAGGAGGACAGCGCAGAGCAGCAGCCAAGGAAGCTTCAGTGAAGAGATGCAACCCGACTTGTCTGTTGAAGATTGGGCAGGGGTCCTTCCGCTGCTTACTTCTCAGCAACTGAGTTGCAGTGCGTCAGTTAGCAGTGGCAGTGCTATGGGCAGCATGATGCAGCAATTTGAGAGGAAGTTGCAGTACAGATGTGGCAGTGACATGGGCAGCAGTACAGAAAGCAACAACGCAGTGGATGGAGGGCAGCAGGGCAAGCATCAGTAGTGTAGAGACCGACGCCGATATCTTGAGTGTTGGGGTAGCATCATGTGTGCTCTAGCCTTGAAATTTTGTGGAGGGGCTAGGACACACAAGACCTCCAAAACCTAAAAAGTGTTTGGAGAAATTCCAGCTGGTGTGTGAGATATTAAAATAATTAATTTTTTTAATGAGGACCCTAAGTCTAACTTAGGGAATTAGAAAAATTAAAGTGAATTAATTAAACACATGTGATGAAATGTTCTAAGTGACGTGGATCAAGCAGTATTTTAATCTCAGTCGTCAATAAGAGATTAAATCACAGCCGTTGATGTATCAACGAAAAAGTATAAGAGAAAGGCTTGGGGGTCGGTTGGAGATACACACACGGAGGCAGAGCAGAGAGACTAAGCTGGAATTCTAGGGCGGGATTGCTAAGAATTTCCAGAAGTGTTTCAATCGCAGCGAGGGTAGTATTGGCTAAGGGGATGATTTGATATCGGAGCCAAGAGTCAGCAAGAGGTAGAGAAGTAGCAAGCAGGAGCAGCGTAGAGGAAGTAGAGGCTATGCAGCGTAGAGGGTTTCAGCCGCTACGCAGGCCCTGAAAGCGCAGTGCTGAGGCAGCAGGAGGCCTTCAGGGTTACGCAGAGGCCATCCAGGGCAACGTAGGGACTGCGTCACCTAGTCAGGGGTTACATAGTCCCCTTCTGAGCAACACATGGGCATGCAGAGGCTAGCAGGGATGACACAGGCAGCTTCAGAGTTGCGCTGGGGTTTCTAGAAGCAAAACAGGGCTGAGTTCTGTAAATCTCGTTGAGGGTGTGAACCAGTCCAGTCTTTAGTCTCCAGAACAACAATTATTGTTGCAGATCTTATTTTCTTTGTTGGGTTAACCAGTAAGGTGTCTAGATTTGCTGTACTCATATGCTACTTAATAATAATAAACCCTCATATCTGCTCCACCAATTTTCCCGCATTGGGTTTTTTCCGGGGACATTTGCTCGAAAAATATGTGTGTCACTTTGTCGAATGAGCTTAATATTCAGTAAATGATCTGTATGTGTGTAGGCTGCTAGTTGTGTTTACTTCGGTATTTTCTGAAAATAAGTTGTATAATTAAATCACAAGTAGGAGAAGTAAATCAAGATACTACAGTAGGATTTCTGTATTATTGTATTTAGAAATTTTCAGATTAAGTTTGCTAGATTTTGAGTGAGATCTAAAATTCTAGTTTCTCTGTATGAAATCCAATGAGGTTGAAACGACTCTCAGACATCCTGAGTCAATTCATGGTAATGTTAAATTCTTAAAGTGAAAGGATGAAAATGAAAGATAAAAGGAAATGTCACTTTTATTACAAGAATTTAACATTACCATTAATTGCCAACATTGTTAGTGTTGAGTTAGGTTCTTGGTTTAGGCTTAGTGTTTAGGAGGGAGAGGGTTGGTTTTTATGGTCAAGGGGGGTTGTTTTGGAAGGAAAACAACCTCGCGTTTCCTCCAAAACCACTTGAAAGACCGCCATTGATGGTCCTAGTGTTGGCTCTCCAAAATATCATCTTTGTTAGACTCTTTTACTTTAGTTTTTACTAGTGTGGAAAAAGTCGGCAAAAAATCGGGGATTAAATCGCCAAAATTCGATTTTTTGGGCTGGCTGATTAAATCGGCCGATTTTTTGCCGACTTTTTCGCTGAGGAAAAAATCAGGATTAATTCGTAAAAGTCCTGATTTAATTGGGAGTTGACCCAAAAATTCGCCGAGACTTCCCAGGCTGCGGATAAGAGGTGGAAAAGGCAAAAGACCCATCATTTTCACTGTTTTTGCTGCCATTCATCCTTGTGGAGAGAGAAGGTGTTTGCCGTTGCCCAAGAGGAGGAGATTTGCTATTTTTGTGGTGGGGATTTGGAGATTTGTCTACTGCTCAAAATGAGAGATTCAAAGTGCCGATTTGCTGCTGCCAGGTATGTATTTTAATTTCTCTCTTAGTCTTTGTTACACAAATGGCTTCTTAAATCTTTCTATAATTCTATTAGTTTGTTTTTATCTTATTTTTTGAATCAAAACATTGTTTAGAATCTAGATTGAATAAAAACTTCAACTTTCAAGAATCAAATGATAAAATTTCGAACCCTTGTTTAGTGAATCTGAGTGTGTTCAAGTGAGTGAGAAGAGGCATTTAAAATTTAAAATCAACAATTACATTTGTGTTTGCTTCTTATGTGATGGGAAATTTTTAATTTTTTTTCAATTTTTTTTTGTGCCTAGGTTCAAATTCAAGTTCAAAGTTTCAAACAAAATGCCAAGGCTTTTGGACCTTATGTGGGAATATGGTGAACCTGATACTATACTCGAATCTGGGGGGGTCAATAGAATGTATTTGACTTGCAAGTTGTGTGGAAAGCATACGTCGGGGGGTGTCAACAGATTAAAATTCCATTTGGGGCAAATTCCGGGGCAAAATGTAGACCTTTGCCTAAATCCATCTCCAGAAATCATCCGATAGACCATTAAATCGTTGATTGATATAGAGGAGGGCAAAGACACGATGGAAGCACTAAAAGTCCAACTTGTAGGGGCCTCAAGAGTGGGGGGAAGTGAGAGTGGTTCTTCAGCATCACCTTCCACACCCACATGTCCCAACCCCTCAGCTTTCTGAACTTTGTGTTTTCCTAGAACCACACTTGGTGCACAACCTGGCATCAAATCGACACTTAAAAAAAAGGAAAAGGCAGAAGCTGACAGGTTGGTTGTGAGAATTTCAAATCTGAAATTCTACTGCAGTAACTGATTTATTTCTCCTACTTATTCTTCACAATAAGTTATTTACAAAAATCCTTCAATAAACATCAAAATAAATTCTATTGTAGTTATCACATAATTTCATAGAAAAAATAATAGTGAAATATATGCACAAGAATCAATCACATCAACACAGTTATTTTTGGACAGTTGTCCCCGGAAAATCCCAATGCAGGAAAACCGGTGCAGCAGATGAGGGTTTATTTATTAATCTTCAACAACAATCTCTTTAGAAGGAATGACTGGCAGAATAACTGAGAAACTTCCAAGAAAACACCTGAGATAATTTTCTCCTAACCTCCGAAGAAATTTTGACACCCACGAGGCTCTCTGGTCTCCACTGCGGTACACTGCATCACCTCTACATGATCCTCTGCGCAGGTACCGCGTGAGGATTGCGTCCCAGCTGTGCTGCCTCTCTGTGCTGTCCCTTTGCGCTGCCCCTCTGCTACTCTACGTCCTTCTTCGTCGAGCTCTGACTGATGTTGAAACCCTCCTCTTCCTTCACCTTGCAACTCTCCCTTTGAAATCGAATTCTAAATTCTGAAGAATCGACTTCCCTTAGGTTACTAAGTATTTGCCCGACTTTTCTTCAACTAACCCACAAGTCTTCATTTATACTTTTCCTATTGATAAATCAACAGTCGTGATCCAATCTTTAATCAACGGCTAAGATTAAAACAGGCTTGATCCTCGTCACTTAGAAGCTTCTCACCCACATTTAAGTTAATTCACTTTAATTATTTTAATTCCCTAAGTTTTAACCTAGGCTTCATTAAAAATAATTAATTATTTGAATAATTTGCATTCCAAGTGGAATCTCTGTAAACGATTTCTGGGTCTTGGAGATCTCGTGTGTTCTAGCCCCTCCACAAAATTTCGGAGCTAAAGCACATCCAATGCTACCCAAAAATCAACACTCCCTCTTAACGAGGAAAGTGCTCTTGCAATACTTCCTACTAGAAGCATCAACTTGATCCACGACATCGGTCCTCTGCGCTGCTGATGATTGGTCTACTGCCCCTCATCTGCTGTGCTGCTGCTATCTCTACTGTTGCCCATGATACTGTCACCATCACTGCCTCATCTGTACTGTAACTCCCTCTTAAGTACTACACTTATCCGTTTCTGATACTGAAACAGATTCTTAATCATCCCCAACTTATCCCTGAAATAAACAAACTTTGTTTTTCCCAGAGCCTTAATGAGGATGTCTGCCACCTGTTCTCCTGTCGGAGTGTACAGTAACTATACTGGTCCCCGCTGGACACAGTCTTTGATAAAGTGACACCTGATGTCAATGTTCTTCGACTGATCATGAAACATCGAATTCTCAGAGAGCTTGATGCAACTCTGATTATCACATAAAATGCTGGTCGCTTCCATCCTTCTCCTGAATAGATTCACAATCAGCTTCCTAAGCCATATGGCTTCACACGAAGCTGTGTTGGCTGCCATATATTCCACCTCGGCTGAGCTCAGAGCCACAAATTTCTGTTTCCTACTGCACCAAGAAGTCATTCTTGATCCAATGCTGAAACAATACCTAGTGGTACTTTTCCGATCTACCAAACTTGCAGCCCAATCTGCGTCAGTGAACCCACTTAGTCTGATGTCATTGCCTTGGGTGTACTTTAATCCATGCTCAACTGTTCCTCGTATGTATCTGAGAACATGCTTAGCTGCTGCCCAGTGCACCCTCTTTAGTTCCACCATGAACTGACTGAGGGTGTTGACTGCATAACAAATATCTGGTCTCATGTTAACCAGATACATCAGGGATCCTATGAACTGTCTGTATAAGGTGGGATCAACTTCTTTATCCTCAGATGCATCAATCTTCTTCCAGTTAGTGATCATTGGAGTAGCCATGGGTCTACAGTCCTGCATCCTAAACCTCTTCAGAATTTTAGTAGCATACCTCCCTTGTCCAAGGAAGATTTCACTCTTCTGCTGCCAAACATCCAACCCCATAAAATAATGCATCAATCCCAATTCCATGTCGAATTTTGTAGCTAGGTTTTCCTTGCAATCCTTGATGAGCCTAGATGAACCTGTCAGGAATAGGTCATTTACATATAATACCAAAATTAGAGGCTCATTCCCTACTGTCAAATAGTATAGATTAGGATCTGCGTCACTCTTGATGAATCCTCTACATGAGTCTTCTCCTCATGTGTCTCAAAGCCCTTTGATTGTTCAATGTATACTTCTTCCTCTATCACCCCATTCAAGAAAGCAGTCTTGACGTCCATCTGGTGAATCTCCCACACCATCTGTGTTGCCAAGGATATCACAGATCTGATAGAAGTATACCTGGCTACTGCGGCGAAGGTTTCTTCGTAGTTTATCCCTTCCTTCTGAGCATACCCCTTAGCCACAAACCTGTCTTTGTATTTTTCCACGCTGCCATCTGCAGCATATTTGATCTTGTAGATCCATCTCGAACCTACAACCGATCTGTCCTGAGGCCTAGGTACTGTGAAAATTTCTGAATCTCTCAAACATAAACCCTACTGTTAATTTTTAGATTTACTTCTCCTACTTACATTAAGTTATTAATGTGAAATATTCAGCATTAACATCGAAGTAGATACACCAACAACCTACTCATACAGATCTAAACTGAATACATGCACAGTGACAAAGTGACACACAAGGATTTTCTGGACAATTGCCCCCGGAAAAACCCAATGCGGGAAAATCTGTCTTCTGGCTGTTGGAGAGTTTTATTATTAAGCAGAGTCTGAGTACAAAAAATCTGGGCACCAAACTGGTTAACCCGACAGAGAAATAACACGGTAGGCAATATATCTATCTTTGAAGACAAAAAATATGGTTGATTCAACCCTCAGCTGGGAATTATGAATTCAAGCCCTTTCTGGCCCACTGGGAACCCCAACGCTGCTCTGAAGCCCTCTACGTCAGTGTGACTAGCCTGCGTCAGCCCCTGCGTCGCTCAGGAAGGACTTGCGTCACCCCAGACTAGGTTACGCTACCCTGGCTTGCTCTGCGTCAGCCCTGCGTGGCCCCTGTTGCCTCTGCGCTGCCTTTGCGTGGCCTGTGCTAAGTTGCGTAGCTCCTGACTGCCTCTACACTGCTCTGGTATGCTGCCTCTCTGCCTCAGTTGTATTCTTGGCCTGGGATCAAACCATCCCTCTTGCCAATACTGCCCCTTGCTGCATCTGAAACACTTCTGAAATTCTTAGCAAACCACGCCCTAGAATTTCAGCTTAGTCTCAGTGCTCTCTCATTGTGTGTGTTCTCCAACTGGCTCCGAGCCTTTCCTTTATACTTTTCTCGTTGGGAAACCAATGACCGTGATCTAATCTTGAATCGATGAATCAGATTAAAAGAAAGCTTGATCCGTGTGACTTAAGTCATTTTCATCACATGTTTAATCTACCATCCCACATCTCTCTAGTAGCTTCACAATGTATTTTCCTTGAGAAAGGAGAATCTCGCCTGACTTTTGCTAGATCTCTAGGCCTAGGAAGTAATGCATCAGACCTAGGTCCTTCATCTCGAACTCGGAAGTGCTCTCCCTCTTGCATTGATAAATGAGAGGGTCGGCACCAATTAGAAAGAGATCATCAACATAAAGGACCAAAATGAGAGGCTTGTCCTTTTCAACCTTGAAGTATCAGTTTGGATCAACATAGTTCCTTGTAAATCCCAGCTTCATAAGATAGCTATCAATCCTCTCATACCAAGCCCTAGGGCCTTGCTTCAACCCATAGAGGGCTTTCTTCAACCTACATACATATGTCCTTGGATCTTGTACTTTGAATCCCTGAGGTTGTTTCAAGTAGACTTCCTCCTTAAGCGAGCCATGCAAGAAAGTAGTCTTAACATCCATTTGATGTAGGCTCCATCCTTGAGTGGCAACGAGAGCAATAATAGACCAGATAGTGGTATATCGGCCAACCAGTGCAAATATCTCGTCATAGTCCATTCCGTCCTTTTGAGAGAAGCCTCGAGCAACAGACCTAGCCTTATATTTTTCAACACTCCTATCAATTCCATATTTAATTTTTTAAAGCCATTAAGAAGTGACCACAAACTTGTACTTGGGTCTAGGCACCATGTCCCAGATATTATTCTTCATTATTGACTCATACTCCTCATTCATCGGATCTTTCAAAACTTGGTTCTTTACGACTTCTTCAAATGTGCATGGTTCAACTTGAACATAGTATTCATAGCAGCCAAGTACCCTTGATACCGTTGGAAAATGTAACTAGGTTTGGTCTTGATTTAATGTATTTGAGTCATCTTGTAATGTACTTGTCAAAAGAATAAAATAAATTATTATTATTATTATTATTGTGACTTATTAAAGCATGGGTTTCATGCTTGGGTCACCTTGTTTTAGGTCAAAGTCTCCATTGAGAACTTCTAGGATTTATTTTGAGTCTATGGAGCTATTGTACTTTTAAAGAGACCCTTCTTGGGCTTTTGAATCATGTAAAAAGGTTTAGTATTGAGTCAAATATGATTTATGTATCCTCCACATCAGGTCGGCCTAAGGCCCCTAATTCGAACTCACATGGAGCCTATAAATACAAGCAAATCGAATTCATTTGGAACACACTCTCTCACAAGAAGTTCGATATCTCTTGTAACTGAGAAGAAGTTCGAAGTCTGTTGCCGGGAAGCCAAAAGAAGTGCGAGTTTGGGGAAGTCTAAGGAGAAGCAGAAAATCGAAATTTTGGTGCCTCTCTCTCTCTGTTTCATGCTCTGGATTGGGAGATCGAAGTCTTCCAAGTTTTACTGCTGCCGGTAGCTGCATGTTGCCGGAAGCTGCTGCCTAGTCGAAGTTGCTGGAAAGGGGTCGAAATTCTGGAGGCCGACTTGGTGTGGAGGGAAGGTTTGGTCTTTGTCTAGGGTGAGGACTCTCAAAGAATACTATTAAAAGGAAGAATTTCTTGACTGGGTTTTCCTCTCAAGGGTGTTTTGCCCTGGCATAGTGCTTATATATGGTGTTAATTGTTTTATGTGTTGTTGCTTTGGTAATTTCTTGATGAAATAAAGGAAAGAAGATATAAAGAATCGTAATAACAAGAAACATCACAAGTAATTATCAAGAATAAGAAAATCTTTCTGCCTTTCTGATTTTCTAATAGATGCTTGTTTGGCTTCTTACTTTCACGAAATGTCCCTCTTGGAGCAACATGTCTTTCAACATCTTCGAGAGTATCTTTGAGCCAAAGGTATTTTCCTTGAGGTAGAAGAATCACCAGGTTGTGGATCAATACGATTCATCGAGCATAGGCTCATCCGTCGGAGGTTCATCCTGTTTTTTTGCAACATCATCATTGTCCTTCCTTGGGATAGGGAGATCTCTTGCTTTCCCAAGGGTAGTGTCTTCATCAAAGGTAACATCATGACTCACCTCCACATCTCTTTGACCAAGCACATAGATTTTATATGCCTTTGAATTTTTACTGTAGCCAACGAATATACCATTTTTCCCTGATGCTTCCAACTTGTTTCTTTTCTCTCTAGGCACATGAAAATACACGGGACAACCAAATATTCTAAAATGAGAAACATCAGGTTTCTTTCCAGTGAAGACCTCCTCGGGTGTCTTGAAATCCAATGCTTGATGCGGGCTCCTATTTTGAACATACATGACAGTGTTGGTAGCTTCTCCCCATAAGAACTTTGGTAGATCTTAATCATGGAGCATGGCATGGGGGGCTTCCATGATTGTTCGATTCTTCCTTTCAACAACTCCATTTTGCTCAGGAGTGTATGGAATGATTGTCTCCCTCTTAAAGCCGGCCTCTTTGCAAAAGTCATTGAATTAATTTGATTCATATTCGGTTCCATTGTCGGTCCTCAATATTTTGATCTTCTTCCCTGTATGATTTTTCACCGAGGCTTTGAAAGAACGAAACCATTTGAACACTTCATCCTTTTTCTTTAAGAAATAGATCCATGTTTTTCGTGAGAAGTCATCCACAAAGATTGCATAATATAGAAATCCTCCCAATGATGTTACGGGCAACATACCAGACAGGTCAGAGTGGACCAATTGGAGAATATCGGTGGTCTTGCTTTCACTAGAAGGGAATGGTCCCTTTGTAAGTTTTCCAGCTCCACAACCCTAACAAACACCTTCGAGGCTCATATTGAACTCGGGCATACCTGTGACCATCTTCCTTACCCAAGTAAGGCTTTGTAATGTAAGTGGGCGAACCTTTGGTGCCATAGCTCAGATTGAAGTGAAGTATCGTATTCCAAAGCTCCCAAAGGATTTCCTCGAACTTGATAGAGACCATAAACACTAAATACAAGAGTAAATGCATCTTTAGGGTTTCTTTGCCAAATACGTAACTTTCCATCAATGAATGCTATCCTGAAGCCTTTATCTTCCATCGCAGAAATAGACACCAAGTTATTCTTCAAATTGGGCACATACAACACTTCTTGTAGATGAATGGTTTGACCTTGATTTTGTGAAAATTCCTGAATACAATTATGCAGAAATCCTACTGTAGTATCATGGTTCACTTCTCCTACTTGTGATTAAGTTATACAAGTTATTTTCAGAAAAATATTCAGAAAATACCGAAGTAAACACAACTAACAACCTACACACATGCAGATAATTTTATGAATATTATGCTCATTCAACAAAGTGACACACAGATTTTTGGACATAAGTCCCCGGAAAAACCCAATGTGGGAAAACCGGTGCAATAGATATGAGGGTTTATTATTATAGGCACCAAATCTGGTTAACCCAACAGAGAAAAAGTAGATCTGTAGCTAACTTGCTATTCTGAGACCAAGATTCTGACTGATCCACACCCTCAAACGAGATTTACAAGACTCAGCCCGATTCTGGCCCTAAAAACCCCAGCGCTGCCCCTGAAGCCCCAACGTTAGCCCTGCTAGGCTCTACGTGCCTCTGCGCTGCTCAGAAGGGGACTGCGTAACCCCAGAGTGGGTGATGCAGTCCTTACGCTGTCTCTGGAGACCCCTGCGTAACTTTGGAAGCCTTCTGAAGTTGCAGCACTGCCCCTCCTGGGCCTGCGTAGCGGCTGAAGCTGTGCTGCGCAACTGCTGCTGCTGCTGCCCTTGCTTCTCTTCGCTGAATCTACAAGTTGCTCCTCTGCCTCATGTCGATTCTTGGCTCCGGGATCAGATCATCCCCTCAGCCAATACTACCCCTCGCTGTAGAAAACTCCTTTGGAAATTCTTAGCAAACCCTGCCCTAGAATTCCAGCTTAGTTTCTCAGCTCTGCCTCCGTGTGTGTGTGTCTCCAATTGACCCTCAAGCCTTTCTCTTATACTTTTTCGTTGAACACATCAACGACCAAGATTAAATCACTCATCAACGATTGAGATTAAAAGATTGCTTGATTCACGTCACTTAGAACATTTCAGCACATGTGTTAATTAATTCACTTTAATTATTTAATTTCCCAAGTTTAGACTTGGGGATTACATTAAAATAATTAATTATTTGAATAACTTCAACAACAGATGAAATTTCTCTAAACGCTTTCTGGGTTTTGGAGGTGATGTGTTTCTTAGCCCCTCCACAAAGTTTCAGGGCTAGAGCACACCCGATGCTACCCCAACAACACAAAATGTCAACACTCCCTCTTAGCACGGAGTGTGCTCTAGCAATACATCCACACCATGTATCGCAAGATCTTGGAATTGGTTCTTGTGCTGTTGATGCTTGGCCTGCTGCCCTCCATCCATTGCGCTGTTGCTTTTTGTACTGCTTCACATGTCATTGCCACTGACACTGCCACATCTGTACTGCAGCTCCCTCTCAAATTGCTGCATCATGCTGCTCATAGCATTGCCACTGCTAACTGCTACACTGCAACGCAGTTGCCGAGAAGTAAGCAACTGAATGACTTCTGCCCATTCGTTGACAGAAAAGTCAGGCTGCATCCCATCATTGAAACTCCCTTGGCTGTTGCTTTACACTGTCCTCCTGAAGCCACTGCGCTGCCACAGCTCTGCACTACGTGAGCATTGCCTCTCTGCGCTACTAAAGTCCCATCAGCCTCTGCGCTACTGCCTCTACGCTGCTGTTGCCTCTGCATTACGCTGCTCCCTCTTTAGCTCTTTGGCACTGCCCTCCATTTCACTGTGACCTTCTGCAACCATCTCCCGACTTATCCCGCTACCGTCTTAAGGCTCTCTTAGCTCGTATGTGATCCAAGAGTAGGGCTGACTCAAGGATCCTACCAAACCTGTTTGTAGCTACTCTACAGATCCATATCGCTCCACCTCTTCTCTCGAGGTACATGAGCACTCATTGCTGCATCATCATCAGAGCCATCATCCTTTGCTACTGCAACCTTGGATTCAGAAAATCCTTTGTCCTTCTTCTTAGGACAAGTGCTGGCGAAGTGTCCAAGTTCGCCACAGATAAGGCACCAGACCTTGGAAAGATCCCTCTTCTTCTTCCCTTGCTACTTTCATTCCTTTGATGCAATGACTGCATCATCCTCCTCTTCTTTCTTTACTCTGGTTGATCCGCTTTCGCTGCTTTGCCTCTTGGTGAATATCCTGATTTCCTCCTGACGGAGGATTGCCCACATGCCCGCCCATGATGGTAACACTGCCTTGCCCAAAATGCTTTGGACAAATGTTTCCCATTCTTCAGTGACTGCATTAGGGGCAGTCCTCACTAGGAGCCCCTCATCTTGATTTGTACCCATGGCAATCAGTTGATCCCGGATAGTCTGAAGTTTGAAGAGGAATGGATCTATTTCCTCACCCTTCTGCATCTGGAACAACCACATCTGATTCTCCAGAAGCATCCTTCTTTGGACAAAGCCTCCCTGATACATTGTTTCCAATGCTACCCACGTCTCATTTGCTGTATTCTTTCCGACAATATGAGGCACGACGTGATCTTTGACTCCATTCATAATCAAACGCTTAGTTTGCGCTTGATTTGCTTCGTAGTTCTTTAGAGGATATGAGGGTTTATTATTATTAAGTAGAATCTGAGTATAGTAAATCTAGGCACCAAATCTAGTTAACTCGACAGAGAAAAAGTAGATCTGCAGCTAACCTGTTGTTCTGAGACCAAGATTCTGACTGATCCACACCCTCAAACGAGATTTACAAGACTCAGCTCGATTCTGGCCCTAGAAACCCCAGCGCTGCCCCTGAAGCCCCAACGTCAGCCCTGCTAGGCTTTGCGTGCCTCTGCGCTGCTAAGAAGGGGACTGCGTAACCCCAGAGTGAGTGACGCAGTCCTTACGTTGCCTATGGAGGCCCCTGCGTAACTTTGGAAGCCCTCTAAAGCTGCAGCGCTGCCCCTACTGGGCTTGCATAGCGGCTGAGCTGTGCTGTGCCGCTATTGCGTAACTGTTGCTTTTGCTGCCCTTGTTCTTTTGCACTGACCCTGAAAGCTTCTCCTTTGCCTCTTGCTGACTCTTGGCTCCGGGATCAGATCATCCCCTCAGCCAATACTACCCCTCGCTGCAGAAAACTCCTCCGGAAATTCTTAGCAAACCCTGCCCTAGAATTCCAGCTTAGTTTCTCAGCTCTGCCTTCATGTGTGTGTGTCTTCAACTGACCCTCAAGCCTTTCTCTTATACTTTTTCGTTGAAGACATCAATGGCCGAGATTAAATCACTCATCAACGGCTGAGATTAAAAGACTGCTTGATCCGTGTCACTTAGAACATTTCGACACATGTGTTAATGAATTGTAAATTTTGTAGATGTTCTATGCTTGATGCAACTTTACCTTTTATCCCAATATCAGTCAACAATCACATAAACAATAAAGTAAAACGCTGATAGAACATACCAGTAGATCGATAGAAGACAAGCCAAAATATATAAGTGTGTTGGTGCGTTACGACAGTCAACAGGATGCTTCAACCAACAAAGTCTCAATACGGTTAGCCAACCAGAAGTGTCACACAACCCTCTAGGACAGCCAAAACAGTCAACCCCAAAGGTCAACAAAAGTCAACGCAAACAGTCAACGCAAACAACAGTAGCAGCAAGGTCAATGCAGCCAAGTCAAAGTCAATGTCCAGCCTCGAGAATTGTGCCAAAACATGCGGATTTAGAAAAGCGAAAGTTTGGGAGAGTTTCAGGTCATTTTGACCTTGCCTTGACCAAAGTCAACATTGGTCAACGCTACTGCAGAAACCCTAGGCCGAAAGCAGAAATTTGCTGCTTGTTGAAATTTCTCGTGTGAAGAGAAGAGCCTCCAAGGTGATCGAACCAATCAGATGAGGAGAGAGAAATGTGTGAGGATGAGATGAGTGAAAATGTCCTCCAACGTTGATCAATTTATATCCATCAATGAGGGTGTGTGACACCACTGCTGGGGCTTAAAACCTTTAGGCTAACCTACACATATTTTGAATAAATTCAAAATAAATGTTCTGCTCATCGGATCAAGATGATCTTTAAATCGATCTTGCACCTCTCCGAAAGAGGAGTCCAATAAAAATATTGGCATCTTCATCTGAACATCACAACATAGATTTTGGACCTTGTCCAAAATCAACACTCCCTCTCAACTAGGGAGAACTCCATCCACCTGTGTAATCCAAGCATCGTGCGTCATCTCGTCGTAACTTGCCTTGTTGGCTTCTTTATTTTAGAACAAAGGTGGGTCAGTCACAAAGACATCATTCTCGGCTGACAGATTCAGCCCAGCGGTCCGAAACCTTTATAGGACTCAGAGAGTCTCATACCAACCCGAAGTTGGTTTATCTCGCCCGAAGTCAATATGAGGTCCAAAACCTCACTAGACTTGATCCCAGATCAAGTGGTTGGGCCGTGCCATCCTAGATAGAGAGTACGACAATCTCTGATGCGTCCATCAGTCTTTGCTGCTAGTCTCTAGCTTTTCCCACCTCACTGGCCAAATGAGAGGTTCTTCCCATGAGCCCGGACTCAATGGGTAGGATGCATACGGGGCACAGATCATGAGAGGTGAACCAACTCAATCATCATAACGATGGGGCAGAAGCACACCAACAAGGTTCGACAAGCCTAGCACTGTGATTGCTTATAGCTCCGAGAAGCTATCCCCAAAGCCCCCCCAAAGCTCCAAGAGCTCATCGTCCAACAGGACCCTCAGAATAGGGTCGTTCCACGATACCAAGATTCTCACGGAAGGTTAGGAACTTGACCTTTCCTAGGGGCTTTGTGAGAATATCCGCGACTTGCTCATCAGTTCCTATATGATCGAGCCTTACGGCGCCTAGCTGTACCATATCCCGGATAAAGTGGTACTAGCCATCAACATGCTTGGATCGATCGTGGAACACGGGATTCTTTGACAAACGAATCCCCCTCTGGTTATCACAAAGGATAACAGTGGCATCTAGCACATGCTCGACCAACTCAATGAAGAGCTTTCACAACCAAGTGGCTTCACAACAGGCCATACATTCTGCAATGTATTCGGCCTTAGTGGTGCTCAAAGCTACCGACTTTGCTTCCTGCTCGAAGTAGACCTACGTGTGAAGCAACATCCAGATGTGCTCTTGCGATCCACCACACTACCAACCCAATCGGCATCAGTATATCCATCGAGTGTCATGCTCCTGGCAGTGTATCTCAGCCCATGGTCTATTGTGCCCCAGAGATATCTTAAGAGTTTCTTGGCACCAACCCAGTCAATGTTATGAGGATCAACCATGTGTTGACTCAAAGTGTTCACTGCAAAACATACGTCCGGGCGGGTGTTCACTAAGAACATCAGGGCCCCTACGAGTTGACGATACTCAGTAGGATTTGCTAGCACGGGCCCCGCAACACTGCCACTCAACTTCTTAAAGTTGAGCTCCATCGGTGTCGACATGGACTTACAGTCCACCATTTCAAATCTTTCCAGAAGCTTCACAATATATTTTCCTGGAGAAAGGAAAATCTCGCTAGGTCTCTGCCAAACCTCTAGGCCTAGGAAGTAGTGCATTAGAATTTAGTCCTAGGTCCTTCATCTCGAACTCAAGAACGAGCTCCCTCTTGCACTGATGAATGAGAGCTTCAGCACCTGTTAGGAAGAGGCCGCCCACATACAACACCAGAATGAGAGACTTTTATCTATCAACCTTGAAGTAAAGGTTCGGATCAGCATTACTACAACTGAATCCCAACTTCATCACGTAGCTATCTATCCTCTCGTACCAAACTCTGGGTGCTTGCTTCAACCCATAGAGGGATTTCTTCAACCTGCAGACATGGGTGTCTTGGTCCTGGACTTCGAACCCCAGAGGTTGCTCCACATAAACCTCTTCCTTTATCGCACCATGCAGAAATGTGGTCTTCACATCCATCTGATGAAGAATCCATCCTTGCGTAGCAACAAGGGCTATCATAGATCAGATGGTGGTATATCGGGCCACAGGTGCAAATATATCATCATAGTCTACGCTTTCCTTTTGAGAGAAGCCACTGGTAATGAATCTTGCCTTGAACTTCTTAGCACTTCCATCAGATCCATGCTTGATCTTGTAGAGCCATTTCGAGGTGACAACTGCTTTGTCCTTCGGTCTTGGAACCACATCCCAGACATCATTCTTCATTATGGACTCATACTCTTCGTGCATAGCATCCTTCCAACTTGATGCTTTACGACTTCCTCAAAAGATCTAGGCTCAGATTGTACAATAGTACTCATGGCTGCTAGATACCCTTGGTATGTATTCGGCTTCTTGCTTTCACGGAATGTCCCCCTTGGGGCCATATGTCCCTCGGCATCCTCGAGAGTGTCCCTGAGCCATGATGGTCTCTTACCCATTGAAGGAGGTGGATCAATAGGTTCCATCAGTCCTTCAACATCGGGCATCGTCTCATCCTTTGGTTCTTCTTGATTTCCAGGCCTTGCTTCATGATCTTCCTCGGATCTCGGAAGATTGATTACTTTCCTCAGGGAAGCATCTTCGTCAAAGGTAACATCGTGGCATATCTCCACTTCCCTTTGACCATACACATAGACTCTATAGGCCTTAGAAGTTTCACTGTAGCCCACAAATATTGTGGTCTCCCTCTTGATGCCAACTTCTTTGCAAAAGTTCTTGAACTTGTTCGTCACATATTCAGTGCCATTATCGGTCCTCAATATCTTGATCTTTTTCCCGGTCAGATTTTCCACCAAGGCTTTGAAGGTACGGAACCATATGAAAGCCTCATCCTTATTTTTCAAGAAGTATATCCAGGTTTTGCGAGAGAAGTCATCTATGGATGTCATATAATAAGAACATCCTCCCAAGGATGTCATGGGTAGCATACCAGATAGATCAGAATGTATCAATTTCAAGACATCAGATGTCTTTGTGGCACTTGAGGGGAAAGGTCCCCTTGTTGAGACTTTGTGTATTTGGGGTAGCATCAATTGTGCTCTAGGTCCCAAATTTTGAGGAAGGACTAGAGTACACTTGATCTACAAGACCCAGAAATTGATTTGAGAAATTTCATCTGGTTTAGGAGATATTAAATTAATTAATTATTTTAATGTATTTCGTAAGTTAAAACTTAGGGAACTTAAATAATTAAAGTGAATTTAATTAAGCATGTGATGAAATTGTCTTAAGTCACACGGATCAGGCTTTGTTTTAATCTTAGCCATTGATTAAGGATCTAATCTTGGCTGTTTGTTTCCCAACGAGAAAAGTATAAAGGAAAGGTTTGGGGTCATTTGTAAAGACACGCAGAGGCAGAGCACTGAAGCTAAGCTGAGATTCTAGGGCAGGGTGTGCTAAGAATACTCAGAAGTGTTTCAGCTGCAGAGAGGGGAATTTAGGCCAAGGGGATGATCTGATCCTGGGGTCTAGAATACACAAGAGGCAGAGATCAGCTCAAGGACAGCGCAAAAGAGGAGAGAAGCAGCAGTAGCAAGGACAACACAATCCCTCCAGAGATAGTGTGATTTTCAGCAGGAAACCCTCAGAGGGTTACGCAGAGACCCTAAGGGGCAGCGTAGTGACTGCGTCACCCAGTCTGTGGTAACGCAGTCTCTTCCGGAGCAACGCTGAGGGTTTGAGGGGCTTCAGAGGCTGACGCAAAGGCTTTCAGGGGCAGCGCTGGGGTTTCTAGGATCTAATCTCGGCTGAGTTCTGTAAATCCTGTTTGAGGGTGTGGACCAGTCATTATTTTGGCCCTAGATCAGCGAGTGAGTTGTATATCTAGTATATTCTCTGTCGGGTTTTCCAGATCTGGAACCTAGATTTGTGTATTCAGAAAAAATTCTTAATAATAAAACGCTTCAGCAGCCAGAGACCGGTTTTCCCGCATTGGGTTTTTCCGGGGACTATTTGTCCAGAAATAACTGTTTCACTTTGTCTATGTGTGCATGAACTTGTTCTAGATCTGGATTGGTAGAGTTCTGTTATGTGTTTTGCTTCGATTTTAACTTGAATTTATTCAGTTAATAACTTGTCTAAGTAGGAGGAGCATAACCAGATTGACAGTAATAATTTTTGCATAAAGTGTAAAGATTCAAAAATTTCTACACCCCTTGTATGCTTTCCTTCGGCACAACCCTGACACACACCTTCATGATCATTTGTGAACTCAGGCATCCCCGTCACCACCTTCCTTGCTTCGGAAAGGGCTTTGTAGTGAAGGTGTCCAAACCTCCAGTGCCATAGTTCAGTCTGTCGGACAGTATCACACGTCATCGCTCCCAGTGGACTTCCTCCAACCTGGTAGAGTGTATCAACATTAAACCCAATCGTGATAGCTTCCTTGAAACTCTTCTTCCAGATATGCACTTTCCCATTAATGAATGCCACATTGAAGCCTTTGTCTTCCATGGCCGATATAGACACAAGGTTCTTCTTCAAATCAGGTACATAGAGTACATCCTGCAAGCGAAGGACTTGACCTTGAGATAAGTGGAGGGTCACAGTCCTTGTCTATTTCACGGGATATGTGGCATTATCTCCAAGGATAATTTCCAGATTAGTATCCTTCTCAGCCATATTAGTAAGCGCTTCCTTGAACCCAGTGATGTGCCTTGAGGCACCACTATCTATCAACCAGACATCCATAGTGTTAGGTGGAGATGCAGCAGAGAGGGAAGATACAAGAATGTATTCATTTCTTTTATCATTAACAACCTTTGATTCCTCATACCTAGAATTTCTCGACCTTTTGAAAGGTTGACCATTTCCGCCGGAGGGAGCCTTCGTCTTCCCCTTGAACCTTTGATTTCCATTCCTATGGTTGTTTTTGTTGTCATCATCATCGGGAGAATCCTTCTTGAAAGGGCATTCTATAGCATAGTGACCTGGCTTGTGACAAGTGTAACACTTGCCTTTCTTTCCTTGGGCCCCTGCTCTTCCTTTGTTCCTTGGACCCCCAAAGTTCTTCTTCTTAGAATGAGCAGCGAAGGCAACATTTCCTTCATTTTCATATTCCTTCATCCTTGTCTCTTCTTGTACACATCTCGATAGTACTTCGTCAAAATCAGGTATCACATTGTTATTGAGAATTGTAGTGTTGAATACATGCCATTTAGATGAGAGTCCTCCAAGTGCGGTGAGAACCATCTCTCGATCAGCTATTGTCTCCCCAATAGCCAGAAGATTATTCCTGATTTCGGTCAGCTTCAGAAAATATGATTGAACAGACTCATCCTTGCCTTTCTTCGGATTCTTCAATTGGTTCTTGAAGAATAGGACTTGATTCGCATTGTTGGCCTTGAACATGTGGACCAACTTATCATACATCTCCTTGGATGTGCCCAACTCAGAGATGTAGGCAACCAAACTCTTATGAATTGAGTCCCTGATCATCAGTTTTGCTTTGATTTCCCCCTTCTTGTACTTTGATTTGGCAGCAACAGTTGCAGTGGATGGAGGCTCTTGGGTTTTACCCTGCACATAGTCCATGACATCTTGGTCTTCCAAATTAAGATCCAATGTCATCTTCCAGGCATGGAAGTCATCCTTCCCAGTCAATTTGTCATCAGCCTTAAAGCCTTTGTAGTTTGAGGAACCCATCCTCTTCTTCGGCGATTGCTACAAACGAGGGCTTTGTCTTCACCTCAGCTCTGATACCATATAAATTTTTGTAGATGTTCTATGCTTGATGCAACTTTACCTTTTATCCCAATATCAGTCAGCAATCACATAAACAATAAAGTAAAACGCTGATAGAACATACCAGTAGATCGATAGAAGACAAGCCAAAATATATAAGTGTGTTGGTGCGTTATGGTGGTCAACAGGATGCTTCAACCAGCAAAGTCTCAATACGGTTAGCCAACCAGAAGTGTCACACAACCCTCTAGGACAGCGAAAACAGTCAACGCCACAGGTCAACAAAAGTCAACGGTCAATGCAAACAGCAGCAACAGCAAGGTCAATGCAGTGAAGTCAAAGTCAATGTCAGTCTCGGGAATTGTACCAAGAAATGCGGATTAAGAAAATCGAAAGTTTGGGAGAGTTTCAGGCCAATTTGACCTTGCGTTGACCAAAGTCAATGTTGGTCAACGCTATTGCAGAAACCCTAGGCCGAAAATAGAAATTTTCTACTTGCTGAAATTTCCCATGTGTGAAGAGAAGAAGTGTCACACAACCCTCTAGGACAGCGAAAACAGTCAACGCCACAGGTCAACAAAAGTCAACGGTCAATGCAAACAGCAGCAACAGCAAGGTCAATGCAGTGAAGTCAAAGTCAATGTCAGTCTCGGGAATTGTACCAAAAAATGCGGATTAAGAAAATCGAAAGTTTGGGAGAGTTTCAGGCCAATTTGACCTTGCGTTGACCAAAGTCAATGTTGGTCAACGCTATTGCAGAAACCCTAGGCCGAAAATAGAAATTTGCTACTTGCTGAAATTTCCCATGTGTGAAGAGAAGAGCCTCCAAGGTGATCGAACCAATCAGATGGGGAGAGAGAAATGTTTGAGGATGAGATGAGTGAAAATGTCCTCCAACGTTGACCAATTTATATCCATCAATGAGGGTGTGTGACACAACTGCTGGGGCTTAAAACATTCAGGCCGACCTGCACATATTTTGAATAAATTCAAAATAAATGTTCTGCTCATCGGATCAAGATGATCTTTAGATCGATCTTGCACCTCTCTGAAAGAGGAGACCAATAAAAATATTGGCATCTTCATCTGCACATCACAACATGGAGTTTGGACCTAGTTGTCCAAAATTAACATGAATTCACTTTAATTATTTAATTTCCCTAAGTTTAGACTTAGGTATTACATTAAAATAATTAATTATTTGAATAACTTCAACACTAGATGAAATTTCTCCAAACGCTTTCTGGGTTTTGAAGGTGATGTGTTTCTTAGCCCCTCCACAAAGTTTCAGGGCTAGAGCACACCCAATGCTACCCCAACTACACAAAATCTCAACAAATTTAAGTGAAGAGTGATAGTACCTATCCCTTTCATGGGGTAGGTGGCATTATCTCCAAGTTTGATCTTCAAATTGGTCTTCTTTTCAACCAAACTGGAAAGGGCCTCCTTGTACCCAGTGAAGTGCCTTGAGGCTCCGTTATCAATCAACTAATGATCCAAAGTATCTAGAGGAGAAGTAGTAGATAGAGTCGAAATAGGATAGAATTCATCTTGTTTTTCTACAACAATACTTTCATCATACTTGGTATTTCTCGTCCTTTTGGGAGGTCGACCATTTCCATTTCGCGCAGTGGGAGCATCCTCTTTCCTTTGTTGTTGAACCTGTTGCTACTTTGATTGCCATTTCCTTTGAAATTGTTGTTGTTTTTATTGTCGTCATCCGTTGGAGAATTCCTCTTGTGAGGACTCTCTAGCATAGTGGCCGAACCTATTGCAATTGTAGCACCTTCCTTGAATCCCTTCTTGAACCCTTAACCCTGACTCCTTGGACCAACATTATTCTTCCTTTTTGCATGAGCGAAGAAGGCAGTAGGTTCATTTCCATTTGAGGGCCTATCTCTCTCCATTATCCTAGTCTCCTCTTGAGTGCATCTAGCCAATAAATCATTGAAACCAGGTATCCTGTCATGCTTGAGAATATTGGTGACAAATACATCCCATGGTATTGGAAGACCTCCAAGAGCAATGAGTGAGAGCTCTCCGTCAGAAATAAATTCTCCAATAGATAGAGAGTCATTCTTGATTTGAGTTATTATCATGAAATAGGATTGGATAGACTCCCCTTTATTCATCTTGATGTCCTTCAACTTGTTTTTGAGAAAGAGGATTTGATTTGCATTGTTCACTTTGAACATCCCAACCAACTTATCATACATCTCCTTAGATGTTTCCAAATAAGAATTATAGGCAACCCAATGCTTTTGAATGGAGTTTATGATGATTCTCTTAGCTGTGACCTCACCTTTCTTATACTTCGTCTTCGCAGCAACAAGTGAATTTGAAGGAGGCTCCACCACTTTTCCTTGCACATAGTCCATTGCATCATGCTCTTCCAAAGTCAAGTCCAAAGTCATCTTCCATGCATGATAGTCATATTTGTCATTGAGCTTATCCTCAACCTTGAAGTAAGATGTAGAAGCCATGGAGACTTGTCCAAGATATCTCTCTCAGTGATTGCTTTTCTTGCTCTTGCTTGGGCTTTGTCTTCACCTGGGCTCTGAAATCATGTTAATTTTAGTTAACAATGGTATGTTCTATGCTTAGCACAATTACTTCAATGTTCTTTAGCAGCCCAATGAAAATTTCCAATTTAGTAGCCCAATAGCAAATTAATCATAAATGACATTGACAGTAACTGTAGATAGAACATGAATAACAAAAATGCAGAAAAGAAGCCAAGAAAAGAGGACATCAGATTTGGCGGATGCCAGGGAAAAACCGCAAGATGGGGAAAACCCTTTGATCAATTCTTAATATTATTACATCAAATGTTCAACAAAGATTGAGAGGGTACAAAAGTCAAATTCAACTTGCCAAATCAAAGTCAAAACAACCCTGTAAAATCAGTAATTTTTCTGCAGCAGTCAACAACCCTAACCAGAAAGTCAACACTGGTCAAAACAACAACAAATCATCCACAATGCAGTTTGGTCATACCCAGTCAAACTCGACCTCGTTAGGTGGTCAAATTCAGCCCAAAACAGCCATGAAAACAATGATCAAACTTGGTCAAATCCTGCAGTCAACTTTGCAATCAACCTTGCGGTCAACCTTACGGTCAGAGTGCTCAGAATACCTCAGTTTTGTTGAGAATTTGGAGGGATGGTGTTTAATACGAATTCTCTTCTTCGTAAGTACTTGTTAGCTTGCTTATGTCTTTTCTTCATTATCTTGTTTAGTCTTTCATAAAGTCAATTATCAAAATAAATAAGACACAAACTTAGGCTCCTAGAGCTAGGGAAAAACCTCTTCCTCTTGGAGAGGAAAACTCGTAAAGAATTCTTCTTATAGATCTTCAAATGACAAGTACCGTCACCAAGAGTCAGACCCCTGACCTAGATATGCTTCCAAGACCTTGGTACAACTTCTTCTAACTTGATTCTTTTCTTCGTCACCAATCTGCACCGTTCTGTAGTTAGGAAGGTAAATCTCAGGTTTACCTTCCTCACTTTCTCGTACTTTTAAGGTTGCCTTTCTTCTTATGATGTCTGTCCAAACTTCAGCAAATTCTTCCTTGACTGAGATAGCTTAGATATCTGTACTTTCTGTATAGAATGATCAGCACAACATCACCATCATATAGCAAGAAATTGATCCTGAAATTCTCCAAGCTCCATGCTGAACAATCTTCTCATAAATCCGCACTGAAGCTTCTCTAAACAATCCGCAAACTGTCTCTGTATAACATACTTAATCTCCCTTGATCTCTGAGCTTGCTACTGCATGAAATCCGCACTAAAACTTCGCACTTCCTTTTGTTCTCTTATCCGCAATCCACCTCAGAAATATCTCTGTTTTGACCGTTGACCTTGTTTAGAACAGTCTGCAAATTTCTACTGTAAAACCACAGAAAGAGCCACAATTGTTGTGTGCTAATGAGCCGCAGTTGACAGGGGTATATATAGTGTACAGTCTGGATTTTAGGCCGACATGTAGGCCGACTTCCTAATTGATTATAGGTCGACATGAAGGATTGTAAGTTCAATGTTTGTGAGAGCATCTTCTTGCATCTTTCGGGAGTCATCTCTTCACAGTTTATTGCCAAGATCTTGGAGCATATTGTTCACTAGACCCTTCATGAATATGACACTTAAATTCATTTTTATCTAGAAGATAATTCCTAATAGACATCAAGAAGAAGTCTATAGACCTATAATAAAATCTTGCTCATGAAACCCATGAAGCCAGTAAAACAAAAATACATTTTATTATTTTGACTTCTTCTTTTCATAATTGCATAATTACATAGTTAACATGAAGACCGACCTAGTTACACTTTTCAACACTCCCTCTTAACTAGGGAGGTATTCATACAGGTACATGGTCAGTTTCAAACTAAAGAATCTCATAAGAAGAATCTGATTGGTAATCGCATCTGTATACCATCATATCAACCAACATTCTCCTAGTGCAAGGCCTTGACTAACAACACCATCTCTCAACGATACAATGGGCTACAATGCTGGCGAGACACATGACTAATAGACACCATAGTCATTGTCTCTCCAAGGTACATGCCCCACCTAGGTGTTCCCAGAGTATGACCTTCTTGGACTATTCTTCTCTTGGGTAGCCAGCCCTCAAAAAATATCTGTCCACGACTATTCTTATCTTGAATTCCCTATCTCATTCTCAAAGAGTATCAAATGCCAGATGATTACCCAATCCTCCATTCTGTCTTCCAGGTGAAGAACAGAATGATGTGTCTATCCATTCGCTTCACATGGCCTTCACTAAGACTTATGGCTATTAGTCCTGGTCTAGTGCATGACACATGTAATAGAGAATTACATACGTCTCTCCCTCTTAATATAGGAGGGACATACTTCAAGTTTCTTCCAAGTAAGAAACTTACTACCATATCAACCAACATTCTCCTAGTGCAAGGCCTTGACTAATAGCCCCATCTCTCAATGAGACAATGGGCTACAATGCTGGCGAGACACATGACTAATAGACACCATAGTCATTGTCTCTCCAAGGTACATACCCCACCTAGGTGTTCCCAGAGTATGACCTTCTTGGACTATTCTTCTCTTAGGTAGCCAACCCTCAAGGAATATCGGTCCACGACTATTCTTATCTTGAATGCCCTATCTCATTCTCAAAGAGTATCGAATGCCAGATGATAACCCAATCCTCCATTCTGTCTTCCAGGTGAAGACCAGAATGATGTGTCTATCCATTCGCTTCACATGGCCTTCACTAAGACTTACGGCTGTTAGTCCTGGTCTAGTGCATGACACATGTAATAGAGAATTACATATGTCTCTCCCTATTAATACAGGAGGGACATACTTCAAGTTTCTTCCAAGTAAGAAACTTACCACCAGGCTCCTCTCAATTAGGGTACTACAGCAACAATCCAACTACTCATGAAGAATTTCTTCCCTTGATGTCATGTGTTGTTGCTCCTAGAGACAACCTTGAGTTGCAAAAGACCAGTGCCTAGGACATCTTAAAATCAGAGGTTAAAGGTGGACAATTGTATAAATTCCTCTGACAAAATATGGAATAAGAGAATAATGGTTTTGGTGGTTCATGGATGGAGAAGGCCTTGGAGTTGATTCATGTGAATTCCCCAAACTGTGAGAGGGCTCAGGAGGCTGCAAGGCTGATGGCTTTTAGATGGGCCAAGTATAAAACAATGAGCAGAAGCTTTTTTAAAAATATGCAGAGGCGTTTAGAAAGAATGGAGAAGGAACCCACAAGAAACAGGCTTAAGAGATTTAAGAATCTGCCCCTCGTGACCTCGGAGGAAGCGGATATGAATGAGATATGGACAACAACAGAGGTTCGTGGAACACAAATTAAGTGAGTGCAACAAGCTTAATACATGAGCGTTAACACCTGAGCGTTATACAAACACGAATTCATAAATAAAATTGCAGACTACCAACAGCTACATTACACGGACCATCAAAGCAACATAGCATGAAAGATGATTACACATAAAAAGGAGATCACTGATAATAGAAGGAAACAAATACATACTACTCAACCATCTGGAATCCAAATAACAACTCTGTATCATATTAAGTTTAAATAGCTCTCCCAAATATGTATCTTAGAGCGCAGGGAGCACAATCATACAAAACTACAACAAAATTCTTCCAAAATTCCAGAACCCTTCTTTCATCTTAGAATTACATACATATAGAGTTCTCCTTCGAGGGTCTACGATCTTAATCATTTATGATCGACCGATACTTATGAAATCAAAATATCCTACCTAACTTGCAGAGTGTATATCGAGCAATTACTTCTGTACTGAGAGAATTAAAACAAGAATGGGTGAAATTGAGATTTCACCAACAAAATCATCAAAATTAAACAAAAAACAGAATGGACATGGTTGCCCATGGAGGCCAATTATGAGAGCCTTCAAAACGGTATGGCGAGGAGCGGTTGTAGGTGGGCATGCTAGCTGTCATCATATGATTCCGTCTGCTGTTTGAAGGTCTCCACTCCTGCGTTCTTATGATTTCCACTTAATCCGTTGTGAAGTGGCCAGTTGTACTGTGTGTGCTTGGCTCTTTAGCGGAGGTTTCCTGAGCAAACCGAATAAACCATAACTGCATGCTCCACCCAAAAGCCCACGCTGTGTTTGAATGGAAAACCGGAAACCGGATTTCGGATGGGGGCATGAATGGTTTGCGGTATTGGATGGGGGGGTGCGAAATCACTACAAGCTGCCACGTAGCACTGGAGGCGGTATTAGAAACTGGCCATTTGGGACACCCCCCCCCCCCCTGGCATTAACCTTCTGAAGGTGGAGGTGGTGCGAAACAGATTATGAGCCGTTGGATGCATTGACGTGGAGCGGAGGTGATGGAGAGATGTGAAGGGCTTAGTGGTGATGAGATGTGCGAAGAATGGATGGAAATGGTGGAAGGAATGGTGGAGCCAATAGTGTTAATACACGATGGAAATGATTTAAACAAAAAAGAGCGGGTCAGAGGCCGAGGAATGGCTTTAGATGACGTGGCAAGATGACATGGACCTGGCCCACATACCGCTCATCGCAAGTTTTACAAGATAAATGCAAAGGGCTCATGTTAAACCGCCGAAGTGCGATGTGCGATGCGGTGGGGCTCGATCGCAAATCGCAAGTTTTAAAGAATAACCGCGGAGGTAAGTTTTAAAATCATCGAAGTGCGAAGTGCGGGGAGGAGTGGCGTGGCAGGACGAAGGTGGGACCATCCGCGCATTGCAAATCGCAGGATTTATGCGTGAACAACGAAGGGTAAGTAATGAAAAGTGTGATGTGCGAAGTGTGATGGCGGGGGAGGTGATGTGGCACGGACGGAGGTGGGGCCGCCTGCATACCACAAATTGCAAGCTTTATGTATTAGGGGCGGAGGGTAAACGGTAAGATTTGCGAAGCGTGATATGCGGGCACTTAAACGTCGGGAAGTGCGAAAAGGTGAAAAGGTAAGGGAAAGGCAGAAACAATGGTTTACATGCAATCTGGTAATGTTGTAAGGTTGGACAGGTCCCACCAAATCGCATCGGCGAAAATATAAGTTTTGGCTAAGTCTTAAGAGGTGAAGGTTAAAACTTGCGGGGAGCGATGCGCGATGCACAGACGTTATTCCACAGTGGGTGATGAATGATGTGGCGTGGCGGAAGTGGGGGCCGCCTGATCCGCGCTTGAAGCGTTGGGCCCTCATCTTACCTGCTCCAACTCTTCATTTGCTAGACTTTGATGTTGCCCTATCCCTTGAAAGGAAACACAAGCCAACATTGGCTCCATCGGGGACGACGCACTCATTCGAGTGTGTCGAGAACTCGCAGACCACCTGCTTATGCTCTTCTTGATGTGCCTGGGATCATCGTTAGAACCAATTTCAAGCAGCTTTAACCAAAAAACAAAACATGAATTGATGCAGAAAAACATAACGACATATATACACTATGAGGATATGTACAATGGGCCATCATAGCCTGCTATCAGTGCTGGAAGTAAGGCTTGAGAAACTGTCCATTGACAGGCATCTCTAGTGTATCTCCTTCCAAATTCTCCAACGCGAAAGTATTGTTGCCTTTGACCTCTACCACCCTGAATGGACCAAACCAGAGGAGGTCGAACTTCCCATGCTTCCCTTTGTCTGCTCGCCTGATATCCCATCGCAACACCAAATCCTCAACTCGGATTTCTGTCTTTAGCTCTTTGATCAAATAAGCCTTTTATTTTTTCTTGATACTTTGCTAGTCTGAGGCCTACCTGTTCCCGTGTTTCATTCAACTCCACCAATTGATTCATTCTTCCGATAAGGTCGTTTGGCTCTTCCTTGCTTTCTTGTAAGAATCGGGCCATAGGTAATGCAAGCTGAATAGGGAAGACTGCGGCCCTGCCATGCACCAGTTCATAAGGGGACTTTCCTGTGGATCTTTTAGTGGTGATGCGATTTTCCCAGAGTGAAAACTTGAGCTGGGAATCCCAGTTTTTTTGATTTTCGTTGATGGTCTTCTTCAAGATCCTCACCAGTGTCTTGTTAGATGATTCTGCCAGCGCGTTCCCAAGTGGGTAGTATGCAGTGGAGTGTCCTAGCAGGATGTTGTAACGCTGACAAAAATTTACAAATTTAGCCGACTTGAAAGCCTGGGCATTGTCTGTAACAATTTTAGGTGGGCACCCAAACCTAGCTATTATGTTCTCCTCTAGGAACTGGATCACGACCCGAGTCTGTAGCATTTCTTGCGGGCACGACTTCTACCCACTTAGAAGTAATCCATAGCAGTGAGGATCCATCGATGCTGATTGATAGAGGCAGGGTGAATCTCTCCTATGAAGTCAATCCCCCATTGTTTAAAAGGTTCTTCAACGTGTATTGGGATTAATGGGAGAGGTGCATACCTTTGCTTTTCGGCGAACCTCTAACGCTTCTCGCAGCCCCAGACACGAGCATGTATATCACCAGACAGTTTAGGCCAGAAGAAACCTGCCCTCAGGATCTTGTGTGCAGTAGATCGCCAGCTATATTGTCCGCCACATATCCCTTCGTGGAATTCAGTCATCACTTGGTCAACTTCCTACTCTGTTAAACACAATAGTAGGATCCCTACCGGGTCCTTCCAATACAGTTGCCCATTTGCCACGATATACTTTTGAGACTTCAGCCTCAAGGTGCGTTTCTTGGCCTTATCATAGTTAAGAGGGCATCTCAGCGTTAAAAGATATTCCACTATATCTTTATACCATGAGTATAGGAGGTACTTCACATCAGAAGATTCTATGCCTTGATGTGCACCCATATCCTCTTGTGCCTCTCCTGTCATAGACAGATTTATCCCCAAAGCTTGGCAATTGGATTCAGACAAGATTTTTGCCAGCCCTTTGCCTTTAATGAGCTTGGTAGGCTTTATCTCCAGTTCGTACTCCTGAATCTTGGCTATCCACTTGCCCCTTTTCCCTTCACTGTCGCCCTATACCAGAATATCCTTCACTGCTGCAGTGGGTACAAAAGCTGTTATGGTTGATTGTAACACATACACCCTGAATGCCTTCAGCGATTTGACCAGAGCGTAAGCTTGCTTCTCCAGGATATCATATTTCAGTTTGGCGTCTCGCAGGACCTGACTGAAGAACGCAATGGGCTGTTCATGCCCCTCAACATTTTTCTGTAAAAATGCTGCAGCTATTGTGTGAGGAGAGGCGAAGGAGAAAATCATGAACGACCTCCCATAATCTGGACTTGCCAGCACTGGAGCTTCTGTAAAGGCCTGTTTGATCCTATTGAAAGAGTCCCTGGATTCAGGAGTCCATCTAACTTCACTATTCTTCTTCAGCATCCCGGTGATGTTTTGGACAATCTCGGCATAGTTGGGAATGAACCTTCTGAGGAAATTTATTCTTCCCAGGAATACTTGTACTTCCTTTTTGTTTCTTGGTAGAGGAATGTCGTTTATCACTTCTACCCGCTTTGGGTCGATCTTCACTCCCTCCTTAGTTACTATGTGCCCCAGTAACTTTCCTTCCTCCAAGGCAAACATGGATTTTTGGGGATTCAGAGACAGGGCATACCTGCGGCATTTACCAAAGGTTCGTCCAAGGTGATCTATGTGTTCAACGTCACTCTTTGTAAAGACGGTGATGTCATCCAAGTAAATCACCACATACTTATCTTGCTCTCCTATGAAAGCAATGTCCATCGCACGCTAGAATGTGGCACCGACGTTTATCAGGCCAAAGGGCATCCGGGCATACATGAAGGTTCCCTAAGGCGTAGTGAACGCTGTCTTCTTTTGGTCTTCTGGGAGCACTGCCACCTGATTGTGTCCTGATAAGCCATCCATCATGGACATGCGGGAGGATCCCACCACCTTTTGCAAGATGTGGTCCATCTTCGGGAGGGGATAGTTATCTTTGAGTGAGGCTCTGTTCAAATTGCGGAAATCCACGCAAAACCTGATTTCCCCATTCTTCTTTCTTATAGGCACCAGGTTCGCCACCCATTCGGAGTATCTTAAAGGGACAATGATCTTGGCCTGCAATAGCTTCTTTATTTCCTTCTCGATAGCTAGGAGAAGAAGAGGGTTGATCTGTCTCAGTTTCTGCTTATGAGGCTTAGCGTCTTCTTTCAGTGGTATCTTGTGCTGTATAATATCCGTGTCAAAAGTCTTCAGATCCTGGGATGACCAGGCGAAGACATCTTTATATGATTGAAAGAGCCTGAGATACTGATCTTGGTATTCTTTAGGGACCCCTTTCGACAACTTTACTTCCTTTGGATCTTCTTCTGTCCCAATGTTCATGTCCCTGACAGGCTCGTCGAGGGTCATTTTGATGGGGTTCACTGGGATATCATTCTTGTCAAACAATCTCTCCAAAGGAACGAGCCCCCTGGGAATGACATTTCCCTTTAATTGTAGAACACGGTGTCCAGCCAGTGTCTCTTCCCATCTGGTTTTTGGCTCATGACTGTCATCTTTAGTGATTGAGTTGATCACCATATTTGAGAACTCGCCCACCGTTTCCATAAAACGCTGGACTTGCTCTTCATCTTTGAAGACTTGCCAATGCTTTACGTTGTCCGGAATGGAGGGGCGGTATCGCACCTCAACCTCATATCTGAGCAAAGGATTCTGCGGGGGCCGGAAATTACTAGTAGCCACAGCTAGTGAGTCTGCCATTCTGTTCTTATCCCTTTGCATGAACTGTATGTTAATAGTAGAAAAGAAGTTCTCAACTAAATCCCATACCTCATTCCTGTAAGCTCTGAGCCGCGGATGTTTAGTTTGGCATTGGCTCCTGACTTGCCTCACTACAAGCTCTGAATCTCCAAACACCTTGAGGTTCTGTATGTTCATGTTCCGCACTGTCTGCAACCCCAACAACAGGGCTTGATATTCAGCCACATTATTTGTGGCTTCAAATTCCAACTTAAAAGAGAGGGGAACCAAGCATCCTTCTAGTGATATCAAGAGTACCCCGGCCCTGTTTCCTTCTCGTGAGTAAGCTCCATCAAACTGCAAGGTCTATATCTTGTTTTCCTCTTTGCTCATAGGATTCTTCTGTATTAGAGGACAAATCTTTGTTTCTTGCAGGAAATTTTCGTCCTCCTCGAGCATAAGACAAGAGAATTCGCCCTCCTTACCATATACCGGAGAATTTGTGGAACCATCAGCTTTGGTGACCATCTTCACGAATCTAGATTCACAGTATAATCTTCTTTCTTCCCCGTTGAATACTGGAATAGTGGCATAGGTGAAGTCAAGTTTTATGGATCCTCCAATCTTGGTACCCCAGGATCTGGACAACAACATTCCAAACCGAGTTGGGATATTAGCCACAACAATGTCCATTACCACGCTTTCGGCCGGAATTTGGGCTAAATTTACTACCAGATCTTTTATCATGCCCAAACATTTCACCCTCTTGGAATCAAAAGAATACAGATCTTTATAAGGCATGGTAATCTGCAACCCCAACTGCTCCATGACAGACAATGGCAACAGATTATGTGAAGCCCCGGAATCTAGCATGCAGTTGTGCAATAACAGGTCATGTATAACTAGAGTCACATAGAATGGGGGAGTGGCTGAGTCCAGATCTTCTACATGAGATCCAAAAAATACCATGGGTCTTTCTTCTTGGAGATTGAGGCTGTCAGGGAGAGGGCCTACGCCATGGAGAAGCATGAATTGGGACACTTGGGCCTTGTATGAAGGCTGTTTTAGGAGCTCGATCAGGGAGACCGAGATCTTGACCTTCTCTAATTCTTTTTGGAGGCTAAAGGCCGTGGGAGCTTTTTCTGCATTGACTCCTTTGGACTGCTCTTTAGGGTGGTCAGGCAGGTTCAAGGCTACAGATGATGACATCTCGTTTGCGGGAGGATCAGAGCCTTGCTTTGTGGAAGTGGGCGCAGAGGCTTTATGATGGGCACTTGGGCCTTGTATGAAGGCTGTTTTAGGAGCTCGATCAGGGGGACCGAGATCTTGAACTTCTCTAATTCTTTTTGGAGGCTAAAGGCCTTGGGAGCTTTTTCTGCATTGACTCCTTTGGACTGCTCTTTAGGGTGGTCAGGCAGGTTCAAGGCTACAGATGATGACTTCTCGTTTGCGGGAGGATCACAGCCTTGCTTTGTGGAAGTGGGCGCAGAGGCTTTATGATGGGCACTTGGGCCTTGTATGAAGGCTGTTTTAGGAGCTCGATCAGGGGGACCGAGATCTTGAACTTCTCTAATTCTTTTTGGAGGCTAAAGGCCTTGGGAGCTTTTTCTGCATTGAATCCTTTGGACTGCTCTTTAGGGTGGTCAGGCAGGTTCAAGGCTACGGATGATGACTTCTCGTTTGCGGGAGGATCACAGCCTTGCTTTGTGGAAGTGGGCGCAGAGGCTTTATGATGGGCAGACTCTTCTAAAGGCTTTTTCCCCTTACCGACAGAATTGGGAGGGGTCTGTTCTCTTGATGTCGACTCTTCATCTTGTTCCTGCACTCGGGTTCTCTTCCTAGAGGACCTGAGATCATACTTCCTGTGGAGTTGAGCTTGCATGGAATCCACGAACTGCCTGCAGTACTTGTCAAGGGACTTCCCTCTCTTCTGGCTCTGAGTAAGCGAGGAATTGATCTTCTTGGCTGTCTGTGACTTCCTTGGCTTGCCCCTCCATTTCCCCTTCCAGGTATAGAGGAGGTTGGATGTGATCTTGCTGCTCTTTCCTTTCTCGCTGGAATAACTATAGAGGGGGCTTCTGGTACTAGGAATTAAACCCACGGTTAGGAATCATTTGGCTGGAACGAGGAGGGGAATTCTTAGCCTCCAATTCAAGCTTAACCAATTTATTTGAGGGGTTCTTGATCAACTTATTCATCTCTTCGATTCTATACTCCCATGATTCCCTCTCTTGATTAGAGGTAGAAGCCTCCTCCCTACTCCTCCTTCTGTCCTCATGCTCTGTCTTCCCTTTGAATTTACCAGTAGAAAAAAAGTTTTCTTCTACTTCCAATGCATCAGTCTGGATCTGATCCAGAGATGTAGACTTTCTTTCTCTTAGGGTGAACCCAAACTCTGGTTCAAAAGCTCCTGCAAAAACCACCTTAGCAACTGCTTGGGGAGGCTTTATTTCAGCAGGAAGATTATTATAAAGCTTATTGAACCTCTTTATAAATTCTGTTACATTCTCATTGTGTCTCTTCTTGAGAGCATTGAACTCTGTGCGAACATATCCATGGTCCCTCTTCTCTCCCCATTTCAATGTGAAGAAATTTTCCATTTCTTCCCAGGTGTGGACTATGTGGTCAGCTAGAGATTTGAACCATTTCTGGGCTTTCCCATCCAAAGATTGGACAAAAAGCCTTAACACCACATCTAAGTGCTCTACATTTACATTCTCAGCAAAGGCGCAGAAGTTTTCAATATGTCTCTGCGTAGAAGTATTATCTTCCTTGGTGAACCGAGGCAAGAGTTTTAGATAATCTTGAGGCATGTCATTCAATACTTGAGGTAGAAACAGTGGGGCATATTTGTTGAGGAGGAAGCCAGGCACAGCCATGAGGGGCGGTGGTGGTAGATTTTGAGGATGAATTGGCTCTGGTATAGTGTGTGCTGAATAGAGGTTGCTATATTGGTCTATAAAAGGCTTTGGAGCACTGCAACTTCTTTAACTTCTTCGACCTCAAGTGTAGGGTGCAAGAGAGGTAAAGAAATATCAGCGGATTCAACTTCGTTTTTTATGATTGAACTAGCTAAAGCAAAGGCTTTTGGAGAATACTCAAGTACGCGGGCTGTGGTGCCAGGACCATAAATGTCAGCTTTTTGAGATGAGGAAGGCGAAGCTTCTAGAGTAAATGAGGGTAGGTAAGCTTGGCTGGGCTGCTTCTCCTTCCAGACTCTCTTAAATATAATCTTTTCGAGATCAGACACAGAAGGGGTTCTCTGCTGGGAAGTATCTGATCAAGTATGAGGCCTTTTGTAAGCCAGGATTACAACTGATTTGAACTTTAATAATAGTGGAGTCGCCAAGGTGAGGGCTATGCAACTCTCAACCCTTCGTGCTCACCTGATTGAAGGGTGAAAATAATGTCGTATCCTAGGGAAAAGGTTTTCTAATTCGTGTCCCCAACAATGACGCCCAAAAGATGTTGTTGCTCCTAGAGACAACCTTGAGTTGCAAAAGACCAGTGCCTAGGACATCCTAAAATCAAAGGTTAAAGGTGGACAATTGTATAAATGCCTCTGACAAAATATGGAATAAGAGAACAATGGTTTTGGTGGTTCATGGATGGAGAAGGCCTTGGAGTTGGTTCATGTAAATTCCTCAAACTGTGAGAGGGCTCAGGAGGCTGCAAGGCTGATGGCTTTTAGATGGGCCAAGTATAAAACAATGAGCAGAAGCTTTTTTAAAAATATGCAGAGGCGTTTAGAAAGAATGGAGAAGGAACCCACAAGAGACAGGCTTAAGAGATTTAAGAATCTGTCCCCCGTGACCTCAGAGGAAGCGGATATGAATGAGATATGGACAACAACAGAGGTTCGTGGAGCGCGAATTAAGGGAGTGCAGCAAGCTTTATACATGAGCGTTAACACCTGAGCGTTATACAAACATGAATTCATAAATAAAATTGCAGGTTACCAGCAGCTACATTACACGGACCATCAAAGCAACATAGCATGAAAGATGATTACACATAAAAAGGAGATTACTGATAACAGAAGGAAACAGATACATAGTACTCATTGCTCCATGTGGAATCCAAATAACAGCTCTGTATCATATTAAGTTTAAGCAACTCTCCCAAATATGTATCTTAGAGCACAGGGAGCACAATCATATAAAACTATAGCAAAATTTTTCCAAAATTCCAGAACCCTTCTTTCATCTTAGAATTCCCTACATATAGAGTTCTCCTTCAAGGTTCTACGATCTTAATCATTTATGATCGACCCATACCTATGAAATCAAAATATCCTACCTAACTTGCAGAGCTTACATCGAGCAATTACTTCTATACTGAGAGAATTAAAACAGGAATGGGTGAAATTGAGATTTCACCAGCAAAATCATCAAAATTAAACAAAAAACAGAAAGGACATGGTTACCCATCGAGGCCAATTATGAGAGCCTTCAAAACGGTATGGCAAGGAGTGGTCGTAGGTGGGTATGCTAGCTGTCATCATACAATTCCATCTGTTGTTTGAAGGTCTCCACTCCTGCATTCTTATGATTTCCACTTAATCTGTTGTGAAGTGGCCAGTTAAACTGTGCGTGCTTGGCTCTTTAGCGGAGGTTTCCTGAGCAAACCGAATAAACCATAATTGCATGCTCCACCCAAAAGCCCACGCTGTGTTTGAATGGAAAACTGGAAAGAGGATTTTGGACGGGGGCATGAATGGTTTGCGGTATTGGATTGGGGGGGGGGGGGTACGAAATCACTACAAGCTGCCACGTAGCACTGGAGGCGGTATTAGAAACCGGCCATGTTGGACCCCCCCTGTCATTAACCTTCGGAAGGTGGAGGTGGTGCGAAACATATTATGAGTTGTCAGATGCACTGACGTGGAGCGGAGGTGACAGAGAGATGTGAGGGGCTTAGCGGTGATGGGATGTGCGAAGAACGGATGGAAATGGCGGAAGGAATGGTGGGGCCAATAGTGTTAACACACGACGAAAATGATTTAAACAGAAAAGAGCGGGTCAGAGGTCGAGGAATGGCTTTAGATGACGTGGCAAGATGACATGGACCTAGCCCGCATACCGCTTATCGCAAGTTTTACAAGATAAATGCAAAGGGCTCATGTTAAACTGCCGAAGTGCGATGTGCGATGCGGTGAGGCCCGATCGCAAATCACAAGTTTTAAAGAATAACCGCGGAGGTAAGTTTTAAAATCGCTGAAGTGCGGGGAGGAGTGGCGTGGCAGGATGGAGGTGAGACCGCTCGCACATCGCACATCGCAAGATTTATGCGTGAACAAAGAAGGGTAAGTAATAAAAAGTGCGATGTGTGAAGTGCGATGGCGGGGGAGGTGGGGTCGCCCGCATACTGCAAATTGCAAGCTTTATGTATTAGCGGCGGAGGGTAAACAGTAAGATTTGCGAAGCGCGATATGCAAACACTTAAACGTTGGGAAGTGCGAAAAGGCGAAAAGGTAAGGGAACTGCGGAAACAAAGGTTGGCATGCGATTTGGTAATGCGGTAAGGTTGGACGGGTCCCACCAAATCGCATTGGCGAAAATATAAGTTTCGGCTAAGTCTTAAGAGGTGAAGGTTAAAACTTGCAGGGAGCGATGCATGATGCACGGGTGTTATTCCACAGTGGGCGATGAATGATGTGGCGTGGCGGAAGTGGGGGCCGCCCGGCCCGCGCTTGAAGCGTTGGGCCCTCATCTCACCCGCTTCAGTTCTTCATTTGCTAGACTTTGATGTTGCCTTATCCCTTGAAAGGAAACACAAGCCAACATCATGGATTTCAATATTGAGGAATCTTCAACTTTTGGCTTCATAGGGCACGGATCATCCATCACTTTCAGTCACGAGTCATGTTCACTATCAGAAAGTGATTTATCAGTCTTTCTCATCTAGTCCACCATTATGCCATGTTGCTTTCCTTCAAATCATCTCCAAGGATCATGTATCCTTTCTCATGATTAGCAGCCCTGCACAAATTCATCCAGATAAACATATACATATGAACCTTTTAAAACAAAAGGTTACCTTAGTGATGATCTTTCACCATGACATCTTCTTGTAGGCATCGACATCCTCTTTTTTGATTGACACATCTCCTAATGATATGTTTTTCCAAGGGTCTTCTTCTTTACCAGACTTCTGCTTGAGTCTACATATCTTCCCAGGAGATCTCTTAGTCACATCTTCTTGGCTTCCAGATGATATCTGCCTCTTGACATGGTTGCATTTCATGATCTCTTCCTCTCTGCATATTCTTCATTCCCAGGAATTTACAACTTTTCTAGTTTCTCGTTCATATACAACCACCTCATATTGCATGAGGACATATTATGTTGATTTCATCTGTCTGTGCATCGAGAGATACTCCTCCATAGATCATACTTCTAAATACAGAAGTCCATTACCTGCAACCATATGACTTGACTTCACAGCACCAATGTCAGCATATAAATATATACACACCTCATACCTTTTTCCCTTGAGTCACCCTGTAGCAATTTCTTAAGAATGAAGAGCTTCATTCCCGTGGCCTACTCCATGAATATGTCATCACATCTCATAAATCTGTTCCATGATGACCTTTGATCTTGATGACTGCCTTCCATCAGAATAGTTATCAGAGAGGTTTTCCCCGAAGCTGCTACACCAGGAGCTCCTATCATGCTTTTGTCATGATGCTATAATATACATTTCTTCCTATCATACTATTTTACAACCAACAGAAATCACTTAAAGGAGAAGAAGATCCCAATCATAGTTGAGATCCCTCGCTTCTTCTTTCTTAGATTTCTTTTCATCAGGTTCTTCTCTGATATGGGCTTCTTCCTTTTTCCTCTTGTCCTTTCTAAATCTAGTACAATCTCATTTATAATGCCCAAGATCATTACATCCAAAGCATCGTGCTTTGTCCACATTTCTCTTCTTATTTTGAGGACCAAATTTACCGAATCTTCCTTTCTTCTCGGACATGGTGGCAAAGGCTTGATTCTCTTCTCTTGATCCTTCTTTCAATCTTGATTCTTCTATCTTACCTAGAATTTGGAATGGTATGGCTTCTTCTCTCCCATATATGCTGGAAGAGGAATCTCTCCATTCTTTCGGTAAGATATTTTTTACCATAGTGAGTATTTCTCTATCGGACATTACTTCTCCCAACTCCAGTAGTTGTTCTCGTATTGCGAAAATCTCCATCAGATATAGAATTATTCCTTCCTTTGACATTCTCAATTTGTATAGTTTTTGTCTTAGGGATATTATTTCCTTTGTAGAACCTTTCGAGAATAGTTCCACCAATTTATCATATATTTCTTTTGAGGATTCTAGCTTTAGTACATAGGGAATGAGAGAGTCTTTTATGGATTCTATAAGAATCCTTCGGGCTCTTATGTCTCCTTGCATGTATTTGATATATGCTAGAATGTCTTCTTTTGGAGGTTGAATTGTAGATTCTTTTATGAAGCCCATAATTTCATTTTCAATTAGCTTCAGATCTGTCCTTTTCTTCCATGCATTGAAGTTTGATAACCCAACCAATTTGTTGCTTTCTAAACAAGAAGTCATTTTGACAAATTTAGATGAAGTCATAGATACTTACTTGAGAGAGTGACTTTACTTTCTCCTTCAGCAGCTTCCTTGATGATGACGAAGAGGTTAGGAACTTCTTCCAAGATAGAATTCTTCAATCTAGGTGATCTTGGATCCTTGATTGTAAAGGATGTCTTCAAAAGATAATGTCCTTTTCTTAACAATGTCTTGAATGTAAATCTTTGATGGCAAAGATTATTTTCCTGAAACGCTGGTCCTTTACTAAAAATAGCTTGAGAGTTTTCCTTGCAAACTGATTTGACTCTTCACCCAAACTTTGAGTTTTGCTTCCTGGAGTGTCTCTTTGTCAAGTAGCCTTTGGGTTCAACACCTTAGCTCTGATACCATGTTGAGAATTTGGAGGGCTAGTGTTTACTACAAATTCTCTTCTTGATAAGTACTTGTGAGCTTGCTTATGTCTTTTGTTCGTTATCTTGTTTAGTCTTTCATCAATTCAATTATCAAAATAAATAAGACACAAACTTAGGCTCCTAGAGCTAGGTAAAAACCTCTCCCTCTTGGAGAGGAAAACCCGTAAATAATTCTTCTTATAGATCTTCAAATGACAAGTACGATGACCAAGACTTAGACCCTTGACCTATATATGCTTCCAAGACCTTGATACAGCTTCTTCAAACTTGATTCTTTTCTTTGTCACCAATCTGCGCTGTTCTGTAGTTAGGAAGGTAAATCTTAGATTTACCTTCCTCACTTTATCCTACTTTTAAGGCTACCTTTTTTCTTATGATGTCTGCCCAAACTAAAGCAAATTCTTCCTTGACTGAGATAGCTTAGATATCCGTACTTGTTGTATAGAATGATCCGCACAATGTCACCGTCATATAACAAGCAATTGATCCTGAAATTCTCCAAACTCCCTGCTGAAAAATCTTCTCATAAATCCGCACTGAAGCTTCTTTAAACAATCCGCAAACTGTCTCTGTATAACATACTTAGTCTCCCTTGATCTCTGAGCTTGCTACTGCATGAAATCCGCACTAAAACTTCGCAGTTCCTTCTGTTCTCTTATCCGCAATCCACCTTAGAAATGTCCGCAAATTTATCTCCGTTTTGACCATTGACCTTGTTCAGAACAGTCCGCAAATTTCTACTGTAAAACCACAAAAAGAGCCGCAATTGTTGTGTGCTAATGAGCCGTAGTTGACAGGGGTATATATAGTGTACAGTCTGGATTTTAGGCCGACATGTAGGCCGACTTCCTAATTGATTTTAGGCCAACATGAAGGACTGTAAGTTCAACGTTTGTGAGAGCATCTTCTTGCATCTTTTGGGAGTCATCTCTTCATGGTTTATTGCCAAGATCTTGGAGCATATTGTTGACTAGACCCTTCATGAATATGACACTTAAGTTCATTTATATCTAGAAGATAATTCGTAATAGACATCAAGAAGAAGTCTATAGACCTATGATAAAATCTTGCTCATGAAACCCATGAAGCAAGTAAAAGAAAAATACATTTTATTATTTTGAATTCTTCTTTTCACAAGTACATAATTACATAGTCAAGATGAAGACCGACCTAGTTACACTTTTCAATAGGTTTTTGTGCCAAGAGATGCAACTCTCCAGAACCGAAATTTTGACCCTAAAAGCACAATCAAATTTGGTCAAATACCACTTGGTCAACGCTGGTCAAACCCTGCAACAATATTGCAATTCATCTTCTTTTCCAGCCACATGTGTGAGAAGAATATGATTGCCCAATAGCTGTACGAACCAATCAGACGAGGAGAGAGAATATTGTGTGAGATGAGATGATGCCAAATGAGGTTTGAGGTCACTTATATTTATATAAGTCATTGAGGGTGAATTGACACGTCCAATGGGCTTCATGAGCCTACATGATGATGTGGCCGACCTTGACAATTTGCACGTGTGGGCTTGACCTCGAAAATATATTTTCCCTTGTCCAAATTTGATGATCTTTAGATTGATTTTGGTCCTCTCGAAAAGAGGAATTTAGTGCAATAATCATATCCATCAAATGAGTTGTCGAAAGTGGAATTTGGTCCTAGTTGCCAATTTTAACAAATATGCCATATGCTTGCCTCAAAGAGACACTTGCTTCTAGCCACAAATCTTCGAGTTGTTTGCCTCAAACCATACAAATATACCTCAGGAGATGCGAGCTTCGAATGCCACATGTAGAAATTTATGTTTTCCCACCCCAGTTTTTAGTTTCACCTTATTTCTCCAATTAGTTAAATGCCCTTTCCCATAACCTTACATTCAACAAGCTGGAAAATAAATATTTTCTGAAAACACAAATTCTGGAAAATTTTCACAGTGCTGGAAATTGCAGAAATAAAAATCAGCAGACTAAAACAACCACACAAAAATTTTAACACAGTGATTCTCTGGTCAACATGACCCTGGAAAAACCCCCTACAACTCTTGGGGAAAACCAGTTCGAAAGCTTCTCTTTATTTTTTGAATATTGCTTTTACAGTGATGCAGAAATTCGAAAGCTTCTCTCTATTTTTTGAATATTGCTTTTACAGTGATGCAGAAATTTACACAGAAAAAAAATTACAGCAACTTCGAAACAAAACTTATCTCGAAAACCGTGCCAAACTCCACCTCGATAGTCGTGCCCACAAAGCAGAAAAATTATAGCAGAAATTACAGCCTTCAAAACTGTATGAACAACCTCGAAAACAGTGCCGTGCCAGAATGGCTGTACAATCTCCCTCGAAATTTGTAGTTTTATCTCCTCAAAATTCGTGCCCACTTGCCTTGAACTTCGTGCTTAGCCCTGTTGTACGGATTTGCTGAAAGTTAGTGCTGCTGCCCTCCTTCTTCTCACTGCTCAGAAAATTCTCTTTAGCTTTCTCCTTCTCCTTCTCTCAATCTGCTCATGAAAGATTTAATGAATGAAATACCTTTTCTCTCATTTTCCTCCTTTAATAGAACTCTAAGTGACTTTTGGGTTATCCCCAAATCCAATGGTTGAAATAGCTTTAGATCTAGGGCTGAGATTAAATGCTCTTTTAAATCTCACTTTCTATTTTTTATTTCACTCCACTTTAATAAAGACCCACTTAGTCATTTATTTCCAAAGTCACTTTTCCTTTCTAATTTTACATTAACTTTGTTAAAGTCACTTTAAAATTAGACTTTAGTAACTTTATCACTTAAAGTCACTTTTAAATTAGATTTGACTTTATAACTTTATAAAGTCACTTTAGGAGAAAAATTAAATTCTTTTGGACACTTTTCCCTAGGTCAAAGATCAAAGCCTTAGGGAACCACCTGTCTTCCGGTAACCAAATTTCAACACTCCTTCTTATCGAGGAAGGTGTTCCTCACCGCACCCATCTTATCTCTGAAGTAGACATGCTTGCCCCATGGTAAGGCTTTGGTAAGAATATCTGCAACCTGCTCATCAGTGGGAATATATTCGAGCTTCACAGCTCCCTTCTGCACATAGTCTCTGATGAAGTGATATCTGATGCCGATATGCTTTGACTGATCTTGAAATACTGGATTCTCCGTGAGTTTAATGCAACTCTGATTATCACAGTAAATCACTGAAGGTCTCAACGGCTGACCAAATAAGCCAAACAACATCTTGCGAAGCTAGATGGCCTCACAACTAGCTAGACTGGTTGCCATATACTCTGCTTCTGCTGAACTTAATGCTACTGACTGCTGCTTCCGGCTGAACCACGACACCACTGCCGAACCCAACCCAAAACAACACCTTGAAGTGCTCTTCCTATCAGAAGCACAACCTACCCAATCAGAATCAGTGTAACCTGCCAATCTCACTCCATCCCCCTGCCTATAGTCCAGACCATAATCCACTGTCCCCTGCAAGTATCGCAAAATGTGTTTTGCCGCAATCCAGTGAACCTTCCTAGGCTCACACATAAACTGACTCATCGTGTTGACTGCAAAACATATATCTGGTCTGGTGTTGACCAAATACATCAAGGAACCAATCAGCTGTCTGTACAATGTGGGATCCACCAACTCGGAATCCGAAGCATGAAGCTTCTTCTAGTTGGTGATCATCGGTGTCGACATGGGTCTACAATCCTCTATGTGGAATCTGCCAAGGATGCCCACAATATACTTCCCCTGCCCCAGGAAGGAATGCCCCTCCTCCTACCACACCTTCAAACCCAAAAAGTAATGCATCAAGCCGATGTCCTTCATCTCAAACTCCGCCGCAAGATCTCTCTTGCAGTACTCTATGAGTCTCTCTGCACCCGTAATGACCAAGTCATCCACATACAACACCAAAATGAGAGGCTCCTCACCTATCACAATGAAGTATAAGTTCGGATCTGCCTCACTCTTTGTGAAACCCATCCCCTGCAAGTATGTATGTATCCTGGAGTACCAAGCTCTGGGAGCTTGCTTCAGGCCATAAAGGGCCTTCTTCAGTCTGCACACATGGGACTCCTTCCCATGCACCTCAAAGCCCTGTGGCTGCTCAATGTACACCTCCTCCTGTATGAAGCCATTGAGAAATACGGTCTTCAAATCCATCTGGTGGATCTTCCAACCCATCTCTGCTGCTATCGATATAATGGAGCGGATCAAAGTATATCGAGCCACGGGAGCGAAGGTCTCCTCATAATCAACTCCCTCTACCTGGGAGAACCCTTTAGCCACAAACCTCGCTTTGAATTTCTCAATGCTGCTATCTGCAGCATGCTTTACCTTGTAAAGCCATCTGGAAGTAACCACGGATTTGCCCTCAGGCCTCGGCACCACCTCCCAAACATCATTCTTCATGATAGAAGAATACTCCTCCTGCATGGCCTCTCTCCAGACCTGCTGGCTAGCTGCCTCCTCATAACTAGAAGGCTCAGAGTCAAGGATGTTGGCAACCATTGCCATATAGCTACAAAACCTATCAGGTGGTCTGCTCTCTCTGACCGGCCTCTTAGGCCCAGCAACAGATGTGGCCTCTCTCAAGGTATCCTAAAGCCACTTGGGCTTCCTCTTCCCTGAGCACACTTCTCCCACTGGAGAATAAAACTCCTCCTCATCATCATCAGGAGCCTGAACTCCTGACTGTCTGTCTGCTATCCTCCTGCCTGCATCTGAACCTGTAGATGCTGAAGTACCGTGTGAACTGTCCATCAGTGGACTCCCTAGTGCACTGCTCTGCGGACTGCTCTGCATGCTGCCTGAAGCACCACCCCTCTGACTCTGTGAGCCACTGCTCACTGACGAACCTGACACCGTAATCGATGTACCTCCGGATCCTCCTGACCCCTGCCCACTGGATCCCTGCGACTGACTCAGCTGCGCCCGAGGGTTTGGTTGATCTAGATACTCTAACTACCGTGACCTCCTGAAAGCCCTGTCCTCCTTGAGCTTCACATCCTGCCTGACAACAACTCTCCTCTGTGCGGGAATATAAATCCGAAAGGCCTTCGAGGTCTCACTGTAGCCCACAAAGACACCCTTCTCTGCGGTGGGCTCTAGTTTGGTCCTCTTCTCCTTGGGTACATAGGAGTATGCAATACACCCAAAGATACGAAGATGACCCATATCAGGCTTCTTCCCAGAAAAAGCCTCCTCCGGAGTCATATGCCCCAAGGCACGATGCGGACTCCTGTTCTGCAAATAAACAGCAGTGTTGCAGGCCTCTGCCCACAAAAACAATGGCAACCCCTGATCATGTAACATGGCTTTGGCAGCCCCTCCGATGGATCTGTTCTTCCTCTCCGCAACCTCGTTCTGCTGGGGGTTGTAAGGAACTGTGAACTCCCTCCTAATGCCTGCCTCCGCACAATAATCAACAAACTCTCCAAGGGTGTACTCACCTCCATTGTTCGACCTCAGGGACTTGATCTTCCGACCTGTCTGAGTCTCCACAAGAGCTCTGAATTCCTGAAACCGCTTGAAGACCTCATCCTTGGTCTTCAAGAAATAAATCCAGGTCCTCCTGGAGTGATCATCAATGAATAAAACATAATACTCATATCCACTCAAGGAAACATGAGACATCCGACGGCTCACATCGGAATGAATCAAATCAAGTATCCCAGTCGCTCTGCTGTCACTGCTGGGAAAAGGGGATTTGGAAAACGTGCCCATCGCACATCCTCTGCAAGTATCAAAGTGATCAGTACTGAAATCTGGCACACCTGTAGTGATCTCCCGCAAAGTCCTCAAGGCTCCATGATACATGTGCCCCATCCTACGGTGCCAAATCTCACACAGCTCAGAACTGCTAGCTCTGCTGTCGGTACTACTGCTCAATGCCAAAAGGGGTTGAAATGCAAACTTGTACACCTTTGCATGGCGTACACCTATCACTCTAGCTGAATCAGCTGGAGCGCCCCTGGGATATATCAGCACCTGTCCTCTCCTAAACAGTATCTCATATCCTCTATCCTCCAAAGCTGAGACGGATATGAGGTTTTTCCTCATCCCTGGCACATAAAGAACATCTGACACCTTCAAGGGAGGTTTAGACTCCCTCTGAAATGTCAGTGTTCCCACACCGACTGCTCTAACAACTCTGTCATCACCGAGTACTACCTCTATATCAGTGCCACTCTCTGAAAGCTATGAGAAGTACTCACGGACTCCTGTCATATGACGTGAAGCCCCACTGTCCACATACCAGATACTCGAAGATGCTCCGCTAGTCGAGGGAAATGCATGCTCCCTCTGAACCTCCGTGGCAGGTGATCCTGCACTAGTGGACTCACAAGCACTGAACCCAAACTCTCGGTCAAATCTATCTGAAAAGTCCTCAATCTCTGCTGATGCTGCCATGGTTTGGTTCTTCCCCTTCTTCTTCTTCTCCAGACACACAACTGCATAGTGTCCCATCTTCTGACAACTCCAACACTTCACTTTGGAGTAGTCCTTCTGTGTGTTACCCTGTTTACCTTTACCTTTGCCTTTGTCCCCACCACTGCTTGTGGAAGCTTGCTTCTTTCCTTTGCCTTTCTTGCCTCTTGCCAACAATGCTACATCTTCATCCTGCTCAACTGGCTTGGCTGCCCCAAGCTGACCCTTCCTGATTTCTGTCTGAATGCATTCATCCCAAAACCTCTCCCATGTGGGAAGGGTCTCACGTGCACAAACCCCATCAGCAAAGTTCAGCCATGAACTGGGGAGGCCATTCACTGCAATCTGCACGAACTCAGTAGATGGAATGACCTCTCCAACTGCTGCCAACTCATCTCTCACATTAGTAATCTTTGTGAGATATCCAGCTGCACTATCAGTGTTACCCATCTTAATGGTCTTCAGCTTCTCCCTTAGGACCATTTCCCTGTTTTCATTGGTACTCTGGTAGAGATTGGTCAAGGCAGACCACATCTCATGAGCATTTCTCTTTCCTCTCACATGAGCAATGCAATGGTCTTTGATTCCGTTTAGAATCAGTCTCTTACCCTTGTTATTTTTTTTATTATACGCTACCAACTGAACAGCATCAGTAGGCACAACAACAGGGTGTTGTGCGGTATGCACTATGACATCCCAGACTTCTGCCTCCTCAAAGATACTCTGCATTATCTCCTTCCAAACGCTGTAGTTACTATGCCCATCCAACCTATCCTCCACCCTCAAGCCCAAAGACATGCTTGCTGTCCTAAATAAGCTGAAAATAACACTGCTGTAGTAAAAATAAAATTTTTGTGTGAAAAATCAGCTTGCTGGAATTTTCTAAGTGAAAAATCAGCAACCTGTAATTTTTCTCTTTGTTGTCCCAAACTGTACTTTCAGCACCCAAGCTCTAATACCATGTAGAAATTTCAGTTTTCCCACCCGGTTTTCAGTTTCACCTTATTTCTCCAATTAGTTAAGTGTCCTTTCCCATAACCTTACATTCAACAAGTTGAAAAATAAATATTTTCTGAAAACACAAATTCTGGAAAATTTTCACAGTGCTGGAAATTGCAGAAATAAAAATCAGCAGACTAAAACAGCGACACAAAACATTTTAACACAGTAATTTTTGGTCAACATGACTGGAAAAACACTCCACTACTCTTGGGGAAAACCAGTTTGAAAGCTTCTCTTTATTTTCTGAATATTGCTTTTGCAGTGATGCAGAAATTTACATAGAAAAAAAATTACAGCAACTCCGAAACAAAACTTATCTCAAAAATCGTGCCAAACTCCACCTCGGTTTCCGTGCCCACAAAACAGAAAAATTACAGTAGAAATTACAGCCTTCAAAACTGTACGAACAACCTCGAAAACAGTGCCGGAATGGCTGTACGACCTCTCTCGAAATCTGCAGTTTTCTCTCCTCGAAATTCGTGCCCACTTGCCTCGAACTTCGTGCTCAGGCCTGCTGTACGGATTTGCTGAAAGTTAGTGCTGCTGCCCTCCTTCTTCTCACTGCTCAGAAAATTCTCTTCAGTTTTCTCCTTCTCCTTCTCTCAATCTGCTCATGAAAGAATTAATGAATAAATGACCTTTTCTCTCCATTTCCTCCTTTAATAGAACTCTAAGTGACTTTTGGGTTATCCCCAAATGCAATGGTTGAAATAGCTTTAGATCTAGGGTTGAGATTAAATGCTCTTTTAAATCTCACTTTCTATTTTTTAATTCACCCCACTTTAATAAAGACCCACTTAGTCATTTATTTCCAAAGTCACTTTTCCTTTCTAATTTTACGTTAACTTTATTAAAGTCACTTTAAAATTAGACTTTAGTAACTTTATAACTTAAAGTCACTTTTAAATTAGATTTGACTTTATAACTTTATAAAGTCACTTTAGGAGAAAAATTAAATTCTTTTGGACACTTTTCCCTAGGCCAAAGATCAAAGCCTTAGGGAACCACTTGTCCTCCGGTAACCAAATTTCAACATCACAAATATAAGATATACACTGTCACAAATGCGAGCTGTATATTGCCACTTATGGGAGTCATATACCTCCATAAATGTGAGCCATATACTCAGTGTGAAAATTCTTAGATCTGGAATGCTATTGCAACAACTGGAAAATATTCACCTAATTGTTAACTTTTACTTAACAATTTATTTGCAGTTAACTACAATAAACACTGAATACATCACACTGCAACCCTCACTCAAATAAACTGCGGAAATTAAATGCAGAAACAAGATCTGAGCAAGAAAAGAAATAACACACGCCACACCGTTATTTTTGGATTAAGTCCCTAGAAAAACTCAATGCGGGAAAACCGATGTAGCAGTTGAGGGTTTGATTTTATTAAGCAGAAGTTCTCAATACAACTAGGATGCCTTACTGGCCATCCATACAAATAAAATTACTGTCAGAGAATTAGTGAGAAAATGTCCTCACACTAACACTGGAGATCCGACACTGACCCAACGCTGAATTGGACAGCCCCACGCTGCCTCTGCACAGATCTGCATTACCCTGGCTAGGAATTGCGTCAGCTCCTTCTGTCAGATCTTCTACTGGCTGGATCTGATCTTCTGGCCCCTCCAGTCTCACACTCCGGCACTCCGACACTGGATCTGACTGATCCTCAGCAAAATCACTGATCTCCTCAAAACTGTAGCACTGCCTCTGCATGGCCCTACGCTGCCTCTTTTGCATCCTCTTCTCTGCCTTCTCTGCTATGTATTCCCAGCTCAGGAAAAGACTTTCCAACTGGAACTATCACTACCCCTCACTGCAATCGAATCAACTCGATGATATTCTCCGCTGCTGAGCACTGCTCACTTGAGAAAATCGATCTCTAGACTCTCTCGGTGTATCTTTCCAAATGTCCATCAAGTCCTTATAATCTTCTTGTTGAGACTTCAACGACTGAGATTAAATCACTAATCAACAACTAAGATTAATTTGATTTGATCTCTGTCTTTTACTAGAAGATTCACACCCTGCTTTATTAATATGCTTTAATTATTTTAGTTCCCCAAGTTTAAACTTATGCTCCCATTAAAAATAAATAATTATTTTAATAAAACCCCATCCGGCTGGATTTTCCCAAAACCCTTTCTGGGTATTTTGGAATACATGCGTCTAAGCCTCCCTGCAAAATTTGAGACTTAGAGCACATCTGATGCTACTAGAAATCAACACTCCCTCTTAGCTAGGAATGTGCTCTAGTAATGCATTCTGCTGAAGCACTATATTAATTCTGCAGCATCTCCCTCTGCGCTGCTAATGTCTGACATTGCTACCCACCAACAACTGCGCTGCTGCATCTATGCTGCGGCTGACCCTGCGTACTGCTGCCAACTGCTATTGCACTGCAACTCTGATGCTTGATGCAACAGAGAAACATCCAAATACTGAACTGAGTGTTCAACATGATGCATTTGATACTAAATCTTTGACTGCTGCTATACTCTGTGTTGACCCTCTGAAGTTGCTGCGCTGTTACTAACTCTCTGTTGTGCCTTACTGCACTGCTGCCAACTCTGATCTGCGCTGCTCAGACTCTGGCGCTCTCTAGCCACTATGCTATCACTCTGACACTCCTTTGCACCAACTGACACTTGCCCATCCTGCTACTTTTGATTTGGGCTCCTGTAGCAAGGTAATGATCCATGAGATGGACTCCTCAAGGATCTAGGACTACAGTTCTAGATCACCCCAAATCTCCCCTGGAGATATATGAGCAATCATCGTGAACTCTTCCTCCTCGATCCTCGCAATTGGAGCCTGCGGATCATGTTTCTCGTCCTTTTCCTTCTTCTTTAGAGGACTCTCAGTAGCGTAGTGACCCATCTCACCACAACTGAAACATTTGATCTTCGAGATGTCCTTTTTCCGCCTCCGCTGCTCCTGCTTCCCCTTGGATGCAAGGGCTACATTCTCATCCTCCTCCTTGGGCTTCGTCCCACTGCGGTTGCTGTCATCAAACCTGCACTTGATTAAGTCTCTCCTCATCTCTTCCTACTGAAGAGCTACCCACATTCCTTCTCAGTCCGACAACTTCTCTCTGCCCAGGATACTCTGGACAAAGACTTGCCATTATTCGGAAACAAAATTCAGAGCCAATCTGACCATCTTCGTGGCCTGAGGTGCTAACCCTACAATTTCCAGCTGATCTCGATCCTCCTGAAGCTTTGCAAGGAATGGGTCTATGCGTTCTCCCTTCTTCATCTAAGTAGACCGCATCTTTTCCTCCAAGAACATCTTCCACTGCTCGGAAGACCCCTAGTATCGTGGCCAATGCATCCCACATCTCCTTGGTAGTCCCTTTGCTAGAAATATGTGAGACAATGTGATCCCTCATTCCGTCGAGGGTCAACCTTTTGGCTTTTGCCATATTCTTCTTGAAGGCTTTCAGCAGATCTGCATCTACAGGTTCAACTACTGCACTATTGATGAAGGCCTTGAGCTCGTGCTCATCTAGAAGGAAGGAGATCCTTGCCTTCCAGATTACATAGTTGGAGGGACCCTCCAACCGATCCTGATCACACAAGCCAGTGGCTGCCATCTCACCCAGCCAAATGTCGAACTGTTGCCTCTAACCCTTTGTGCAACTGTCTCTACGCACTCCCTGCTGGAGCAAGCCAAATAAATCTCGATCTCGCTGCTTCTGTATGGGAAATCAGAATTTCTTCGGCAAGAAATTCCCTGAGGTCAAAATTCCCTCAGTATGCTTCTTCTTCCTTATGGAGCTTTTTTGCCTAGCAAAATGTTGTAGAAAAACTGCGTCCCACAGAGATCTACTTTGCATTGAAGCTGTTGCTGCGCTGCTCCCTCTACCGCTGACAAATCACGAATCTGGAAATCTTGCCTCTCTGTCGACTCACTCAGAGAGAGATTTTCCTTGCGAATCTAGCCCTCTTGGCCTGGACTGCGCAATCCCTTGGGGATTCGATCTGTTGCCTACGCAACTATTCGACCTCCCACTTCTTCTTCAACGCTGAGTTCTCCCGATCTACTCTCTTGCTTCTCCTGCACTGCTACACAAGCTCTGATACCATGTGAAAATTCCTAGATCTGGAATCTTATTGCAAAAACTGGAAAATATTCACCTAATTGTAAACTTTTACTTAACAATTTATTTGCAGTTAGCTACGACAAACACTGAATACATCACACTGCAACCCTCACTTAAATAAATTGCAAAAATTAAATGCAGAAACGAGATCTGAGCAAGAAAAGAAATAACACACACGACACCATTATTTTTGGACTAAGTTCCTTGTTAAACCCAATGCGGGAAAACCGGTGCAACAGCTGAGGGTTTGATTTTATTAAGCAAAAGTTTTGAATACAACTAGGATGCCTTATTGGCCGTCCATACAGAGAAAATTACTGACAAAGAATTAGTGAGAAAATGTCCTCACACTAACACTGGAGATCTGACACTGACTTGACGCTAAACTGGACAACCCCACGCCGCCTTTGTGTAGATCTGCATCACCCTGGTTAGGAACTGCGTTAGCTCCTTCTGTCGGACCTTCTGCTGGCTGGATATGATCTCCTGGCCCCTTCAGCCTTACACCTCGACACTCCGACATTGGAACTGACTTATCCTCAGTAAAATCACTGATCTCCTCAACGCTGCAACGCGGCCTTGCGCTGCCTCTGTGTAGCTGCTACGCTGCCTCTTTTGCATCCTCTTCTCTGCCTTCTATGCTATGTATTCGCAGCTCAGGAAAAGACTTTCCAGCCGGAACTATCACTGCTCCTCACTGCAGTCGAATCAACTCGATGATCTTCTCGGTTGCTGAGCACTGTTTACTTGAGAAAATTGATCTCTAGACTCTTTCGGTGTATCTTTCCAAATGCCCATCAAGTCCTTCTTATAATATTCTCATTGAGACTTCAACGACCGAGATTAAATCGCCAATCAACGACTAAGATTAACTTGACTTGATATATGTCTTTTTCTAGAAGATTCACACCTTATTTTATTAATATGCTTTAATTATTTTAATTCCCTAAGTTTAAACTTAGGCTCCCATTAAAAATAATTAATTATTTTAATAAAACCCCATTCGGGTGGAATTTTTTTCCCAAAACGCTTTCTGTGTTATTTGGAATACATGTGTTTAAGCCTCACTGCAAAATTTGAGACTTAGAGCACATCCGATGGTACCCGAAATCAATACTCAGAAGATGCGACCCTTCTTTCTGCCTCAGAAGATCTTAACTTGCTGCCACAAACCATCGAAGAGACCTCAGAAGATGCGAGCTATATCTTGGCTGGATGGGAGAGCGAATAGGCCCTTTATATAGTTTTTTCCCTTGGCCGAATGGACGTGTCCCTTGCTGGAGCCAACCTGAGCATATTAGGAAGCCGACTTGATTTCATGGAGCCAACTAGAACATTTGAGAAGGCCGGCTTGACTAGGGGGGAGACAAATCTTATATTTTGGAGCCAAAATTTTAATTTAAAAATTCAAATTTCTTCTTTTCAAAGTCACAATGGGACTTTGACTCAAAATAAATTTTATTTTTGATTATTAACATTTAAAATATGCTTTACAAGTTCATAATTACTCAAACATGTATTATGAAGACTGACCATAGTTACAAAAATCAACAGGCAGAAGGCCAAATTCTGATCAGAGATATTTCTTGGGTAGAAGACCTAATCACTGAGGCACAACAAACCAAGTCTAAGGCTATTTTTCTCTGTTTGACCAGGTTTGACTTGGATTGTCTATGGTCAGTTTGACCTTGTGTAATATCCCAAATTGGGAACAAACATCAATATAAAGCTCACAAGACTAAAAACTACAACAAAATAAAAAGAACATCAGAACACACAGATTGGAGCCAAAAATAAATGTTGAGCCATTTTATTAATCGGTCGGAAATAGTACAATAGAGGTGCCAAGAGAGGTAGCACCTGGCCTGCTCTAGGCAGGTTGAAGATCAACTATGAAACCGGCCAATAATTCTGCTGAAACTAGGCTCTGCGTGGCTCTCCCTCTGCACTGCCAGTGCTGGGACTGTTGCTACTGGCTGGAAATGATTCGCTGGTTGGGCCTGCTCCAATGCTCAGAAAATTCTGGGATTATGTTAAATTTGGACAACTAGGTCCAAACTCCATGTTATGATGCTCAGATTAAGAGGCTAATATTTTTGTTGGATTCCTCTTTCGGAGAGGTGTAAAATCCATATATAATATGTCTTAATCCGATGAGCAGAACATTTATTTTGAATTTATTATTCTTAATAAATTATATGTGCAAGTCGGCCTTAAGGTTTCACACCCCCAGCAGATGTGTCACACGCCCCAATGATGGATATAAATACAGGCAAAGTTGGAGAGCATTTCATCACAACACAACTCACATCTTCTTCTCTCATCTGAGATAGTACGAGCTACTTGGAGGACGAGTTCAGCCACACGTGTGAAGGAGAAGAAGGACAAAAACAGTACGGCTGAGTTGAAGGACGATTTTCTGCAGTTAGGGTTTTGCAGAAAGTTTGACCAGCGTTGACTTTGGTCAATGCATGGTCCGATTGGGCTGAAAACTTGTGGGAAGTTCGATTTTGGAAGGCCGTACTATTTGGCACAGAAATCGAGGTCAAAGGGTTGACCAATCTGCTGCTGCGTTGACTTTTAGCTTGCTGCCATGCGTTGACTTTTTATGGACAGCGTTGACTTTTTTGGAGTTGACTTGGGTTGACGCGTTTGCTGATTGGAGGACTGTTGTGACACATTCTGGGTTGGCTGACCAAGGAGACTTTGCTGGTTGAAGCATCCTGTTGACCGCCGTAACGCACCACCACATTTTTCCTGTTTCTGATTTGTCTTCTATAAGATCCACTTATATGTTCTATCTGCATTTTACTTAACTATTTATATGATTGCTGTGAAAGAAGTAAAGTTGCTCCAAGCATAGAACATCTACAAAAATTTACATGGTATCAGAGCTGAGGTGAAGACAAACTCTATCTTTAGCAATCACCACCGGAAGAAATGGGTTCCACTAGTCTTGAATTCAAGGAGAATGACAAGCTGACTGGAAGGGATGACTTCCATGCCTGGAAGATTATATTAGATCTCAAATTGGAAGATCATGATCTCTTGGATCATGTGACGGGTAAGATTCAAGAACCTCCATCCAATGCTACCGCTGCTGTTAGAAACAAGTATAAGAAGGGAGAAATCAGAGCAAAGCTGTTGATCAGGGAATCCATAAATAAGAGTCTGGTTGCCTACATATCTGAACTAGGCACATCCAAGGAGATGTATGAAAAATTGATCCTTATGTTCAAGGTAAACAATGTGAACCAAGTGCTATTCCTCAAGAACAAGTTGAAGAATATGAAGAAGGGCCGGGATGAGTCTATTCAAACTTACTTTCTGAAATTGACCGAAACAAGGAACAATCTGCTAGCTATTGGGGAGACAATAGCCGATCGTGAGATGGTTCTCACCGCACTTGGAGGACTTCCATATGAATGGCAAGTATTCACAACTACCATTCTCAACAATAATACCATTCCTAACTTTGATGAGCTTCGGTCTAGATGTATGCAAGAAGAAACCAGGATGAAGGAATTCGATAATGACAGAAATGCTGCCTATGGTGCTCATTCTCGAAAGAAGAACTCTGGTGGTCCTAAGGACAAAGGAAGAACGAAGACTCAAGAAAAGAAGGGCAAGTGTTTCACTTGCCATAGGCCTGGTCACTATGTTAGAGAATGCCCCTTCAAGAAGGATTCTCCCGATAGTGATGATAACAACAACAATCGAAGGAATGGGAATCGAAGAAATGACAAATCCAAAGGAAAGAGGAAGGATCACTTTGGTGGAAACAATCAACCTTCTAAAAGGTCTAGAAATACCAGGTATGAGGAGTCTAATGTTGTTGATAAAAGAAATGAGTATATTCTTGTATCTGCTCTCTCTGCTACATATCCGCCCGACACTATGGATGTCTGGCTAATCGATAGTGGTGCCTCAAGACACATCACTGGATTCAAGGAAGCACTCTCTGACATGGTTGAAAGGGATACTAGTCTAGAAATTATCCTTGGGGATAATGCCACATATCCCGTGAAAGGGACAGGGACTGTGACCCTCCACTTGTCTCAAGGACAAGTCCTACGTTTGCAAGATGTACTCTATGTACCTAAATTGAAGAAGAACCTTGTGTCTGTATCTGCCATGGAAGACAAAGGATTCAATGTAACTTTGTCTGATGGAAAGGTGCTCATGTGGAAGGAGAGCTTCAATGAAGCTATCTCAATTGGTTTTAGAGGTGGTACACTCTACTAGGTTGGAGGGAGTCCGTTGGGAGCTATGACTTGTGATACTATCCGACAAACCGAACTATGGCACCGAAGATTTGGACACCTTCATTACAAGGCCCTTCCCGAAGCAAGGAAGGTGGTGACAGGGATGCCTGACTTTGGAAATAATCATGAAGGTGTATGTAAGGGCTGTGCTGAAGAAAAACATACAAGGGGACCTTTCCCCTTAAGTGTCACAAAGACATCTGATATATTGCAACTGGTCCATTCTGATCTATCTGGTATGTTGCCCGTGACATCCCTGGGGGGATGTTCTTACTACATGACATTTACTGATGACTTCTCTCGCAAACCCTGGATATACTTCTTGAAGAAGAAGGATGAGGCTTTCATGTGGTTCCGTACCTTCAAAGCCTTGGTGGAAAATATGACCGGAAAGAAGATCAAGATTTTGAGGACTGACAATGGCACCGAATATGAGTCAAATGAGTTCAAAGACTTTTGCAGAGAAGCTGGCATTAAGAGGGAGACTACCACTGCATATACTCCTGAGCAGAATGGTGTTGCCGAACGCAAGAATAGGACTATTGTGGAAGCTGCTCGTGCCATGCTATGTGACCAGGGTCTACCTAAGTTTCTGTGGGGAGAAGCTGCAAACACTGCTGTGTACATTCAAAACCGATGCCCTCATTCCACTTTGGACTCCAAAAATCCCGAAGAGGTTTTCTCTGGTAAGAAACCTGATGTCTCACATTTTAGAATTTTTGGATGTCCCGTCTATTTTCATGTGCCGAAAGAAAAGAGAAGTAAGTTGGATGCTACTGGGAAGAAAGGAATGTTTGTGGGCTACAGTGAGACTTCTAAGGCATATAGAGTCTATGTACCTGGTCAAAGGGAAGTAGAGATAAGCCATGATGTCACTTTTGACGAAGATGCTTCCCTGAAGAAAGTGGTAGATCTTCCAAGATCTGGAGAAAATCATGAAGAAAGGCCTGGAAATCTGGAAGAACCGCAGGATAAGACAATGCCTGATATTGAAGGACCAATGGACCCTATCGATCCATCTCCTTCACTGGGAAAGAGACCATCATGGCTCAGGGGCACCCTCGAAGATGCTGAGGGTCATGCTGCCCCAAGGGGGACATTCCGAGAAAGCAAGAAGCCGTGTAGATACCAAGGGTATCTAGCTGCCATGAGTACTATTGTACAATCTGAACCTAGATCTTTTGAGGAAGCCGTAAAGCATCAAGTCTGGAAGGATGCTATGCATGAAGAATATGAGTCCATTATGAAGAATGATGTCTGGGATGTGGTCCCGAGACCGAAGGACAAATCTGTTGTCACCGCGAAATGGCTCTACAAGATCAAACATGGATCTGATGGGAGTGCCGAAAAGTTTAAGGCAAGGTTTGTTGCCCGTGGCTTCTCTCAAAAGGAAGGAATTGACTATGATGACATATTTGCACCTGTGGCACGATACACCACCATTCGATCAATCATAGCCCTTGCTGCTACGCAAGGATGGAGTCTTCATCAGATGGATGTCAAGACCGCTTTTCTGCATGGTGCAATAAAGGAAGAGGTGTATGTGGAACAACCTCTGGGATTTGAAGTTCAAGATCGAGACACTCATGTCTGCAGGTTGAAGAAAGCCCTCTATGGGTTAAAGCAAGCACCCAGAGCTTGGTACGAGAGGATGGATAGTTACTTGATGAAGCCGGGCTTCACTCGAAGTAATGCTGATCCGAACCTTTACTTCAAGGTTGTGCAGGGGAAGCCTCTCATTCTAGTGCTGTATGTGGACGACCTCTTCCTGACAGGTGCTGACCCTCTCATTCATCAATGTAAGAGGGAGTCGCTCTGTGTTCAGGATGGAAGGACCTAGGACTCGATGCACTACTTCCTAGCTCCAGAGGTCTCGCAGAGATTCGGGAGAGATTTTCCTTTCTCAAGAAAAATACATTGTGAAGCTTCTGGAAAGATTTGGAATGGTGGACTGTAAGTCCGTGTCGACACCGATGGAACTCAACTTTAAGAAGTTGAGTGGCAGCGCTGCTGGGCCTATCTTGGCCAATCCTACTGAGTATCGACAACTCATAGGAGCTTTGATGTTCTTAGTGAACACCCGACCAGATATATGTTTTGCAGTGAACACTTTGAGTCAACAGATGGTTGAGCCTCATCACTTTCACTGGGTTGGTGCCAAGAATCTTTTGAGATATCTTCGGGGCACGATAAACCATGGGCTGAGATACACTGCCGGGAGTGTGATACTCCGTGGATATACTGATGCTGATTGGGCTGGCAGTGTGGTGGATCGTAAGAGCACATCGGGATGCTGCTTCAATCTTGGTTCTGCTTCGATCTCATGGATGAGCAGGAAGCAGAAGTCGGTGGCTTTGAGCACCGCGCAGGCCGAATACATTGCTGCTAGTATGGCCTGTTGTGAAGCAGTTTGGTTGCGGAAGCTCTTTAGTGAGCTGTTTGGACATGTGCTAGATACCACTGTGATACTTTGTGATAATCAGAGTGGGATTCGTATGACTGAGAATCCTGTGTTCCACGACCGATCCAAGCATATTGATATCAGGTACCACTTTATCCGGGATATGGTACAGCGAGGCGCCGTAAGGCTCGATCATATAGGAACCGATGAGCAGGTCGCGGATATTCTCACTAAGCCCCTGGGGAAGGTCAAGTTCCTAACCTTCCGTGAGAGTCTTGGTGTCGTGGAAAGACCCTATGATGTGGGTCCTTTTGGACGATGAGCTCTGGGAGCTCTGGGGGGCTTTGGGGATAGTTTAATATGATAATAAGTGGCAATCATAATGCTTCGCCTAATTCTCATGATTATTGAGTCGGTTCGCCTCTCATTTATCTGTGCCCCATATGCATCCTACCCATTGAGTTCAGGGCTCATGGGAAGTACCTCTCATTTGGCCAATGAGGTGGGAAAAGCTAGAGACTATTAGCAAAGACTGATGGACGCATCAGAGATTGCCGTACTCTCTATTTAGGATGGCACGGTCCAACCACTTGATCTGGGATCAAGTTTAGTGAGGTCTGGGACCTCTGCCTGACTTCGGGTGAGATGAACCAACTTTGGGTTGGTTGGATACTCTTTATGAGTTTGATAGAGTTTTCGAACCTCTGGATTGATTATGTCAGTCGGGGGATGATGTCTTTGTGACTGACCCACTTCTGTTCTGAAATAAAGAGGCCAGCAAAGCAAGTTACGGTGGGATGACGCACGATGTTTGATTGCACTGATGGATGGAGTTCTCCCTAGTTGAGAGGGAGTGTTAAATTTGGAGAACTAGGTCCAAACTCCATGTTATGATGCTCAGATTAAGAGGCTAATATTTTTGTTGGATTCCTCTTTCGGAGAGGTGTAAAATCCATATATAATATGTCTTAATCCGATGAGCATAACATTTATTTTGAATTTATTATTCTTAATAAATTATATGTGCAGGTCGGCCTTAAGGTTTCACACCCCCAGCAGATGTGTCACACGCCCCAATGATGAATATAAATACAGGCAAAGTTGGAGAGCATTTCATCACAACACAACTCACAACATCTTCTCTCATTTGATTTAGTACGAGCTCCTTGGAGGACGAGTTCAGCCACACGTGTGAAGGAGAAGAAGGACAAAAACAGTATGGCTGAGTTGAAGGACGATTTTTCTGCAGTTAGGGTTTTGCGTAGTTCTGACCACGTTAATTTTGGTCAACGTACATGGTCCGATTGGCCAATTTGGTGAAAGTTCGATTTTGGAAGGCCGTACTGTTTGGCACAGAAATCGAGGTCAAAGGGTTGACCAATCTGCTGCTGCGTTGACTTTTAGCTTGCTGCCCTGCGTTGACTTTTTCAGGACAACGTTGACTTTTTTGGAGTTGACTTGGGTTGACTCGTTTGCTGATTGGAGGGCTGTTGTGACACATTCTGGGTTGGCTGACCAAGGAGACTTTGCTGGTTGAAGCATCCTGTTGACCGCCGTAACGCACCAGCACATTTTTCCTGTTTCTGATTTGTCTTCTATAAGATCCACTTATATGTTCTATCTGCATTTTACTTAACTATTTGTATGATTGATGTGAGAAAAGTAAAGTTGCTCCAAGCATAGAACATCTACAAAAATTTACAGATTAAAACCCCGGGCTCTACTCACAAGACCCACAAAAACGCGCAAAGGGTTTCCAGAAATCCTGACCCCGGAAAATAGCCCCTTTGGGCTCGACACGCTGCTCTGTTGGTGATCGTTGTTCTGGCTGGAATGCTGGAAAGTGCCTCTGAAATCCTTCTCGAAATCCCTGGTAGGAGGTGGCTAACCTTCCCTCCAAGCCTCTAGATGCACCCTGCTCTTCCTCCCAGCTTCCCAACACTTCTCCTCAACTGGACTGCGTACTCCCCACGCAGTCAGTGTCGCCTCTGCACTGTCCTGAAGGGACTGCGTATGCCTGGAATGCTACGTTGCAAAACTCCTCCTGAAAATAGATGGAAGTCCTCTTCTGAGCGGGCACTCGAAGTCCCACGAGGTAGAGTTTGAGATCTCCGCTCAGAAATCTCTATGCTAAATAGCACTTGCAGACTCGGCTAAACAACTCAAGCATGCTATAGTCAATTAGACAAAAAATAGGTGATGAATGAATGAAGAATGAGCTGCTCTCACCCTCTTTTATCTAAGTTGAGCCTCCAACATTCCCTTGGGCCCACTTAGTCTGCGTTGCCCCTCTTCCAGCCTATCTCTGCGCTGCCACTGCGCTGCTTATTGCACTGCCACTGGGACGTTGTATAATTTGAGTGGGTGGCCACACGGGATGCTCTTCAGCCTCAATATTCGCCTTTAATGACTTTAGGAAAGTAAATTCGCTACATAGTTTATTTGTGGGTCCCCCTTCCCCACTTTATTTTTGCTGAACATTAGAAAATGCAAAATTAAACAAAAATTATTATTCCAGTTAGCTAACTGCTAATTTGGAATATTACAGTCCTCCCCGCAAAACGTTGCTTGTCTTCAAGCAACTGCAAAGATGGAGGTTGCAGGATCTTCTCCCCCTCCCAAGTGGCATCCTCATCTGGAAGGTTCCTTCACCCGATCAGATACTCCTTTAACACCCTGCTCCTCAAGTGTCTCTCCCTTGTATCTAAGATGGCCTCCGACTGTAGCACCAAATACCCCTTGTCATCGGTAGGTGGGAGCTCCGTGGTTGCAGTCACTTGTTGTCCCAAAGCCTTCTTCAGGCATGAGACGTGGAAAATGTTGCGAATCCGGCTCCCTTGTGGCAATTCCAACTCATATGCCACTTCTCCAACACGTCGGATCACTCTGTACGACCCATAAAAGCATGGCTTGAGCTTCTCAGCTCCCTTCTGCTTCAGCAGGGACTGCATGTATGGTTGAAGTCGAAGGTACACTAAGTCATCCACCTCAAATTGCCTCTCCACGCGGCCTCTATTTGCGTACATCTTCTGTTGATTTTGGACTGTTGCCAAGTTATCCTTGAGAGCCTTGAGAATGTCTTGGCTCTCTTGGATCCAGTGTTTGGCCTTGGGGGCCTTGCTAGCTCCAAACATCACATCAGCAAAAGTCAGTGCATTATAATCATACAAAGCATAAAATGGAGACATACCAATAAACATATGGAATGTCATGTTGTAGTAGTATTCCCCCGGGTGCAACCAACGCAACGAAGCCTTCTGCTGCCCTGTGACATAGTTCATCAAGTAGCCCTCCAACCACTTGTTAATTATCTCTGTCTGCCCATCAATTTGTGGGTGGTAGCTTGCGCTGGGTGTTAGCTTTGTGCCCACCAAACAGAACAACTCCTGCCAGAAACCTCCCATGAACTGACTGTCCCTGTCACTGAGTATGGTCTTTGAAAGACCATGAAGTCGGAAGATGTCCCTGAAAAACAACTCAGCCTCTTGTGAAGCAGTGTACCTAGCTGAGATGGCAAAGAAATGGGCATACTTTATCAACCGGTCAACCACCACGAAGATGCAGTCCTTGCCCTATACCATGGGCAACCCTGTGATGAAGTCCATAGAAATGCTTTCCCATTTCCTCCGGAATGGGATGCGGCTGCAATAACCCTGCCGAATGGTTCAACTCCCCCTTGTTCTTCTGGCAGACTACACATTCCCTGATATGCCTGAGTACATCCTCCTTGAGGCCCTTCTAGGAGAACGTCTCTATGATGGCCCTGTATGTCTTGGTGAACCCCTGGTGTCCTGAGAGCTGTGAGTCATGCACAACATGCAAAATCTTCTCCCGCAACCAAGAGCTAAACATCAGAAATATCTGATCACGGTAATAAATGATCTCATCCATCACCTTGTACCGGTCATCTGTCACCTGTCCATCCAGTACCTCTCATGCAAACTGGTCTTTGGAATACTCCACCAGCAGCTGAGCTCTCCAATCTGCGTCAATGCTCATCAAGGATAGAGAGGCTGGTCTCCGGGACAACACATTTTCTACTATGTTGTTCTTCCCTTTGACATACTTGATATCAAAGTCGTATGCCTGGATCTTGCTGACCCATTTCTGTTGCCTCTCCTTTAGCTGCTTCTGCTCAAGGAAAAATCTAAGGCTGTTGTGATCTGTCCTCACCTGGAACCTGTTCCCCACGAGATACTGCCGAAACTTGGCCAACGCATGCATGATGGCCAACATCTCCTTGTCGTAAATGGGGTATAGCCTCTCATGCGGTAATAGCTTCCAACTCTCGAAAGCTATGGGGTGTCCTCTCTGAATCAATACTGTGCCTACTCCTTCCCCTGAAGCATCGCACTCCAGCATGAATTGCTGCGTGAAATCTGGCAAGGCTAGTACCAGACAACTGCCCATCACCTCCTTGAGCCTGTCAAAGGTCCTCTGCGCAGTCTCAATCCAACTGAAAGCCCCGTTTTTGGTGAGGTTTGTGAGGGGTGCTGCAAGTTGCGAAAATCCTTTGACTAACTTCCTGTAGTAGGTACAAATACCCACAAATCCCCGAAGCTCCGTCACATTCTTCAGCGCCGACCAATCTATGATGGCCCTAATCTTCTCCTCGTGGACTCTCACTCCGTCCACTCCAATGATATGCCCTAAATAGAGCATCTTCGACAAGCCAAACTCGCATTTGGACAACTTGGCATAAAAATGTTGCTCCTCCAAGATACGCAACACCATGTCTATGTGCTGCAAATGCAATTCCCATGTGTGGCTGTATATGAGGATATCGTCAAAGAACACCAGCACAAACTTCCTCAACTGACGCCGGAAGATGTGGTTCATGCATGACTGGAAAGTAGCCAGAGCATTGGTCAGCTGAAAGGGCATCACCAAGAACTCGAAATGGCCATAGTGACAATGAAACACAGTCTTGGGGACATCCTTATCCCTCACCCTGATGTGGTGGTACCCAGACCTCAGATCAATGTTGGAGAAGAACTTTGCTCCCCTCAACTCATCCATCAACTCATCGATCTTGGGAATAGGGTAGCGGTTCTTCATGGTCTTCTTGTTCAGGGCACTATACTCTATGCACATTGTAATATCCCCAAATTAGCAGTCAGCGAATTGGGATATTAATTTTGATTAATTTTGGCAAATCCTAATGTTTGGCGGAAATAAAGTGGGTAGGGGACCCACAATTAGTAATTAGGCCAAATAAAGTCTTTTTCTAAAGTCCCTAAGGGAAAATTGTTGCTCTAGTGGTGGGGTCGAGTTGGCCTTAGGTGGCAATGTAGAAGAGGCACGAAAAGGACAACGTGGGATTGGATAGAGGAAGGCAACACGTGATTGGCCAAGGAGAAGAAGTGCAGGCCAAGGTGGGATCCAAGGCATACATTGGGCCTCAATGGATAAAAGGAAGAAGGGAAGGCTCATTTGGTCATTCATTTATTCATCTTATTTCTCTTGGTCATTTGACTGAAGCACGCTTGAGTCGAAGATGCAAGTGTGCAGTGCTGTTTAGCACACAAGATCTTCAAGAAGAGATCTCAACGTCTACCTCGGGGGACTTCGAGTGCCCGCTCAGGAGAGGAGTTCTACATTTTGGTGAGGGAATTACATAGCAGCAGCAACAGGAAGAACGTAGCCCCTTCAAGACTGCGCAGAGGTAGAGTAGACTGCGCCCTGATTGTGCAGCTCAGTTCGGTGTGGGTGCCTGGAGTGTGTAGAGCAGCGGAGTTTGAGCAGGAGATTTTGAGGGGAGGTTAGCCACCTCCTACCAGGGGATTTGGTAGCTCTCTGGAGGCATTTTCCAGCAGATTTATCAAGAGGTTCAATTTACCTAACAGCACAGTGAGGCAAGCGTTGGGGGAACACTTCTTGGGTTTTTCTAGGTTTATTGAGGTGAAGCCAAGATTAATTTGGCATAATTTTTTGGGCAGGTTTGAGGCTTCAAACAAAGATTATAACGCAGCCAACAACTAGAGGAGTTAGAGGAATTTGTGCCGAAATTCCAGGGTCAACATCTGGCCAATTCCTTAGCGGGTTATTGTGGGTTTGGTGAGTAGAGTCTAGGGTTAAAAGCCCAGAATTTTCTGAGCAGAGGAAGTAGCCCAATCAGCAGTCCGAAATCAACCAACAACAACATTTCTAGGCTAGGCAACACAGAGACGGAGCCACGCAGAGGCACTTTCAGCCAGAGTTTTTGCTTGGGTTTGAGTTGTTCTTCAAGCGTGCCTTGAGCAGGCCTAGGTGCAAACTTTCCAACACCTCAATTGTACTCTTTCCCAATATATTACTAAAATGGCTTAGTAGTGAATTTGGCTCTAGTTTGTGTGTTTTAATGGTGTTTGCATTTTTGTTGTAGTTACTTGTCTATTTTCACTTTTATTATTGTTATTCCCCATTTGGGATATTACACACATCCCAGTGTGCCATCCTTTTTCTTCACCAAAACCACTGAAGAAGCGAATGGACTCGTGCTGAGCCTGATGTGCCCCAATGCTAAGAGCTCATGAATAGCTCTCTCAATCTCATCCCTATAGGCCTTGGGATGCTTGTAGGGGGTGGTGATCATGGCCTGAATGCCAGACTCCAACTCAATAGTGTGTTCAAACCCCTGATTCGGTGGCTGCCCTGGTGGAATGTCCCCAAAAATTGTAGAGTAACGGTTTAGGAGAATCTGCACATCTGGGTGCATAGGCTTGCCCAAGACACCTGCATCTGAAATCCGCAACTCCACGGCCCATTCTACCTCTCCCTTCCGGAAATCTGCCTCCATCCTACGAGCAAAAATTGTTTGAGGAGGGTATGTGTGCATGCCCTTGAGCATCACCTGCTTCCCACTCTTCTTGTCCACAAACTCCATCTCCAGTGTTTGCCAATCAGTGGTGACCTTCCCAAGGGTGAGGAGCCATTGGACTCCCAACACTTAGTTGGTGTTCGGAATATCAACCACGAAGAAGTGATCGGTCATGGTGTATGCTCCCATGGTTACTGACAATGCCAGGACATAACACATTGGTCTTAGCCCCTAGAACCAACACATAAAACCCATCAAAGCTCTTTGTTTGTATGCCTCTCCTCTGCACCAACTAGGCATCAACGAAGTTGTGCATAGCCCCACTGTCTACCAGCGCTGAGACATGTTGCCCCTGAACTAATCCCCAGATCCTTAGTGTTAGGTACTTGGGCACTCCCCGCAAAGATGCAAGGTCCCCTTCGGTAGGTACAAACGCTAATCCTCCTGCTGTTGGAGGAGGTGGTGGTGGGGCATCCTCTCCAGGTGCTCCGGTGTCGACATCTCCTCCCATCTCATAATATGTCTCCTCTTCTCCCTCAGTTTCGGAGAAGACCTCAATGTAATGTGCCTTCCCTCTGGCACACTTGTGACCCGGTGCCCATGGCTCCTCACAGGTGAAGCAGAGCTTCCTCTGTCTGAAATCCCTCCAGGTATCATAATCTAAAGGCCCTCGGCCCTGGTTCCCTTTCTAAGGCGGGGCTCTCACGTCCCTCCCTCTCTGCTGGAATGCTGGTCTATTGGGCATGGGAGCCCTTGTCCTTAGCAAAGCATCTTGCAAGTCTCTGGTTCTTCCCACTGCGTCTTGCAACATAGTGGGCCGGGTAGACCTCACTAGTCGACACAAAGGTTGTGCTAGACCGTCAGTGTACATGTAGATCCTCCTAGGCATGGACAAGTCTGTAACCATAAATGAGAGTCTCAAGAACTCCAAATGTATGTCTTCGGGTTCCATGTCTGCTTGAGCTTGGTTAGCTCAACAAAATGCTCCTTCGGATCTTTCCGATCAAACCTCTCTATCAATCTCCAGGTGAACTCATCATACGCTGTCACTCCTGAGTGACCTAGCATAGTAGTCATACCGTGGAATCACCAGTCATGGGATTTCTCCCTCTACATACAGCCCAACCACCTTGATGGCCTCTACCTCTGCCATCTAATTAAGCTGGAAATAAATATTCAGCTTCGCCACCGAAGCTTTCGCTGAACATTTCGATGACCCATCGAAAGTTGGCAGGAAAACCCTGCCCATGGTACACTGCAGGTCATTGCCCTGCGTGTACCCTCCTCCTCTGGTCTGGCCTTTGGGCCTGCTGTTGTTTTTCAATTGGCAAAACTCATTGAAGGTGAGAGCACCTCCAAACTCCGACCCGTAAGACTGATACTCCTCCAAATTCCGACCTGTAAGACTGATACTCCGGAAGGTATTCTCCATAGTGAGCCACCTCCGCCTCTTGTGGTCCTCCTGTTCCTGCTCCCGAAGCCAGGAATGTGGGCATGGTAGAACGGGGTGGAGTGCATGGCACCACCTACTACGCAGTGTTAGGCTCAGGTGGGTGAGGGGAACTGCCAGATCCTTCTCCGATCTGGAATTCCCTTTTGCTTGTTATCTCTGCCAATCTTCTGCCCCATCTCCTCTATCCTCTTAGTGAGCTCCTACATTGACTTTAGGAGTAGAGCAAAATCTTTTCCATCATCTCTTTCCTCTGCCATGGGTGCCTTTCCTCTCTCTTCTTCCACCGGAATGCTGTCTACCTAGTCTGGTGTAATCTCGAGCCTCCATTCTCTGCTCCTATACCTCTGTCTTCGGTAAGTGACATTCTGCCTATCCTCCGGTGTTATAGACCGTGTGCTCCACAGGCTGAGCAAAGTCTATGAGCTCTGATACCACTGTAGTATTCCAAATTGGGAACAAACAACAATATAAAGCACACAAGACTAAAAACTACAACAAAATAAAAATAACATCAAAACACACAGATTGGAGCCAGAAATAGATGCTGAGCCCTTTTATTAATCGGTCGGAAATAGTACAATAGAGGTGCCAAGAAAGGCAACACCTGGGCTTGCTCCAGGCAGGTTGAAGATCAACTATGAAACCGTCCAATAATTCTGTTAAAGCTAGGCTCTGTGTGGCTGTCCCTCTGCGCTGCCAGTGCTGGGACTGCTGCTGCTGGCTATAAAATATTTGTTGGTTGGGCCTGCTCCAATGCTCAAAAAATTCCGGGATTAAAACCCCGGGCTCTACTCACAAGACCCACAAAAACCTGTGAAGGGTTTCCAGAAATCCCGACCCTGGAAAATAGCCCCTTTGGGCTTGGCACGATGCTCTGTTGGGTGAATCGGTGGTCTAGCTGGAATGCTGGAAAGTGCCTCGGAAATCTTGCTCCAAATCCCTGGTATGAGGTGGCTAACCTCCCCTCCAAACCTTCGGATGCAACCTTCTCTTCCTCCTGGCTTCCCATTATTTCTCCTCAACTGGACTGCGTACTCCCTGTTGACCACTCTTTGTCAATGACCCCATAGTAGTACACACCTTTTTTCACAAAACGGATCTATCATGTTCGAGTGTTCATGCCATTCAGATTTCATCATCCAGTCGACAGTTTCGTAAAAGATGTAAATCGATTATGCATGTTTAGAATGTAAATGATCTTAGTAAGACCATCACGTATGTAACTGTTGAAAAGTGTAACTAGGTCAGTCTTCATGTTGACTATGTAATTAAGTGTTATACATGCTCCAAGACCTCGCTGGAAGTCTAGCTCATAATTGCCCTCAATGAACGATGAAAGACAAGCTGTAATATTGAATAAAACTCACTTTATGTTGGCCTATTCACAATGAGAAAGTCGGCCTATTACTTAGCTAGATGTTTAGCCTAAAAGAGCTGACATAGTCATGTATATATACCAAAGCTGCAGATCATTTGGAAGTAAGTTTTTTTGGTCAACACACAAGAACAGAGTTGCGGATAAATCTGAAATGAATGCGGTCAACCCAAGAGCAAATACTCAACAGAGATAATAAAGGAATTGCGGATAAGTCTGCGTCTAAACCACAACAAAGACAATAAAGGATTTCGGACATCATAGCAGTAACTGTGGATTCCACAGCAGAGACCGTAAGTTAAGTGCGGATACTACAACAGAGACAACATATATATAAGATAGCGATGATATCACAGCAGTGGCAGTGCAAATATATATATACAAAGATGGTATGAAATGTACAAGAAGTAAAAGAAGAGATTACAGTGCAGATAAGAGAAGGACACATTACGGATGATGAATTCTGAAGTGTAAAGTAAGGAAGGTAAATCTCCCACAATAAAAGTATTACTTCTGCCTAACATTTGTGTCCTGTGCATTTTGATAATTGACTTGATGAAAGATTAACTAAGAGAAGACAAGCTCACAAGTAATTATCAAGAAGAGAATTTGTATTAACCTTAAGCCCTCCAAATTCTCAACAGTAACAACCTAGGTAAGCCTATTATTTTGATGAAGATTTCTATCCTAGGAGGTTTTTCGTCTCATTGATTCATCTGTCTCTAGACACAAATGATCGACCAATTTTTCCCCTCCAACCTCACCCCAAAGCTAGGGTGGATTTTGTTGTCAAGATATTAAGTGAATCCTAGTGTTCTTTTTATTTAGTCTTTGTAAAAGTAATCTGGGAATGATCCTAGCTAATTGGCTAGATCATTTTATTACAGATTGTTGGGTCTACTAGATCATATTTTGAGTCGCAGAATTGGGTAGATTATTGAGGCTCTATTACAAACTAGTGTTCCCCCTCATGGGTTTAATGTATTAATCTTATGTAAAGAGGGTTGAAAAAATAATTAATCCCCTTATGAGTCAATTAATTAAATTTTCAGGTCAATCAAATTAAAAATCCTAAGCCAAAAATTTAATTAATTTTATTTCCTAAGTAAATTTAAATTCTTCAAAGGCAAAATTCGTGGGTCTCTAAAAAATAAATTTTTAAAGGTCCCGGGCCAAGGGAATATTGAAAATTTTGAGAAATTTTGGACCCTTAGGCCTTGGTAGTTAAGTCAAAGTCAAATTTTTTGACGTAATTAACTCAAAATTCCTCAGAAAATAATATTTTCGACGGACTAGATTAAAAGATTATAAAATCCTTTTAGACGACTGAGATTACTTTGACGGGGATCAAGCTAACTAGCCGTATAAATTAGAGGTCAGTGTTAATCTTTTGATCATCCGATCTTTTGATCGTGTACTAGCTCTTGAAGCTTTCCTGTAATACTTTCTGGAATAATACAAACGAAGTCTTTGGGGTTTTACTTGATGGTCGTGTTCCTCTTCGACATTTTATAGTAAACTTGTTCTTTATATTTTGCAGGTAATTATTTTAATAAATTGTTGATTAATAGCTCTTGGAGAGTAATCTATTGCACAGGGATCTTGCTTAGGTTATTGGATTTAGGGTAAGAATTTTGATTGGATTGTATTAGCAGGTATCCCTAATTCTTGAAAATTTTATTTTTATCTTATTTCTCTATTGATTTAACAGTTTAACTTTAAGTGTGCAGAAATCTCTCGGATTTAGAGTTGGGCGTTTGGGGAAGTTCTCGGCTGGACCCGCTAACTCCCAAGGAAATAAGATCTGAAGAGCTCCCCAGATCTAATTCCCCAAGCTTATCTTTAGTTCTCTTCTTGCAGGGATTTTTAGGGTTTGTGCTTAAATTAAAAAAATATCTTAATATTTATTGAATTTAAAGTTAGATCTGGCTAGTAAGAGCCTTAGATTTTCAAATCCACGAGCCAAGTCAGAGTTACACTCCTTGGATCTCACAACTCTGCAACTCTTGTGCATAGATCTGTAAATACATTGCATAGATTTGTATTTTTAATAGTGTAATGTAATATCCCCAAAGGGAAATAACCAGTAATACACAGAAATATGCCAGACAGATATACATGAAACAAATGCTGGAACCAGATAATAGATCAAGTACACATAGAATGCCAGAATACTAAGCCATTTTATTAATCTCAGAACACATAGATAGGAGTACAAGATAATCAGAATGAGTGCACCTATCCTTGCCCTAGGCAAGTGGAGACCCTCTCAGACAAACAATGGCTGCAAATAAGGACAGCGTCCTAGCTGGCTGAAGATCTGCAATGAAGAGCTGCTGCTGGAATGCAATGGAACTATGAGCTGAAGACTAGAAGATGGCTGATCTCAATCCTCCGAACCCTCACCAATAAAAACGCTGTCTCTGCTAGTGACAGCGCAGAAGATAGATGAAATGCTGGCCACAAACCCTCCAGAAGAAATGATCAGCTCCTCAAGGCTGGAAACACTGAAAAACGCTGTCAAACCCCACTCACATGACCCTGCTCATCAGATCAGCGTCCTCCCTGACTGGATCTGCGTCCTCTATGCTCAGATCTGCTGGATCTGAAGCCTCCAATCCAGATCTGCGTCCTATCCCTCCAGATCTGCGTCCTCCAAGGTCAGATCTGCTGCTATCTCTCTTCCTATCTAGGCTAGATCACAATATCTCCTCGGGGATCCGTATCCTCCAAGGTCGGATCTCATGGCATTCTCCAGACCGCACCTCCCAAGGCTAGATTCCGCCAATATCTCTCGCATCTCGGCCCCCAAGGTCGGACCGCTACCGCATCTCCGCGGGGACCGTGTCCCCCAAGTCTCTGATCGCCAATACTCTCTTCGTATCCGTGTCTTCGCCTCCCTCTGACAAATTTTGATCGGGTCTATCTCCGGATCTGCTGGGCCTGGCAAGGGGCCTTCCTTTCCAAATCATCAGAACCTGCTACTAATTCCCTATTGAAAATCAAGGATGTTACTTTAAAATAACTTTACTTAAAGTGCACCTAAGTCCTCTGCCAAGGGTGATACCAAGAAAATAACCTTACCAGGGCAGGCACTCGAAGTCCCCCGAGGCTAAGGGTGAGATCTTCGAACGGAGACACTCGGTTGCACTAAACAGTGCTGCAGACCGACTAAACAACCGGCGTGCTGAAGCAGACAGAAGTCTAGCTCTCAATATCAATATCAAATCAAACCTACCAAATGAGGTGAGAACCCCACCTTTAGAAAGCAACCCTTCCAAAACCTTGATCAAGGCTCCTTCACTCTCCTGTCTGCCAGTAGCGCAACTGGTCACTGATGTCTCCCCATCATACTCATGTGGACCCCCAAGGCCCTCTCTAAGTTATAACTAACCAACTAGGAAAACACTTTATTTATAAAGTAGGTGACATTAGTGAGGGTGGACCTCTCTTATTTTCACTTTATTTATTATTTCTAGCTAGCGGCAAATTAAAGAAAATGAAAGATTCCAATTAGCAAAGCTAACTGGGAATATTACAGCCTCCTCAAGCAAAACGTTGTTTCGTCCTCAAGCAACCGAAGTGATGGATGCCGAAGTCTCGCTCGCCCTCCCAAGTGGCATCCTCATCCCAAGAAAATTTGCTTGTTCTCAAGGTGGCTTGAACAAGCCTACTCTCACCGATGCTCTCACCGATCCATCAGAAATGCATGTCCCATTAAACTCTCGTGCATGGGTCCCACTGAAACCTCTCTATCTCCTGCATCACCCTGATACGAAGGGATATCTCAATGCCAGGATCCCAAACTGATTTCTCATGATACCAGCCAACCAACAATCCGCCCGGGTCCCATTGCCACCATGGCCAATAATAGCCCAAGTCCCATGGCTCGGACTGCTCACTGCCTCTGGCTATGACTGAAGACCATGACCGCTGCTGCTCTGCATCTATGACTGTGTAAGCTGGCCCATCAACCGTGAACCAACTCGTCACCTCCCTCCAATCAAGGCATGGAGTCGAAAATATAATGAGGAATATCTCCCTCCTGTGGATCCTCCATATCCAAGCAATCATCCAGACAAAATGAGCCACCTCCCAACAAGGCAACTCCTGAAAAACTCCTTCCACCTCAAGCTCTGGTAATGAAGGTGGGATGAAAATATGAACTTGGCAAGCATCATGGCTTACCCCATGCTGTCCTTCTCTCCACTCATGACAAGTGTAGAGTCTATGCTGATCCTGGGCTGCAAAATCATTGCCCTCCAATGGTGAAGTGAAAAACAATCCACCATAGAAGGTTCCTCTATCAATGAAGAACAAGCTGGCCCAAAACAAACCATCCATGAAGAATATGACATGGTCATCATGGATCACCCTAATGAGATGTTTGCTGAAGGTCCTACATGAGGATACATAATGCAAACAATCTCTCACAAGTATACAACGTAGTCTCATCCACTGCAACTTCAGAAAATTATATGGCAAGCAATGTACAAGATTCATCACATCTACTAATGGATAGTAAATGGCTGAATATGACAACAACATAAGGCCAAACACTTGCCCATAGCTGTACAATGGATGAATATCAATCTCATGGCCCACCTCAAAAGAGAACGCATATGTAGTCGTGGTGGCCATGCCTCCTCCCATGCTCCTATTAGAACATGTAGTGCAGAAAATACTCAAAGGCACATTCAGCTCATGTGTCTCTCTCATAATCAAGCCTCCCATACAAATCTGACCATATGCTGGAAGTAAGATGGTACATTGATCCATAAATGAGTCCTCCATAGTGTTTTGGCATGCTATGAAGAAGAATGAACCATGTGCTGCAAGAAGATAATCCTCCTCATGCTTGGAAACCCAAGTCAAGAAGAATATGCCATAGATGTCTCTATCATCACTACCTCCTCTTTGTGCAACAAATATGAAGTGATCCCGGGACCTATGGGTTATAGATCCACCATATCTCTGCTGCGCACACTTCATCCATAATGTTCTGCTCCAAGGTGACAACGCTGGGAGCTCATGCAAATAAGCTCCTGTCAATACAAGACTCTGCTCTTTGACATGCTCCTTGTCAAAGACTCCTCTAATACTGCCGCAACAAGTGTGGAATACTCCCCAAGATGGAAGTGCTTCCCCGTCATCATCAAAGATCAAGGAGATAGTGCCATCCCCTCTTCCTGCAACATCATGCAAAGTGTGAGAGCAAATCTGTCCTTGCTCTCCCAGAAACAAACCAAGCAACCAAACAATTTGCTGCCTCCCCATACTTCCATCATACAACTCATGTGATGAAGACATAACGAGTATCATAGCAACACCATGCATACATACTCTATGTTGTTCCATGATGCAAGTATCCAGCCATCTTTCCTCCACCCTCCGACTCTTAGGAAGAGTGTTTGCCAAGAGATGGCCAAACTCTTTCAAGAGTAACCAGCGCAGCCAAGCCTCCTGCTGCCTGGTAGCACAGATCTGCAAGTAGCCTCCTAGCTCCTTGCTCATCATCCCCATCCACTCAATCACGTGTGGATGCCTCCTTCTCCTCATCCGGTTACTCCTCCCATGAGGGCTACCATCCTCCCAAATCAAATTTCTGATTTTACACTTCATGGGATTTTGAAGTATAAACTTCTCAAGGATCAATGAGACCCTATCAAGAATCAAATAGGTGGTAGGCAAAAACCTCCCATCATGATGTGTGTGGCTCAAGGAATGTCCAACACAAGCATGAGAGATGTTATCCATCCGAAGATGTCCCCCATCTTTTATCTGCTCTTGTGAGAAGGGAAGAAAGTCATCGCACCCCATGGTGTATCGAAGTGCATCTCCAGTGAGATCTCTCCCCGAGACCTCCTCTTCATCCATAGTCTGCTCCATCGAGTACCAACTCAAAATCTCTCGCCATCCAACCTCAACACGTGGCTGCTGTACCCTGTGCAACTCTAATCGTCTCATCCCATTATCCAAGTCAATATATGAGACCTGACTAGGTGGCTCTGCCTCTCTCTCTCTCTAATGGGAAGAGATGACCCAACAATACTGCTAGTCCCATCCATGCATGCCTGAAGGGGAATGATCTGACGCTCCCTCGTGCCCTCTGGTTGTACCATCAGGGAAGCCAGCTGTTCCCCAATGCGGACCAACTTGGCCGCCGACTTGGCACAAGTCACTCTCATACCCTCCAGCTCCTGGTCCTGCAACAAAATGGTCTCCCGTACTGACGCGGCCTTCTCCCTCAAAACTCGAAGGTTCCTCCGAAGCCGATGATACCGCTGTCTGCGACCATCATCCGATACCTCTGTATCCCTTAGTGCCTCATCGATAATGGATATATCTCCTGATGCCTCACCCATCTGTCGTGTGCTGCTACCATCCGAGGACTCGGACATGGCTCCAGTCATCACCTCAGTGGATGGCTCTACCGGGGTAGGCTCTACCTGCTCCACTACGATATCAACCGGCACGGTCAAGGAGGACTCTAATGATGGTGAGTCCTGTGTCACACTAGGTGTATCCTCGAACTCCTTGCAATCCTGTGTGTCCTCATCCTCCCAGTGCGAGGTAACCACTTTAATGGTTTTCCTCTCCGATACTCGGTCAAGCTGGAAAGAGGTATCCAACTTGTCCATCCAAGCTTTTTCTGAGCGCCTGGATGACCCGTCAAATGTCGGTAGATGGAATCTGTCCACTGTGCGCTGTAAGCCCCTATCATGTGAGTGCTCGTTCCCTCTGTGAAATTTGTGAGGTCTACTCCCACGCTGGAGCTGAACATAATCTCTACTAGCTGTGCGGTGGTAGTCTCCACCATGATGATGCCGGTGCCCCCGGTGATGATCACGGAGTCTAATGCCATACTGGATCTGGATATATTTTCTGAACGAGAGAGCCTTCATGAACGCTGGTCCTAAAGCCTGGTACTCTGCAAGAATGCCAGCCATCCGACCCGGATCTATCTCTTGCTGCACTGTTGTCCCTGCGTCTTCATCCAGAAAAGTGGGCATGGTAGGACGTGTGGGTGTATGTGATGCCATATGCTGAGTGGCATCATGCTCCGGCAAATGGCGGGATGTGCCTGATCCCTCACCAATCTGAAAACCCCTTGAGGTTTCCCGTTGCCTAACCGCTAGCGCAGCGAGTCTCTGACTGATCTCCATGGCCAAGAACCTCTGTGATATCTCCTGCATCCTCTGTGACGTCTCCTGCATGTGTTGGAGGAGCATTTCTCTAAATCTCCTCTCATCATCATCAACTACCATCAGCTCTTTCAGCTATGTGTCTACAGGCTCCTCAGAAACTGCACGGCTGCTGCAAAACCATACTGCTGCTTAACTTCGACCTCCGATTTACTCATTGAAAACTACTCAGAAAATTCCAGGAATTTGGGAAGGTGATCCTTGTCCAAAACCCAGAAAAACCCAGAAAACGTTTCTCCTAATTCCAAACATCAAAATTTGACCCTTTTTATTTTGGCCCTTTTTCCAACTGCGTTTCTGGTATTGCACTGCTATTGCTCTCCAAAATTCCAGCAACCCTCTGTATGATCTCTCTCCCAAGGCTGAGCCAGAATTATGCTCTGATACCACTGTAATATCCCCAAAGGGAAATAACCAGTAATACACAGAAATATGCCAGACAGATATACATGAAACAAATGCTGGAACCAGATAATAGATCAAGTACACATAGAATGCCAGAATACTAAGCCATTTTATTAATCTCAGAACACATAGATAGGAGTACAAGATAATCAGAATGAGTGCACCTATCCTTGCCCTAGGCAAGTGGAGACCCTCTCAGAACAAATAATGTTTTGAAAATAAGGAGATGACGTCTAGGTGTTGAAGATACGCAATGAAGAGGCTGCTGTGAGTGTGAACTTATAGTGAACTAGAAGATGAAGTGATCTCAATCTCAGAGCCTACATTAAAGCATTTGTCCTAAGCTGGTGTGACCATGAGAAAGATGATAAATCTTTGGCCACAAACCCTCGAGAAGAAGGAAATGACAGGCTCCTCAAAATTTGAAGCTCCTTGACTTATTTATCAAACCCCACTCCATATTACCTGTGAATCGACGTCCTCTGACACAGATCCCAGTCCTCTATGCTTGGATCTGTGGTTTGAAGCCTTCAATCAGTCTGCACGTCCAATTTTCTCAAATCTCACGTCCTCCAAGGCCAGATCTACTGCTATCTCTTCAGATCTAGGCTGGATCTGCCAATATCTCCTCAGATCTGTATCCTCCAAGGCTGGATCTGATGGTATCTCTCCAGATCTGCACCTCCACAGGCTAGATCTGCCAATATCTCCTCAGATTTGCGTCTTCCAAGACTGGATCTGCCAATGCTCCTTCAGATCTGCGTCCTCTCTGCCCTGGACAGCTGAATCAGCGTCCTCACTACTCAGATCTGCGTCCTCCTGCTGGATCTGCGTCCTTCCCTCTCTGGATCAGCGTTCTTCCTTCTGGATCTGCGCAGCCACAAGAAGGGCTTCCTCCTCTCCAAATCTCCACCTGAAAACTGCTACTAATTCCCACTGAAACTGAAGGATGTTACTCAGAAAATAACCTTACTAGGGCAGGCACTCGAAGTCCCCCGAAGCTAAGGGTGATACCAGAAAATAACCTTACCAGGGCAGGCACTCGAAGTCCCCCGAGGCTAAGGGTGAGATCTCCGAATGGAGACACTCGGTTGCACTAAACAGTGCTGCAGACCGACTAAACAACCGGCGTGCTGAAGCAGACAGAAGTCTAGCTCTCAATATCAATGTCAAATCATGCATGTCCAAATGAGGTGAGAACCCCACCTTTTATATTGCTAAACTCCCTCCAACCTTGACTGCGTCCTTCACTCTCCTTGGCCTGCGCAGTTAACCTTGGGTCAGCCTGATGCCTCCCCATCATACTCATGTGGACCCCCAAGGCCCCCTCTCTAAGTTATAACGTCAATCAACTAGGAAAAACACTTTATTTATAAAGTGAGGTGACTAAAGTGAGGTGACCCCTCTTATTTCTCACTTTATTTATTATTTCTAGCTAAAGCGGCAAAATTAAATAAAAATGAAATATTCCAATTAGCAAAGCTAATTGGGAATATTACATGTAAATATTTAGAGTTTTTTTTATGTTTTTCTGATTTCTAAATTAGACTGGGGTTTCGTTTTTCGATCTTTGTACATGTGTTGGGTATCTAGGTTTTCTGGTTTTGTGCAGGGGATATTCGAGGGTTTCCAGAGGAATTTTTCTTTATTTTTATATTTAATTTTTTTATCCTAGACAGATCTAGGGCCTATAGGGTAAGATCAGATCTCAAGATCGGAATTTTGCAGGAATTTTCCGCCAAGGGCATCAAATCATAGAAGTTGCAGATCTGGTTCTTTTCATAAATTTTTTGGTTTTAATAGAGATAAAATTTTGAAAAAATTGAAGTGAAAATTTGTTCAGATTCTAGGAAAATAATTTTCAAAATTTTCGATTTTGTTCTTGCCCGTATTTCGTGGCTTCTTGCTGCATTTTTTTCTTGCTACTGCTAGTCTTTCTCCTATGCCAGCTGCCTCATTTCCTTCACGCATCACTGCTGCAGCGTTTTCCTTTCCCTGCCTCCGTTCTCTGTCCAGTGCTCCTCACGCAGTGCCATATCCCCATTGCTGCATTTTTTTCCTCCTAGTAGCTCTAAACGCTGCGTTTTCCCTCTGCCCTCGAGCTTCATCTTTTTCTCTCTCTGCGGCATCCTTCTTCCTCCGCGTGAGGTGTTCTTCTTTGCAAACCTGTGTTAACCCTTTCCTTCGTTGTCCCTGTGCTACCATTTCCGCATTTCCTTCTCCCTAATCCGCAACTTCTCTTTGATCCTCGTTGCTCTCCTTTCCTACCGCGCAACCCCTTCACGCTGCTTGCTCCCTCCTCGACCCTGCTCTCGTTCACACTGTCCCTGCTATTTCCCTTTGACGACGACCTCTTCCATGCTCTTGCTTGCTGCCTTTGACCTGCGTTCTAACCTAACCTAACACACAAACAAATAAAACACATAACATAACAAAATAAAACTTTATCTTTTCATTTGATATTTTTTTAAAGGTTCCACTTATGATTTAAATTTTTAATTTTTTCATTTCATTTTGATTGTGTAAAGTTTTGATTTTTTTTTTAAAACATTTTTATTTTTTATTTTTGTAAAGTTTAACCAATTTTTATTAACTTTAAATTAAAACCAAAAAAAGAAGAAAAGGATTTGCAATTTTTTAAAAGATTTTAACCTTTAACCATTTCAAAATTAAAAAAAAAGCTTAAAAAATTTCATTAACTTTCAAAAAAGTTTAAAAAAAATTAAAATTTTATTAACCTTACAACTTTTGACATTTTTAAATTTCAAAAATTTAAAAATTTAAATTTATGTTTATACTAACATAAAAAAATAAATAATTTTTTTTAGCAATAATAATTTTTTTTTTAATTATCGCTTTTGTAAAAATTTAAAGACTTTTAGGCTTTGCAAAATATTTAATTGTGGGGGAATTCCTATAATTGACATGATTTAATTTTTTAAATTTCCTAAGTTTGGCTACTGGAAAAAATATTATTTTATTGGATTTGCATTATTTTAGAAGATCATTTAATCCATAAAATTGGTTGACAAAGTGTTTATTTAGCATCAAAATTTCATGGTATTTTATTATTATTATTGAGATTTAAGTGCTAGTTACTTTCATATGCTTTAGTTGAGTTTGATGATCATTGGCATCTGAATTTTTAAGTGTTTTCTATCGATTAAAATCGCCTAATGTTTAATTAAGTCTTGTTTCATTTACTTGAAATATTGGAAATTTATTGAATATTATTGTTTTGGAAAATTTTTCAAATAAGTGTCATTGATATCTTATTTTTTGAGAGCTCTATTTTAGATCTATGTCAAATTGTATATATTTTATTTGAGTAATTTTTGCCATCTTCATAATTGGCACTCTCACTTAAGTACTTAGTTGTTGAATCAGAGAATTTGTAATCTAAGTGCTTTGAGCTTTTAACATGACCTCTCATCTTCGAAGCTTGCTTCATTTTGCTCCGTCTTCTAATCATTCTCCTTGCATTATGCATTCTAAGTTAGCATTGCATATAGGATAGTTATTCATCCAAGCAACAATTTCTCATCAAATACTTGGTTGTAATTTCCTTAACAAGATAGTTGACTCCATAAGGCACTAGTATCAATCATTCAAATTTAATCAAATAATTTAATCTTGCTAGTTCTTTTACAAGTATTTGGTCATTTAACTATGTCTCCCGAATTAGTTGGTTCCCAACTAATTCTGCATTCCATTTCCATAGGGTCTACCCCCCTTAGTCTGTTGTAGGGAGACAACTTAAACAGAGAGATTGGGGATCAGGGTGACGATCCTCGATCTGAGCCGTTGTTGCGGTGCCTAGACATTTTGTGCGACGACATTTTTTGGTGCCGTTGCCGGGGATAGAGTTTTTCTGTCCTTCGTCTCAACGACATTTTCTAATCTTCTAATCTTTTTTCGCCATTCATTAGCCCGTCACACGCCATAACATTTTTTGGCGTCATTTCATCTCTTGATCTTTTCATCACCATATATTTCGTCATATCACCAATCCTTTCATCTTCTCTATTTGCACCTTTAGCACCTGGAAATTTTGGTTGATTTCTTATTTGGGTGGCGACTCCACTTATTCATCTATTTACTCCCAGACAAGAAACCCTCCCTGATATCCATATGCTTCTCTCAACTAATTTTTCGGTTTTAGAATTATATTCATGTTCAAGTGGCGACTCCAATTCTTTCATTTCTTACAAGAATTTCTGCTAAGAAGCTCTCTTCTTGTGGACCTCTTAACTTTTCTTGAACAAGGATCTCTTTCTCTAACATCTACTTGGCCTTTAAGCAAGTCATCATGGATGATACCCTTCATGACATGCCAGAAGAAGCCATTCGTAAAATGCCTTTGTTCTCAGGTGGTGATTCAGCTACTGCTCGAAAGCATCTCTTGACGGTTACTCATATAATAAATAGATATTGTCTTCCTTCACAATATAATCATGAAGATGTCAAGATACGTCTCTTTGGCTATTCCTTAAAAGGTGATGCTATCAATTGGTTTCGAAATTGTCCTGAGGAGTCTTTTTGTTATTTACAAGACATCATCAATTCTTTTAAAGATAAATATATAAAACAAGGTGGCTCGCCTTGTGTTTCCACTACTATGCAAAATAATGAAAGTGATCTTGGAGAGAACTCAACTATCAATAGGAGATTTCAAGACAATTCTCAGGATCAATCCACTTGTACCACGACAACACAAATCCATGATATTGGTGAAGCAGAAACAAGTTGTCAAATCAGTGTTGACAATGATAAGCATCTTGTTAACGAATTGATTCAGATGGTTAAGGATATAGAACGGAATCAAGCTCAGGTAATCAAGAATATGGAGGCCAACCAGGCTCAATTCATTAAGAATATGGAACTTAATCAAGAAAAATTAATAGCAGATCACGCCAAGGAAACTGGTTCTATGCAAAGCAGGTTGTTGGCTTTAGAAGAAAGACATATCGAGGAAATGACGATAATGGAATTTAATCAATCCAATCAAATCACTGCCATGGAAGAAAGACATGATGAAGAAATGGCCATCATGGAATTTGATCACAACAATCAATTAGCCACCATGCAAGCAAATCATAAGAAAGAGATAAACTATATGCAAAATTGCTTCATGGGCATGAAAGTGAAAAATGATAAAATTATAAGTGACATTGAAGTTGGTCAAATATCTCTTCATAATAGATTATTGGCCATAGAGAAAAAACAAGTACCATGTGTTATAAATATGGAAGAAATGGATACCATTGAAAACAGATTAAAGGTAATAGAAGTTAATCATTCTAATCAGATGCCCATTATTCATAAATATATGATTGCAATGGAAGAAAAGCACTCTCGAGAAACGAAAACTATGGAGGCAAATCATATCACTCTGCAGGACACATTCGTGAAAACTGAGCTGAATCTAGTGAAATTAATATTAAGGCATGCCAGAGAAATGAGTTCCATGCATAAGAGGTTAGACGAAAGGAAATCACAAGTACAAAAGTTTCAGCCTAATCCGGAAGATAGATGGCAGAAAATCAAAGAGCTTTCAACAGATCATAACTCTCCCAATCCATTAAAGTAGGTCCCGTCTTGTTGTGAATATCCTGAGAAAGTGGCTGGCACCATTAACGAAGATTTAGTTGAGGATGACATGATTAGAGAAGACATTGAAAATGATCTAGAACAGATGCAGAATGAAGAGAGACATGTCACAAATATCTTAAATACTTCGTCCGAAAGTTCACAAGCACATTGTTCCCCATCATCAACAATACAGTCTGCCACAAAGAAAACCTTGAAGCGAAAAAGAAAAAGAACAAGGAAGTGGTTTGATGCCTCTGATGGCCGTGAGAAGCTCGATTTTCAGATAAGACAAAGTCCTACCGTATGCAAGATCGCACATGGCACATCTGAGAAACAACCTAGAGACTTGCCTGAAAGCAGGCAAATGCTCAGTATGCACTATATTGAACACATTTGATGCCACAGGGCATCCTTTGTATTGTATCTCTAACCTTACACCCTGTTATTTTAGCATTTTCATTTTGTAGCTAGATTAAATTTATATTTTCATGTTAGTAGGAGAGTCAATAAATGAAGAGCTTCTATTTTCATGTGCTTAATGTTATATCATGAATTTTGGATGGACGCTGCTTATATAATCTTGTGTATTGCTTGGATGCAGATTCTGGATTTTCACATTCCTTCGATGAAGCAATGTGTCCCCAAGTAGAGCCAGATGTTGACCACTCTTTGTCAACGACCACATAACAGTATACTCATTTTTTCGCAAAATGGATCTATCATGTTCGAGTGTTCGTGCCATTCAGATTTCATCATTTAGTCAACAGTTTTGTAAAAGATGTAAATCCATTCTGCATGTTTATAATGTAAATGATCTTAGTAAGACCATCACGTATGTAAAAACCTAGGTAAGCCTAGTATTTTGATGACGATTTCTATCCTAGGAGGTTTTTCGTCTCACTGATTCATTTGTGTCTCTAGACACAAATGATCGACAGAGTTTTTCCCCTCCAATCTCACTCCAAAGCTAGGGTGGATTTTGTCGTCAAGATATTAAATAAGTCCTAGTGTTTTTCTTATCGAGTCTTTGTAAAAGTAATCTAGGAATGATCCTAGCTAATTGGCTAGCACATTTTATTACAGATTGTTGGGTCTACTAGATCATATTTTGAGTCGCAGAATTGGGTAGATTATTAAGGGTCTATTAAGAACGGGTGTTCCCCCTCATGGGGTTAATGTATTAATCTTATGTAAAGAGGGTTGGAAAAATAATTAATCCCCTCATGAGTCAATTAATTAAATTTTCAGTCCAAATTAAATTAAAAATCCTAAGCCAAAAATTTAATTAATTTTATGTCCTAGGTAAATTTAAATTCTTCAAAGGCAAAATTCGCGGGTCTCTAAATAAGTAATTTTTTAAAGGTCCCGGGCCAAGGGAATATTGAAAATTTTGAGAAATTTTGGACTCTTAGGCCTTGGTAGTTAAGTGAAAGTCAATTTTTTGAGGTAATTAACTCAAAATTCCTCAAAAAATGATATTTTCAACGGACGACATTAAAATATAATCAAATCCTTTTCGACGGTCGAGATTACTTTGACGGAGATCAAGCGAACTAGCCGTTTGAGAATTTATCTATAAATTAGAGGTCAGTGCCAGTGTTTTGATCGTGTACTAGCGCTTGAAGCTTTTCCTGTAATACTTTCTGGAATAATACAAACGAAGTCTTTGGGGTTTTACTTGATGGTCATGTTCCTATTTGGCATTTAATAGTAAACTTGTTCTTTTTATTCTGCTGGTAATTATTTTAATGAATTGTTGATTAATAGCTTTTGTAGAGTACTCTGTTGCATAGGTATCTTGTTTAGGTTACTGGATTTAGGATAAGAATTTTGATTGGATTGAATTAGTAGGTATCTCTAATTCTTGAAAATTTTATTTTTATCTTATTTATCTATTGATTTAACAGTTTAACTTTAAGTGTGCAAAAATATCTCGGATTTAGAATTGGGGATTTGGAGAAGTCCTCGGTTGGACCAGATGACTCCCAAGGAAATAAGATTTAAAGAGCCTTTTGGATCTAATTCCCCAAGTTTATCTTTAGTTCTCTTCTTGCAGGGTTTTTCTAGAGTTTGTGCCTAAATAAAAAAAATATCTTAACTTTTATTGAATTTAAAGTTAGATCTGGCTAGTAAGAGCCTTAGATCTTTAGATCTAGGAGCGAGTTTGGCTTACACTCCTCGAATCTGACAGATTTGCAACTCTTGTGCATAGATCTGTAAATACATTGCATAGATCTGTGCTTTTAATAGTGTAAATATTTAGTATTTTTTTTAGTTTTTCTGATTTCTAAATTGGACTGGGGTTTCGTTTTTCGTTTTTTGTACATGTGTTGGGTATTTGGGTTTTCTGGTTTTGTGCAGGTGATATTCGAGGGTTTTCAGAGAATTTTATTTTATTTTTTATCTGAGACAGATCTAGGCCCTGGAGGGTAAGATCTAATCTCAAGATCAGAATTTTGTAGGAATTTTCCGCCAAGGGCATCAAATCAGAGAAGTTGTAGATCTGGTTTTTTTCATAAAATTTCTGGTTTTAATAGAGATAAAATTTTGAAAAAATTGAAGTGAAAATTTCTTCAGATTCTGGGAAAATAATTTTCAAAATTTTCGATTTTGTTTCGTCCTTTATCTCGTGGCTTCTTGCTGCGTTTTTTTCCTGCTGTTGCTCGTCTTTCTCCTATGTCTGTTGCCTCATTTCCTTCATGCAGTCACTGCTACTGCGTTTTCTTTTCCCTGCCTCTGTCTCTGTCCAGTGCTCCTCACGCAGTGCCATACCCCCATCGTTGCATTTTTTTCCTCCTAGCAGCTCTAAACACTGCGTTTTCCCTCTGCCCTCGAGCTTCATCTTTTTCTTTCTCTCTGCGGCATCCTTCTTCCTCCGCATGAGGTATTCTTCTCTGCAAACCTGTGTTAACCCTTTCCTTCGTTCTCCCTGCGCTGCCATTTTCGCATTTCCTTCTCCCTAACCCGCAACTTCTCTCCGATTCTTGCTGCTCTCCTTTCCTCCCGCGCAGCCCCTTCACGCTGCCTGCTGCCTCCTCGACCTTGCTCTCCTTCACGCTGTCCCTGCTATTTCCCTCTGAGGGTGGCCTCTTCCATGCTCCTGCTTGCTGCCTTTGACCTGCATTCTAACCTAACCTAACTCACAAACAAATAAAACACATAACATAACAAAATAAAACTTTAACTTTTCCTTCGATTTTTTTTTTTAAAGGTTTTGCTTATGATTTAAATTTTTGATTTTTTTGATTTTGATTTTTCATTTCATTTTGATTGTGTAAAGTTTTGATTTTTTTTTTTTAAACATTTTTTATTTTTATTTTTGTAAAGTTTAACCAATTTTTATTAACTTTAAATTAAAATCAAGAAAAAAAAGAAAAGGATTTGCATTTTTTTTAAAAGATTTTAACCTTTAACCTTTTCAAAAAAAAAAAAAAATCTCATTAATTTCAAAAAAGTTTTAAAAAACTTAAAATTTTATTAACCTTGAAACTTTTGACATTTTTAAGTTTCAAAAATTTAAAACTTAAAATTTTTGTTTATTCTAACTAACATAAAACAAAAATAATTTTTTTTTAAAAATTCCTTTTTTTTATTCTTTTTTTTTTAATTTCTTTTGTAAAAATTTAAAGACTTTTAGGTTTGGCAAAATATTTAATTGTGGAGAAATTCCTATAGTTGACATGATTTAATTTCTTAAATATCTTATGTTTGACTATAGGAAATTTTTTTTTTTTTTTTAGATTTACATTATTTTAGAAGATCATTTAATCCATAAAATTGCTTGACGAAGTGTTTATTTGACATCGAAATTTCATCACATTTATTATTATTATTGAGATTTAAGTGCTAGTTACTTTCATATGCTTTAGTTGAGTTTGATGATCATTGGCATCTGAATTTTTAAGTGTTTTCTATCGATTAAAATCGCCTAATGTTTAATTAAGTCTTGTTTCATTTACTTGAAATATTGGAAATTTATTGAATATTATTGTTTTGGAAATTTTTTCAAATAAGTGTCATTGATATCTTATTTTTTGAGAGCTCTATTTTAGATCTATGTCAAATTGTATATATTTTATTTGAGTAATTTTTGCCATCTTCATAATTGGCACTCTCACTTAAGTACTTAGTTGTTGAATCAGAGAATTTGTAATCTAAGTGCTTTGAGCTTTTAACATCACCTCTCATCTTCGAAGCTTGCTTCATTTTGCTCCGTCTTCTAATCATTCTCCTTGCATTATGCATTCTAAGTTAGCATTGCATATAGGATAGTTATTCATCCAAGCAACAATTTCTCATCAAATACTTGGTTGTAATTTCCTTAACAAGATAGTTGACTCCATAAGGCACTAGTATCAATCATTCAAATTTAATCAAATAATTTAATCTTGCTAGTTCTTTTACAAGTATTTGGTCATTTAACTATGTCTCCCGAATTAGTTGGTTCCCAACTAATTCTCCATTCCATTTCCATAGGGTCTACCCCCCTTAGTCTGTTGTAGGGAGACAACTTAAACAGAGAGATTGGGGATCAGGGTGACAATCCTCGATCTGAGCCGTTGTTGCGGTGCCTAGACATTTTGTGCGACAACACTCCCCACACAGTCAGTGTGGCCTCTGTGCTGTCCTTAAGGGACTGCTTATTCCTGGAATGCTACGCTGCAAACCTCCTCCTGAAACTAGATGGAACTCCTCTCCTGAGCGGGCACTCGATGTCCCCCGAGGTAGAGGTTGAGATCTCCGCACGGAAATCTCTGTGTTAAACAACACTTGCAGACTCAACTAAATAGCTCAAACGTGCTACAATCAATCAGATAGAAAATAGGTGTTGAATGAATGAGGAATGAGCTGCTCTCACCCTCTTTTATCTAAGTTGAGCCTCCAACGTTCCCTTGGGCTCACCTAGTCTGCGCTGCCCCTCTTCCACCTTATCTATGCGTTGCCACTGCACTGCCTATTGCGCTACCTCTCCTACACTGCCACTTAGACGTTGTCTAATTCGAGTGGGTGGCCACATGGGCCCGACTTCAGCCTCAATATTTGCCTTAAGTGACTTTAGGAAAGTAAATTAGCTTCATAGTTTATTTGTGGGTTCCGCTTCCCCAGTTTATTTCTGCTGAACATTAGAAGAGGCGAAATTAAACAAAAATTAATATTCCAATTCCCTGACTGCTAATTTGGAATATTACACCTTGCTTTAGACTATAAGATTAGATGTATCTCTTGTTGAAATGATCAATTTGTCGAAGGAAAAGGTTGCTTGGTTTTTCCCCCGTGTGGGTTTTCCCAGGGTAAAATGGTTCGTGTTTCTTGTTTGGCCGTCTCTTTATGATCCTACTATCATTCTTGTTTTATTGTTGAAGATCTTCTATGTAATTAATTAATGACGAATGTGAATACGAATGGATTTAAAGCAAAAATCATTAGAAGTAATTATCATCTAGAAGACCTATGAAAAATCAACATGTCCATCATTCTCGAGTTATAAAACTTCTTCCACAAGAAAAGTTTGTTCATTAAGGACTTATAATGACACAAAGCCCCTAACTTATTCCACAATGCCTTCGTTGTAGCTTCCCATGAAACATTTAGTAATACTTAATCTGGGAGACACAACTATATTGTGTTGTTTTCCTTACAATCCAACTTGGTCTAGTCTTTTATTGACATCCCCGCTAGTGTAGTACCCAGATTCATAGAACCCATTGATCTTTGTCCACCAAAAGATCTTCCATTTTGAGCTTCCACAACTCAAAACTTTTCCCATTGAATTTCTTGATCTGTCACTTTGAATTGCTCATCATTTCCTTTCACCTCAATAATTGATTCCATAGATCTCCCACTATAACAGGGTCTATCTTAGGTTTGAGCCAAAAACCTTAGTCACAAAGGCATCCCCTTGAAGCCAAAGTGCTTTAATACCAAATGTTAGTTTTAACTCTGTACAGTTAATTGCTACAGACAGATTTTTAATAAAAATAGAAAAGATGGAATGGCACACATACACATTTAACATAGAGATTTTACCTTGAAAACCCAAAACTGGGGAAACTAGAAAGATTTTTCATTATATCCTATCTTTACAATGTTACAATACAATATGTATATCCTGTGGCATCCATAAACCTCAAACCATTAATCCTGGATTAAAATACAATTGTAGTTCCTTCATTGAAATTACAAAACAATGGGCTAAACCACCATGTGGCACAATATTGTTAAAACTGAAAACAATGTGCCAAAAACTACCAAAAACAGATGCAAAAGGCTGCCCAAAATATTTTTTGGGGGCTCCACCCTTGGACTCCCAGGCAGGGGGGTGGTGATCCCCCCAGACAGGGGGGGGGGTGCTGCTCCCCTTTTGAACCCTCTGCTGCACCTGCCGCATACGAATCATGTGTGTAGCTAACTGTGCAAAGAATATAATACAAAGTTCAAACACAACATTTAAGACCGTTTTTTCAGCAACAAGATGTTTATCCTTAAATCTTGCTTCAAGTAGGCATTACATTTTCCTTTGATGTATCTAGTTATAATGACAATTACAGAAAAGAGCAGCGGTCTTCTATTTATCCATAATCTAATTCCTCAACCATCTGTCATGTTCTTTTCCTTGTAGAGAGCTGAATCTCCATGTGTGTGAACATTTGTCTGAATGTTGACTTTTTACTTATTTATGCAGGTAAAAGAAAGCCACAATTGGTATTACTTGACCATGGTTTATACAGGGTGCTTGATCCTTTAACACGGGCGCACTATGCTAAGCTTTGGAAGGTGACTAAATCTACTTTTGAAGTTTTGATTTGCCCAATACATTATCTTTTATTGCTTCTGTGAAATCTGCCTTCCAAATATCTTCCTGATTTCTGGTTTTAATGGTTCTTTAAAGTTTGTATGCAGGCTCTTGTGTTTGCAGATGTCAAGGGGATCAAGGAGAATAGTGTCAAATTAGGTGCAGGTGAGGATCTCTATGTCCTTTTTGCTGGTGTTCTAACAATGAGGCCATGGCAGAAGGTGCTTGATCCAGCAATTGACCATTTACGTTTGAATGGGACTGATGCTGATCGTGCTGAACTTCAGGTATTCTTTCATTTGTTCTATAGTATGTGTGTGCTCCATTGTTGGTTACTATGTGAACATTATGCTATATTTGATTCTGTGCATTATTAAAAAATAGCAATGCCTTTATGTACGAGTATCGACTCACTTTTTATTGGACAGCCAGTCGAAAGTATGTAGACATTTTTGTATTTTTTAACTACTATTCTTGCATGTCTCCAGTACCTTTGTCAAGTATACAATTTAAGTCACGTTTAAGTTGGTCAAGTAGAGCAGGTTGATTCGAATGAAATTCAGAGGCTTTGCAGTTATCCATGAACAATAATTAGCAAATAAGATTTAGAATTCATGAGTAACTTCTGGAAGGAGCTCCTTATGTTGGTAGGACGTACAAAACTAATATGTGTACAGCCTGTTATCTCTAAATAGATGGGCCAACAGAGATTTGTAATATATGTTTAAAAGAACATCCAAAGAGTTAATGGTTAGCATTGGCAGAGTGGTAATACAGTACCACTTAACATGTCTCGACCAAAATTTTTCCTTTAATTGACCTTTATGGCTATAAATCTTCATCAGCTTGTTCCAACCATCAATTATCAAGGAATGAAACACATGGTTCACATTATTTAAAAGAGCAAATTAAGAAAGCCCAAACTAAGATGTAGTATCAGGTAGACTTCGTTTTAACAAAAAAGGAGATGCAACATTACGAATGTAGCATGAGAATTTGAATTTCGGTTATTAAATCTTTAAACTGGGTACAAGTTACAACAATAGTTACTGTGTGTCCACCAAAATGATTTCTTTGATTTCCGTTTATGGTTAAAAACTGTCATTTTGGAGTCTTGTTCCAATGGGGTTAACGACAACAAACAAAAAAAACACTATTAAAAGAGCGTGTTCAGCAAGCTCCAATTCTTGTGTAGCAACTGTCAACAGTTGCACATGGAAGACATGAATTGGCAAACAACACAGGAGGAGCTCACAGGTGCAGATCACCAGGAGCTCCTACAAGCAAATGCACCCGCTTAGGTTTCACATTAAACTCCAATATTAAATAGATACATTTGGTTAGGGATAGTAGAATAGATTCCTAAATGATAGGAACTAAATGTCTAATAAAAAACAAAATCAAAACTACGTAACAATATACCTAATCTCCATTAATTCTAACACTCCCCCTTAATGGAGAAATGGATTATTAAACACACCTAATGTATCCCTAAATAAATCAAGCTTCAGTCTTCCCAGAGGCTTACTGAATATATCAGCCATAGTATCACAAGAATTACAATACTCTACACAAATCTCTTTGGACTGCACTTTCTCCCCGACAAAATGAAATTGAGTGTCTATGTGCTTAGTGTTTTTATGAAACACGAGATTGTAAGCTAGTTTGATGGAACTCTGATTGTCGCAATTGACGATCGTAGCTTCTGTCTGTTCTTCTCCTGCTTCTTGGAGAAGTCTAGGCAACCAAACTACCTCACATGTCACTGCACACATGGCTTGATATTATGCTTATGTTGAGGATAAAGCAACAGTATGCTACTTCTTGCTACAGCAAGAGATGACCCCGAAACCAATGTTGAAGGCGTAACCTGTAATTGATCTTCTATCATCTAGATTTCCCGCCAAATCAGAGTCTGTATAACCTGTCAACTTAACATCAAATGAGTCAAAATACAAAATAACAAAGTTTGATGTTCCTTGCAGATACCTTAATACTCCTCTCACTGCACGCCAATGATTGTCATGGGGTTGATTCATAAACTGCCTCAAAACACTCACTGCATAAGCTAAATCTGGTCTTGTTGTAGTCAAATAAATAAGACTACCAACCAATTGTCTGTACAATGTTGCATCTGCATATTTTGAACCATCATTCATCTGAAGTTTGATGTTATGCTGTAAAGGTACAAATGTAGCCTTACACTCATCCATCTTAAACTTAGACAACATACACTTTGCATACTTACCCTGGGACAAATTTTTTTGGCTTGAATCTCTCCAAACTTCTAGACCCAAAGAGTATTGTATTTCTCCAAGGTCCTTCATCTCAAATTTCTGTGATAATTGCTGCTTGATTTCTTCAATGAGATTGTCTGCACTTCCTATTATTAGCATATCATCTACATATAAAGAAATCACCACTATCTGTCCTTCATTATTGAACATGATATATAAATTTGGATCATTTTTTCTCCATTCATAACCATGCATGAGGAAAAAAGAATCAATTTTTTCATACCAGGATCTAGGAGCCTGATTTAAACCATATAAAGCTTTCTTTAATCTACATACTAGGTGTTCTTCTCCCTTATTAACAAACCCTTCAGGCTGCACTAAATATACTTCTTCTTTTAAGTCACCATTTAAGAAAGCAGATTTAACATCTAATTGATGTATTTTCCAATGATACTTAGTGGCTAAATCAATAATCATTCTGATGGTACTTAATTTTGCAACGGGGCAAATGTTTCCTCAAAATCAATACCTTTTATATGGGAATACCTGTTTGCCACCAACCTTGCTTTATGCTTATCAATAGACCATCTGCTCTAAATTTCAACTTAAATAAACATCTGCAACCTATGGGTTGTTTATCATTAGGAAGCTTTACTAGATCCCAAGTATTGTTCTTAATGATTGATTCATATTCCTCATTCATTGCTTCCTTCCATTCAGGACTTTTACTAGCTTCATAAAAATTAGAAGGTTCTGCAATGTTTAACATACCAGTCATGAGTGCACAATCCCTATATCGAGCTGGTAATTTTTTTGGCCTGCTTGATCTTCTGAGTGATGGGGGTTCAATTATTCTGCTACTTTATTCTCTTTGTGGACTGAAGTCATTTTCTTCCACATTATCACATTCTTGTCCACATTCTTGGTAGTTCTGTTTCACTATCCTCTTCTGGAAGTAAGGGTACATGCCATTCTTCATTGTTTTGAACATGGTTTCCATCATCAACCTGTTCATGAAATATTACATCTCTACTGACAAACACCTTGTGAGTAGAAGTGTAATATTCCCAATTAGCAGCAGCTAATTGGAAATATTAATTTTGATTATTTTTTCCTTTATAAAGTTAAAATAAAAATAAAGTGGGTGAAAGGAGAATATAACTCACTAAAATAAAGTGCACTCCCTAGTAGACTCAACGTTGTGACTTAAGTGGGCCAAGGGGGGCCAAGAGACCATGTAGAGGGGGACCCACTTAGACCACGTGGGCCATGACAACACAATTTAGTTGGCAACGTGGGCCAAATGGAGGCTACGTAGGAGATGGTGGGGCCTAGGGTTGAGAGAGGCCCATTGTTATAAAAAGGATAAGAGCCTCCTCATTTCCTCATTCGATGTTTATGATATTGAGCTGGGCACTTCGACTTCTTGAGCACGCTAGTTGTTTAGCTAGTCTGCAGCACTGTTTAGTGCACCGAGTGTCTCCGTTCGGAGATCTCACCCTCAGCCCCGAGAGACTTCGAGTGCTTGCTCGGGTGAGGTTGTCCCATCAGTATTTTGCGGGAGGATTGGAGTTTGGCATTCGTGGAGGAGCAGTGCATCCATAGATTGCGCAGTCTTGAGAGGGAGGACGTAGTCCATATTGAGGGAGCTCTGGTGTGGCATTCTTCAAGAGGATTTTGGTCAGGAGATTGAGCAAGGGGCTAGCCCTTGCCTATTGGAGACTTTTGGTTTAGCGGGAGGTCATATTTTGGAGTATTCCATTCAGTCTCAGCGCAGAGCCTTGGAGGATAGTGTAGATCCCCAAGGGGGGGTATTTTCGGGGGTCGGCCATTCCAGAAACGCTTTCTGGGCTTTTATGGGTATTGTGAGTAGAGGCGGATTCTAGAGTTTCAGCTCATTCCGAGTAGGGGAGCAGCCCCAACTACTCATTTGGTTCCAGCAGTAGCAGCTACACGACAGTTTTCCAGCAGCTTGGACGCAGATCAGAGAGCAGCCATTCCTTCGATATTCTAAGAGTATTCCTACACTTTCCTGGTGCAAGTCGAGGTGCCATCACTCTGATCACCTCTTGTACTCATTGCTATTTCTCAGTATAATAAAATGGCTCGATGACTTACTCTCTGGCCACACATGTGTATACATTTGCACTTATCACATTTCTAGCATTTCATGTACACTATTGTATGCTCCGCATCCTTTGCTTATTTTCCTTTGAGACATTCTGTTGCTATAACATGCGACATTTTTTTCCCATACTTTATAGAGACGAAGTCTGGTAAAGGCCGAGGTAGCCTCCGGATCTCATCGTCTTCTCGAGTGAAATATAAGTAGCGCCCCTCCGATCCATCTCTGGTTTAGAGTTGAGCATGTGGAAGGTATCCTTTGAAAGGAGATATTACGATGTGTCGAGCTCATGGGCACAGCTCGGCTTTGTGGAGCAGTTGTCTATGACGGCGGAGAAGAAAGCCGTGGGGATATTTTCTATGAACCAGAGGGTAGGCATGTTTATTCACAAAGTGATGGGAGTGGCAAATATGGGAGTCTCACTGCGGTGTGACAGCATTTTACCGACCTTCGATGAGCCAACCAGGATCACGATGCCTACATTCTTACCTCCAGCACCGAGTGATCAAGGTAGGCGGCATGATCATATACCCTTTGCAGATTATTTCCGCGAATGGCAGTCCATGGGGGAAAACTTCAAAGTAGCTTTGCCCTTCAGAGATTACTGTCAGCTCAGGCAGGATGAAGGATGAAGGAACAGTGGGAGGTCTAGCACGCAGTGTTCAGAGTTGCAGCGTACCACTGGGAGGACACCTTTTCCCACGTATGATGGATCCACTAATTGCACGGTTCGGGATCGGGTGGAAAAGCTAGATACCTCTTTCCAGCTTGACCAAACAACGGAGGGGGAAGCCATCAAAATGGCTACCTCGCACTTGGAGGATGAGGGCACACAGGATCATGGGGAGCATGTGGATACACTCAGTATGGCGCAGGGGTCACCTGTGTTGGAGACTTCTTTGACCATATCGGTTGACACCTTAGTAGAGAGATTAGAGCTTACCCTAGTAGTGCCATCCATTGAGGGGATGATCGGTGTAGTGTTCGAGTCTTTGGGTGGTAGCAGCGCGCGACAGATGGCTGTGGTGCCAGGAGATGTATACACCTTTGATGAGGCACTAGGAGATACAGAGGTATTGGACAATGGTCACACACAAAGGTGGCATCAGCTTCTAGCCGACCTTCTAGTTTTGAAAGGGAAGGCCACATCAGTATGAGAGGCTATTTTGTTACAGAACGAGGAGCTAGAGGGCATGAGAGTGGTTTGTGCCGAGTCAGCGACCAAGTTGGCCCACATTGGGGAACGGTTGGATTCCCTAATGGTACAGCTAGAGGGCACATTGGATTGTCAAAGCAGCCCCCTTCAGGCATGCATAGACGGGGCTAGCAGCATTATTGGGTCACCTCTTTACATTGGAGAGAGAGAGGCCAAGCCACCTAGTCAGATCTCATACGTTGACTTGGTTAGCGGGATGAGACGATCGGAGTTGCACAGGGTGCAGCATCCACATGTTGAGGTGGGATGGCGAGAGATTTTGAGTTGGTACCCGGTGGAGTGGGTTATGATGATAGTGGCGGACCCGGGTGTAGTTCAGCAGGAGTTTCCAGGTGCTAGGAATACAGGAACCCCAGATTGGCATTGGGATCTAGGCGGGACTACCTATCGTTTCCCAGGCAGGATGGTTGACTATGTCTTTGAGGGTACAATTGGCCTAGCAGTTGAGCATGCACATTTGCTAGGGGAGTTTCGGTCAGCTCTAGTGGCCAACCAGTTTATGGACAGTCTTGGTATGACACTTGGACACGGGGTCACAGATTGATCAACATACCTTGGCCGAAGCTTGTCGGAGGAGGTGGCATTGGTAGGCCACCAGATGGTGCCTTGTATGGGGCCAAGGGTTCTTCACCTTTGTGTGGGGCACAGAGGTCACAATGGAGTCGAGCAGTGGTGGTATCACTACTGACACATAGGGAGATTCACTTCTCGGACCCCTCGGGGAGGGTTTGGAGTGATGATCCATTCGTCGGCGGATATAGCGATGCGACAGTGGAGATGATGATACCGATTGGGGGTGGTCCAACATGTAGAGACACAACTCTAGGTCATCACATCCAGGGGTGTGTGGGAGCCTCTAGCATTGAGCAGTGGACTACCGGTGGGCATGGAGTCGCATGGTGGTGTACCATAGTGTGTGGGACTGCACTGTGGAGTAGGAGTGTTCTACATCACATTGAGAACACACGGAGAGTGACCGATGCCTTGACATAGACCAGGCATGAGACAGTACAGGGTGGTACAGCAGTAGTAGGGGGTATCCAGCAGTGTACAGGGGTATGCCTCAGTGTGCAATGGCATGTCGAGGAGTACATGGATGATAGGTGGTATGCGAGGGCATACGGTGCTGCACAGCAAGGTCTTAGAGCATTGCCTCCAGGTAGACTCACGGACAAGGACACCGGGCTTACCTTTGGGGGTATTTCACCCAGGATCGATGGGGAGACAGATGAGCGATACTTGACAGTATCTGTGGGGACTCACGCACCTAACCTTCCTCTACATCACTCACGAGCACAGTCAATTTTGTCGTTGTCCTTTGGCACTTTGGGCATGAGCAGCGGGGTACGCGAGGCTCACCCAAGATATTTGGATGACACTCAGCACACTAGGCGAGAGACTTCTCAACAGTGGCACTAGGTCGGGGCGCTAGTTGACAGCCACAGGTTAGGGGATGAGATGATCCTCTGTAGGGGTGGCACATCAGTCATCGCTGAGCCTACACTTGGGGAGTGGGTCATGAGGGAGACATGCATCACTTTTCCCTCAGGGCATGTCGAGATCATGCATGAGCAGAGGATACTGGGTACAGCAGAGGTAGCATCCCAGTATGTGTCTGGGCTCCAGACAATGTATCGACACATTATCGAGAGGGTGGATGGCATATTCAATGCAGATGAGGTGGCAGAGGTAGAACAAGAGGGCATTCCTTCTGTATGTCAGGGTAAGGACTCTTCTTTATATGAGTCCATAGGATCAATTGAGGACACTTCTGGGGAGCGAGAGCAGTCATGCAGAGATGATGACAGTAGACCGGAGTTGCATTCCAGTGTCCAGGGTGAGCAGTCACTCTACGGGAGATACTCTGGGCGATGAGTCACTTGTGACGATTCAACCAGAGTAGCATATGATGGAGCCTGAGTCAGCAGAGGAGGATACTATGCACATCATGCATGATAGTCCTTTGGGGGAGAACCAGATGGAGGCTCACATCGAGTCCGTGATGGGTATGCAGCTAACCTTGGGGTCAGCCATTGAGGAGGAGCAGTCAGATGCACTCACATCGTGTACGGTGAAAACAGTTGTAGATCCATATCCTCTAGAGATGTTGGAGGTTGATGGGATATTTCTACAAGGGGCTAGGGGACGGCAGGAGCTTCACATTCCCAATGAGAGGGATGAGTTGTTGGAGATGGTGGAGCATCCATCTTTGGGCCGACACATTGATGAGGTACAGATAGATGTACGTACAGTCGGTCGAGCTGCAGTACTTTCAGTGAGTAGTGCTATCCAGGAGTACATCAATGGGGCTTGTAGCACATCTTGCTCACTTTGGCCCATTATAGAGAGAGGGGCTTCCTTCTACAGGCAGCTTTCATTGGCAGACAGGGCAGAGCAGTGTGAGTTGATTACAGGCTGGCGACAACACTACAGGCGTGTGCCGTGTACAGTTGTTGCTACATTAGATTCTTCTTCCAGGATGGATTGGCAGGAGACCATGAGTTGGTACCCTCTTGATGGACGATTTTCTTCGTAGAGAGCACAAAAGAGCAGGGGCCCTCAGACCTAGCCGATGTTACAGATTCTAGCTGGCAGTGGGGCCCAGGTCATCATTTCTTCAACACTCCATCCCGATTTCAGGAGGGCAGGATCAGCATGGGATTGAGTCAGGACTTGGATTGGAGAGAGGTGATGAGTTGGTATGCAGTTGGTGGGGCAGCTTATACAGTTAGAGGTACAACACAGCAGGAGCCAGGGAGCATTGATGCTTGTTGGCGGGCTTCACTTCATGGGGCATCAGCTATAGCCAGAGGCAGTGCGCAACCTAAGTCGTGGGACGTGGACGATGATTGGCCATGGTAGCGTTGGGATCCAGGAGGATTGTCTGTCCGCTGGTACAGTGAGAGATCAGTTTTGGATCCTGGCACTGAGAGATCCCTCCATATTGGGGTGATACAGAGGACAGGGAAGATTCAGTGGTGCATCTAGGACCTAGGCACATTTTACAATGATGGTGGGGAGCATCAGCTAGAGCGGATGCTTGTTCAGGCATTGCTTGAGGACAAGCAATTTTTGGCGGGGAGGACTGTAATATTCCCAATTAGCGATAGCTAATTGGAAATATTAACTTTGATCAATTTTGCCTTCTATAGTTAGAAATATAAATAAAGTGAGTGAGAGGGGGACATAACTCACTAAAATAAAGTGCACTCCCTAGTAGACTCAACGTTGTGACTTAAGTGGGCCAAGGGGGACCAAGAGACCACGTAGAGGGGAACCCACTTAGACCATGTGGGCCATGACAGCGCAGTTTAGTTGGCAACGTGGGCCAAATGGAGGCTACGTAGGAGATGGTGGGGCCTAGGGTTGAGAGAGGCCCATTGTTATAAAAAGGAGGAGAGCCTCCTCATTTCCTCATTCGATGTTTATGCATATTGAGCTGGTCACTTCGACTACTTGAGCATGCTAGCTGTTTAGCTTGTCTGCAGCACTGTTTAGTGCATCGAGTGTCTCCGGTTGGAGATCTCACCCTCAGCCCCGGGAGACTTCGAGTGCTTGCTCGGATGAGGCATTCCTATTAGTATTTTTGCAGGAGAATCGAGTTGGGGCTTTGTTGTGGAGCATTGCATCTAGTGACTGCGCAGTCTTGAGAGGGAGGACGCAGTTCATTTCGTGGGAGCTCCGGGTTGATGTCATTTTGGAGGTTTCGGGTCTAGAGATTATGCAGGGGCCCGGACCTTGCCTATTGGAGGCTTTTGGCAGTATTTTGGTGGATTCCATTCAGCCTCAGCGCAGAGCCTTGGAGGATAGCGTAGATCCTCAAGGGGGTGATTTTCGGGGGTCGGCCATTTCAGAAATGCTCTCTGGGCTTTTCTGGGTTTTGTGAGTAGAGGCTGATTTCAGAGTTTCAGCTCATTTCGAGTAGGGGAGCAGCCCCAAATACTCATCTTGTTCTAGCAGTAGCAGCTACACGACAGTTTTCCAGCAGCTTGGACACAGATCAGAGAGCAGCCATTCCATCGATATTCTGAGAATATTCCTACACTTGCCTGGTGCAAGTCGAGGTGCCATCACTCTGATCACCTCTTGTACTCATTGCTATTTCTCAGTATAATAAAATGGCTCAGTATTCTCTCTATTTTATGTGTATCTGTTGCATATACTGTTTCTAGCATTTCATGTACTGTTGTATGATCCGCATCACTGCTTATTTTCCCTTTGAGACATTCCCATTGCTATACCATCTGTTGTGTTTTTCCCATACTCTATAGACGGAGTCTGGTGAGGGCCAGGTAGCCTCCAGATCTCATCCTCTTCTTAGAGGTGAAATATCTGGTAAACGCCCCTCCAGTCCATCTCTGGTTTAGAGTTGACTGTGTTTGAGAGGTATCCCTGAAAGGGGATATTACAAGAAGGGTCAAACAATTTATAAGCCTTATACTTACTGCAGTATCCAATGAAGGTACATTTAATGGCCTTTGAATCTAACTTCTTCCTGTTCTCTTTGGGAACATGTGCAAAAGCTTTACAACCAAATACTCTAAGATGACTTACTGCAGGCTTGAAGCCAAACAATGCTTCAAAAGGAGTTTTATACTCAAGACTTTTAGTAGGACTCCTGTTCTTTAAGTACACTGCAATATTAACAGCTTCTGCCCAAAAACCATTGGTTAGATTCTTACCTTTCAACATACTGCGAGCACACTCCACCAGTGTTCTGTTTTTCCTCTCAGCAACTCCATTCTGCTGAGGAGTGTAAGGTGTTGTAAATTGGTGCTGTATCCCATGCTCGTTGCAGTATTTGATGAAGACTCCTTTCTTGAATTCTCCCCCTTGATCTGATCAAAGAATCCTGATGAACTTTCCTGTTTGCTTCTCAATCATGTTTCTGAATTGATTGAAATATTCAAAAGCATGACTTTTCTGTTTAAGAAAATATACCCATGTGAATCTTGTACAATCATCAACAAAGATTAAAAAATAATAGGCCCCACCTAACGATCTTGTCTGCATTGGGCCACATAAGTCAGTGTGTACAAGTTCGAGTATATCCCTCTGTTTTCTATCTTTAATGGTAGAAAATTCATCTCTCTGCTGTTTACCGAACACACATGCTTCAAAATCAATATGCAACTTTTTCAAAACAAGAAGACCATCTACCATACCTTTGTTCTGCAACAGAAGGAGATCACTAAAATTGATATGCCCAAGTCGCTGATGCCACAAATTTTCAGCAGACTTACCCGATGACATCAAGTCTTGCTATGGCATACTCTTCACATCCAGTTTGTAGAGTCCTCCTATGCGAATACCTGTAGCAATGGGCTTCATCTGATCCAACAAATCTTTAATAATACAATGAGATTTAAAGAATTCTACTTTGAGATCCTGATCTGTAATCTTTGACACAGAAATCAGGTTCTTCTTAATGCCAGGAACATACCACACATTAGATATATTCCTGATCTTTCCATCAGGCAGAGTAACAAGGACATCTCCATGTCCCTTGATCTCATATCCTTTATTATCTCGAAGGTAGACTTTTACTCCAGTGTTGGATTCTCTAAAATTTCTGAGCCATTGATTTTTACTTGACATATGCGAGGAGGCTCCAGAATCTACGAACCAAATATCTGATTCATCCTCCTCAGTAGCTAAGGCAGTGTCAGCCTTAGCCATAAACAATCTAACATCCAGATTCTGATCTGCATCTGCATCGGCCAAATGACCTGCATGTCTTCTCTGCTTGTACCTCTCCTGATTTTCCTTTTTCTTATGGAAAAATTTAGCAATATGGCCTATCTTACCACAATAAAAGCATTTAGGAGCAGAGTCATGTTTATGCGAGGTCATACCTTGTGGTGTCCTTTTTGATGTGCTGCCCCAGCCATTGCTCTCCCTTTTGGCTTGAACTTTGTTATCAATGCAACATCTGGATCTTGAGGTTTGAGAGACAACCTCCTTTCCTCTTCTTGTAGTAAAATCCCAGTAAGCTCTTCAAAGCATGGAGGCTTTTCTTTTGCATTCAATCCGGTTATAAACATATGATAGTCATCCGTCATGCCGTTCATGGTAATTGTCACCAATTCATCATTTTCCACGGTTTGACCGATATCAGATAGTTTATCTTAAACTTCCTTTATCCGGGATATGAATGAAGAAACAGACTCATTCTCCTCCATCTTGATTGAGAGAATCTTCTTCCTGAGGAACAAGGTTTGACTGGTGTTCTTGATTTCATACATATCTTTGAGAACTGTCCAGATGCTATTTGCCGTCTTGCAATCCTGAATATGAGGGATGATGCAATATTTAACTGATAATTTGAGTAGCACCTTTGCCTTCATCTCCCTTTTCTCCCAATCTTGAATTGTTGTATTCGATCCACCATTTGCAGCAGTCAGCTTGACTTCGTCGCCAGTGGCAATGTTATAAGCATTTTGTCCCTCAAGCAAAGTCTGAAGCTTAAATTACCAATTTGTGTAATTGGAGCCATCCAACTTGTTACTTTCATTTAAATAAGCTTTTGCCATCTGGGTATTCATCTTCAGAAAAAAATAGCCTCTAGCAACTTAAAAATAATGAATTAACCCTAGATCCTAAAAAAAAACTGTAAGGGCAACAAGAAACTTGGAATAAAATAATACTAGACTGCAATTAATTAGTCACAGTCATTGCAAAAAAAACATATCTGATTGCAGAAATATAATGCCAACGCAATATATCGGATTTCTGAGATAAACTCGACGCAAATATTTGATCTTTACTCCTTACAGCTACGGGTTGATTAGTGCTCTCGGGCCGAGAAAATGGCGAACGATCTGGTCGATTTGTTGAACTTCGAGCTCCGCAAGTGTTCTGTTCCACTCCTTAGTAGCAATTTTGTTCACACAAACTATTGCAATCTCCGCTATTTTGTTCACTGGTCGATTCGTTGAACTTCGAGGTGACTCAAATCCTGCGTTGCGGCGCACACGCAAACAATGGCCTCCACACAGCAGCAACAGGAATGCGGCTTCCACACAGGCTCTCGGCCTCATGCAACACTGCAACAGGAATGCGACTTCTTTCTCACCTCACCACCACAAGCGATGTACGCATCACGGCTCTACGCTTGCAATGAGTTGGACAACGATCCTTCAGAGAGCTGCAGACACGGGCAGCACGCCTCCTCTACGGATCTTCACATCTTGAGATCCAGGTAGGGAGTTTTCAAACATCACATAGCAATGGTTAATTCAGTGTCTAAGCCACCGCAAACACGAACTCGTCAACGATTTCACCTCCAATAAATAACCGCACAGAGAAATCAAATGCAAACCTCAGACCTCAGAAATATACTCACGATCTCTCCCCAGCCACACTATCGCCACCTTTGTGCACTGCCACGACTTCCAATGCTCTCGTTGACTTCGCCTGAAATCCTCTGCGGATCTTTCACTGATGGCACACAGGAAAGGGAGAAAAAAAAACTCACACAGCAATAACTGATCACTCACAGACCTCACTGACCTCACTAAGCTCTGATACCATGTCAACAGTTGCACATGGAAGACATGAATTGGCAAACAACACAGGAGGAGCTCACAGGTGCAGATCACCAGGAGCTCCTACAAGCAAATGCACCCGCTTAGGTTTCACATTAAACTCCAATATTAAATAGATACATTTGGTTAGGAATAGTAAAACAGATTCCTGAATGATAGGAACTGAATGTCTAATAAAAAACCAAATCAAAACTACGTAACAATATACCTAATCTCCATTAATTCTAACAGCAACTGGTAGACTTACACATTGTAGAAATATATTTAGGATGGTGATTGGTCTTATGAATAAATTTGACTCCATTACCATATCATGGCAAATTGTCCTTGATATTTTATTCTACAAGGTCCTAATCTCTCCACTTGACTTTTGCATAGGGCTTGGATGCTCTTAATATATTTCTTTAGAATGGCTGCTAGAATTGGTTCTTTAGCAATCATATTTATTCTTTTGGTAGGGTCAAGAACCTCGGATCCCCGGATCTGAACCGGATCTAGATCCGGATCCGCTGGAATACGACGTTGAAACATTGGGTGGCGGATCAAATTTTTTTTGGAAACAACTCCTTCAAGCCGGAAACGGATCCTGAAAGACTGTGCTGGAACTGGACAAAAATGAAATTAAAGTGCGGGAAAAATTTAGGGTTGTGTGGTTTCGACCTTTCGTGAAAGGTCAACGATCGCCCCTCTTTTGACGACATTGCACCCACGAAACAATTACGACGGAACAGGTTCATTTCATCGATCGACGATAGGTTGCTCATCTCACCGCGGCTGCTCATCTCACTGCGATTGCTCATCTCATCAACCGACGACAGGGCTGCTCATCCACAATAATTCATTGTAGATTGAGGGCATTTGCTGTAGATTGAGGGCATTCCATAGCTCATAGATTGAGGGCATTCCACAACTTTTTCTGTGACAACATTCCACAACATTCGGAGGGTTGAAGGCATTTCACAACTTTTTGTTGCACAACCTATAGATTGAGCGAACAACAACTTGGTGATATTGGATCAAGTTTCCATTGACTTAGGCAGGGGACAACAAGGACTGACGGTTTACACTTCTTAATATTCTCATCGAACAGGTCCTCACAACTCATCTCATCGACGACCTGCTCAACTCATCGACAGATGGAATAGGTATTTTAAGGTCCCGACTCCTGTCCACTGTCTTTTTGACATTTGTTTAGTGTCACGACTCACGTCTGAATTGAAGGAAATTTGAACTGAGTTTTTAATTTTATTATTATACCTTGTATTTGTTAAATGTTTGGTATATTTGTGGTATAATGGGTTTTATCATTATGGGTAATGGGTAATTTTAAAAACCATACATGCCTACATTCATATGTAATTTTAATTATAATGGGTTTTATAAACTATAATGGGTTTTATAAATTATAATTTGTTATTATACTCTGGTTTTGATGCATCTTTCTCTATTATTATATAAGAATTGTGGATAGGGTAACATAGGGTTTTATGATAAAGTTTTTATAAAAGATAAAACTTTTATCTTGTGTCTCTTTAATATTTATCTTGTGGTCTCTTTAAAGTTTAAGATTTATAGAGCTAATATATTATAATTTGAATTTTATATATGCAGTAAGTAACCTATAGACCATTATCATTATGGAACTATCACAGCATGAACAGAGTGAAGGGGAAATCATCAAAATAGACCCAAAATCTCCTCTATGGCAGTATGTGGAGATTATTGGAAAAAATCCCAGAGTTGGTTCATTTAAATGGAAGTGAAATGAATGCCAAGATATCAAAAATGACTCATATACTAGAGTGAAGGTCCATCTCACTAGTCGAACTAACACAGGGGTGCAAGTATGCACCAGGTCAAAAGATGCAAATGGCAAACCTGGAAAAGGTTTGAGTCTTGGAAAAATGAAATTCTATGCATCTTTGCAAGAAGTTGCTAATAGAAGCTTGCTAAGAGAGAACACCTTGTGCAAAGCCCTACAACTAGGCCTTCGTTTCCATTTAGGCCTGCTCCCACAACTCATAAAAGGCCCACTCTAGGCCCTCTTGAAGCAACTTTCAATAATCAAGGTAGAGACATCGCCGATGAACATGTAGCTCGTTGCATCTATACAAATCGGTTAGCATTCAATTTGGTGTGTTCCCTTTATTGGCAACAAATGATCAAGGCAGTTAATGAAGTGCCAAAATGGTACAAAATCTCTAGATATGAAAAGGTTCACACTACTTTGTTGGCATCAGAGAGACAATCCATGGATAGACAACTACATGCAATCCAGGATACATGGGTAGAAATAGGGGTGTCCATCATTTTCGATGGATGGAGAGACCAAAGAAACCGTCCATTAATTAATGTTGTTGTAGTATGCCCCCAAGGGGCAATGTTTTTGAAGGTTGTTGATTGCAGTGGAATAGAGAAAGATGCATCTTTCATATACACAATTCTTATTGAGGAAATAGAAAGTGTGGGGCCACATAATGTTGTTCAAGTCATTACGGACATTGCACAGGTTTGTAATGCTGCAGGGTTGATTGTGGTGGGTTGATATGATCACATATTTTGGACCCCATGTGCAATACATTCATTGAACTTTATGCTTGCCAAGATTGGTGAGATTGAATGGATTAATGAAGTATATTTAGCAGCAAAAGAAATCCAAATGTTCATAACCAATCATTCAATGTCCCAGGCCATATATTGGGGTATTGAAAAGTTAGAGCTACTGAAGGTACTCTTTTTTTAATAAGTATTATTTGTAATTGAAATTCTTAATTTTAATTACAAATTTATATATCATTTTTCATTTGAGATTTGACTTTTTGAAACTTGTAGGTTGTTGAAACTTGTTTTTCCTCCCACACTCTTGTCATAAAGAGGCTTGTGGAGGTGAGACAAGCATTACAGTTAATGGTCATTGACCCTCTTTGGGAATCATGGAGGACTTCCACTTTTGATAGAGGGCAAAAAATCAAGTCCATCATTCTTGATGATGCATGCTGGGACAAGGTCCAATACTTTCTATGGTTTGAAGAGGAGGTTAGCCACCTCTTACTAGGGATTTTCGCAGAGATTTGGAGGCATTTTCCAACAGTTCCAGTTAGGAGATTGATTTCGCGTACCAAGCCCAAAGGGGCCATTTTTCGGGGTCGAGATTTCTGGAAACCCTTCGCGGGTTTTTGTGGGTCTTTGGAGTAGAGTCTGGGGTTAAAAGCCTGGAATTATCTGAGCATGGGAACAAGCCCAAACTGCAGTCTGAAGTCAAGCAACAACAACAGTTTCTAGGATTGGCAGTGCAGAGGGAGAGCCACGCAGAGCCTTATTCCAGCAATGATTTTGGCCGGGTTTAGAGCTGATCTTTAGCATGCCTAGAGCAGGCCCAAGTGCTACGTTTCTTGGCACCTCTATTGTACTCTTTCCGTCAAATTAATAAAATGGCTCATCAGTTATTTTTGGCTCCAAATTATGTGTTTTAATGTTGTTTCTATTTTGTTGTAGTTAATTGTCTATTTGCACTTTTATTACTGTTAATCCCCATTTGGGGATATTATAGTGGTATCAAAGCTCATAGACTTGGCTCAGCCTGCGGAGCACGCAGTCGATGACACTGGAGGATAGACAGAACATCAACTACCGGAGATAGGGATACAGAAGCAGGGAAAGAAGGTTCGAGATCACATCTGACCAGGTTGACAACGTTCTGGTGATAGAGGGAGGAGAAAAGGCACCCATGGCGGAGGAAAGAGATGAGGGGAAGGACTTTGCTCAACTCCTTTTGAAATCGGTGCAAGACCTCGCTAAGAGGATTAAGGAGATGGGCCAGAAACTTGGAGAAGATAGTAAGCAAAAGGGAATTCAAGGGGACTTCTAGGTTGGGGAAGGATCCGACACTTCACATCACACACCCGGTCCTCACACTACACAACAGGTAGTGCCACACACTTCCCCACGCTCTACTATCCCCACATTTCTAGCTTCAGGAGCGGGAGGTCCGCAAGAGCCAGATGTGGCTCACTATGGGGATTATTTTGCGGAATATCAGTCCTATGGGTGGGAGTTTGGAGATGCTCTCACCCTCAATGAGTTTTGTCAGCTGAAGAACAATAAAAGACCCAAGGGCCAAGCTAGAGGGCAAGGGTACATGCAGGGCAATGACCTGCAGCGTACTGTGGGTAGGTTTTTCCTGCAACTTTTGATGGGTCATCAAAAAGTTCAGCCAAAGCATGGGTGGAGAAGATGGACATCTATTTCCAGCTTAACTAGATGATGGAGGTGGAGGTCATCAAGGTGGCTGCGTTGCACCTAGAGAGAGAAGCCCATGACTGGTGTTTCCATGGGATGACCTCACTCAGGAGTGACAACGTACGATGATTTTACGAGGAGGGTGTTGGAGAGGTTTGATCGGAAGGATCCGGAGAAGCACTTCGTGGAGCTGACAAAGCTCAAGCAGACAGGGAACTCGAAGACCTACATTTTAGAGTTCCTGAGACTCTCAGTGATGGTTCTAGATCTATCGAAACCAAGGAGGATTTACATGTTCATAGACGGTCTAACAAAGCCTTTGCGTGGGCTAGTGAGGTCTACTCGGCCCACTACGTTGCAGGACGTTGTTGGGAGGTCCCGGGATTTGCAGGATGCACTGGAAAGTACGATGGCCCCCATACCCAAGAGACCAACTTGCTAGCAGAGAGGGAGGGACATGAGAGCTCCACCCCAGAGAGGGAACCAGGGCCAAGGGCCATTGGATGATGAGACCCAGAGGGATTTGAGGCGGAAGAAGGTCTGCTTCACCTGCCAGGTGTTGATTTTTGTAGCATCGGAAAGTGTTCCAAGTCTCAAAATTTGTAAGGAGGCTTGGGCATAAGTTTTCCAAAGAACCCATAAACCGTTTGTGGAAATTCCACTCGGTTTATGTTTTATTAAAATAATTAATTATTTTAATGGAGACCCTAAGTCTAAACTTAGGGAAATTAAAAAATTAATGGGTATTAATAAAATAGTGTGAATCTTCTAGAGAACGATGATCAAGTCAAGTTTTAATCTTGGTCATTGATTAAAATTCTAATCTAGGCCGTTGATTCATAAATGAGAAGATTATAAAAGAAGGCTTGAGGGTCATTTGGAAAGTAAGCCGGGCATACACTCAGTAACCCGAAGGAAGTCGATTCTGAAGGAATATAATTCGATTTCGGAGGGAGAGTTGCAAGGCAGAAGAAGCAGAGGGAGTCAGTAGTAATAAGGGTCGAGGAAAGAAGGACGCAGAAAGCCGGAGAAGGCAGCGCAGAGAGGCCACGCAAAGTGACGCAAAAGGCCGAAGAAGGCAGCATAGAGAGGCCACGCAGAGTGACGCATTCTCACGCAGGCACTACGCAGAGAGACACACAGAGTGACGCAGAAGGAAGCTGAGAGTCTTTCGAGTGTCAGAAATTCTTCAGAGGGTTCGTGAGTGTAATATCCCCAAATTAGCAGTAAACTAATTGGGATATTAATTTTGATTAAGTTCGGAAAATTCTAATGTTGGGCGGAAATAAAGGGGTGAGGGGACCCCTGAATAAAACATTAGAATAAAAGCAGTTTCCTAAAGTCACTGGGCAAATTAATTAAAAGATGATGTGGGGCCCATGAGGCCAAGTGACAACGCTGGAGAGGAGGCACTTAGGACAACGCAGTAGCAGCGTGGGGCCAGGCAACGTAGTGGCAACATGGGAGAGGCAGCGCAGCGTAGCAAGGGACAGCGTGGCACAGAGGGACAACACAACATAGGTGGGCCCAAGGGAGTTTTGGGGTTCACAACCATAAAAGGAGAGGAAGGCAACCTTTCTCATTCATTCTGGCATCTTATGATTTTTTGTCTGTCAAGACTAGAGCACGCTCAAGATGTTTAGCTGGGTCTACAGTGCTGTTTAGCACAAGGGTATCTCTGAGCGGAGATCCCAACCTCGTCCTTGGGGGACTTCGAGTGCTCGCTCAAGAGAGGAGCCATACCATCAGTTTTTGAAAGCAGCAATATGTTAATTTTGGACAACTAGGTCCAAACTCCATGTTGTGATGCTCCGATGAAGATGCTAATATTTTTATTGGATTCCTCTTTCGGAGAGATGCAAGATCGATCTAAAGATTATCTTGATGCGATGAGCAAAACATTTATTTTGATTTTATTCAAAATATGTGCAGGTCGGCCTGAAATGAAATGTAGGCTTGAAGCCCCAGCAGTTGTGTCACACACCCTCACTGATGGATGTAAATAGGTCAACATTGGAGGTCATTTTCAATCATCCATCACATCACATTCTCTCTCTTTATTTGATTGGTTCGATCATCTATTGGAGTCTCTTCTTCATCCACACGTGGGAAAACCCAGCAAGGAGAATTTCTGTTTTTCGACCTAGGGTTTCAGCGCAGAGCTTACCAGCGTTGACTTTGGTCAACGCATGGTCAAATTGACTCGAATCTGTCCTAGAATTTTGATTTCTGCAGTTTGCATTTATTGGCACAGAAATTGAGGTTGGATGTTGACTTTGGCCAGGCTGTATTGAATTTTTGTTGTGGCTGTTTTGCGTTGACCATTGACTGTGACACGTTGACTTTCGTTGACTTTTGGGTTGAATGATGTTGCTGTCCTAGAGGGTTATGTGACACTTCTGGATGGCTGACTGTATTGAGACTTTGCTGGTTGAAGCATCCCGTTGACCGCCATAACGCACCAACACATATTTTTGGCTTGTCTTCTGTTGATCTATTGGTATGTTCTATCAGCATTTTACTTTCTTGTTTATGTGATTGCTAGCTGATATTGGGGATAAAAAGTAAAGTTGCATCAAGCATAGAACATCTACAAGAATTTACATGGTATCAGAGCTGAGGTGAAGACAAAGCCCAAGTTTGTAGCAATCACCGAAGAAGAGCATGGGTTCCACAAACTACAATGGATTTAAAGCTGATGATAAATTGACTGGGAAGGAAGATTTCCATGCCTAGAAGATGACACTGGATCTTAATTTGGAAGACCAAGATGTCATGGACTATGTGCAGGGTAAAATCCAAGAGCCTCCATCCACTGCAACTGCTGTCGCCAAGTCAAATACAAGAAGGGGGAAATCAAAGCAAAGCTAATGATCAGGGACTCAATTCATAACTGGGCACATCCAAGGAGATGTATGATAAGTTGGTCAACATGTTCAAGGCCAACAATGTGAATAAAGTCCTATTCTTCAAGAACCAATTGAAGAATCTGAAGAAAGGCAGGGATGAATCCATTCAAACATATTTTCTGAAGCTGACCAAAATCAGGAATAATCTTCTGGCTATTGGGGAGACAATAGCTAATCAAGAGATGACTTGGAGGTCTCTTATCCGAATGGCATGTATTCAAAATAAAAATGTGATACCTGATTATGACGAAGTACTATCTAGTATCGAGATGCGTAGAAGAAGAGACAAGGATGAAGGAATATGAAAATGAAGGAAATGTTGCCTTCACTGCTCGTGCTAAGAAGACGAACAATGGTGGTCTGAGGAACAAAGGAAGAGTAGGGGCCCAAGGAAAGAAAGGCAGATGTTACACATGTAACGAGACTGGCCACTATGCTAGAGAATGTCCTAATAGAAGGGACTCTCCCAGGGATGATGATAACAACAACAACCAGAGGAATGGCAATCAAAGGAACAACAGGTTCAAAGGGAAGAGGAAGGCTCCCTCTGGTGGAAATGGGCAACCTTTCAAAAGGTCGAGAAATTCCAGGTATGAGGAATTAAATGTTGTTGATGATAAAAGAGATGAATTCATTCTTGTATCTGCCCTCTTTGCTGCATCTCCACCTGACACTATGGATGTCTGGTTGATAGATAGTGGTGCCTCAAGGCACATCACTGGGTTCAAGGAAGCACTTTCTGATATGGTTGAGAAGGATGTTAATCTGAAAATTATCCTTGGAGATAATGCCACATATCCTGTGAAAGGGATAGGGACTGTGACCCTCCACTTGTCTTAATCTGAAAATTATCCTTGGAGATAATGCCACATATCCTGTGAAAGGGACAGGGACTGTGACCCTCCACTTGTCTCAATGTCAAGTCCTCCGCCTGCAAGATGTACTATATGTACCTGATTTGAAGAAGAACCTTGTGTCTACTTCGGCCATGGAAGACAAAGGTTTCAATGTGGCATTCATTGATGGGAAGGTGCGTATCTGGAAGAAGAGTTTTAAGGAAGCTATCACGATTGGGTTTAGAGTTGATACACTCTACTAGGTTGGAGGAAGTCCACTAGGAGCAATGACATGTGATAATATCCGACAGACTGAACTATGGCGCCGGAGGTTTGGAAACCTTCACTACAAATCCCTTCCCGAAGCAAGGAAGGTAGTGATGGGGATGCCCAAGTTCACAAATGATCATGAAGGTGTATGTCAGGGCTGTGCCAAAGGAAAGCATACAAGGGGACCTTTCCCCTCAAGTGTCACAAAGACATCTGGTGTCTTGCAACTGATACATTATGATCTGTCTGGTATGCTGCCCATGACATCCTTGGGAGGATGTTCTTATTATATGACGTTCATAGATGACTTCTCTCGCAAAAACTGGATATACTTCTTGAAGAAGAAGGATGAGGCTTTCATGTGGTTTCGTACTTTCAAAGCCTTGGTGGAAAATCTAACAGGGAAGAAGATCAAGATTTTGAGGACCGATAACGGCACTGAATATGAGACAAACGAGTTCAAGAACTTTTGCAGAGAAGATGGCATCAAGAGGGAGACCACTACTGTCGTTGGAAGAAAAGGACCATTGTGGAAGTTTCCCGTGCCATGCTATGTGACCAAAGTCTTCTGAAGTTTCTGTGGGGAGACGCTGCGAACACTGCTGTGTACATACAAAACCGATGCCTGCATTCTGCTCTGGACTCCAAAACTCTTGAAGAGTTTTTCTCTGGTAAGAAACTTGACGTCTCACATTTTAGAGTTTTTGGATGTCCTGTCTATTTTTCATGTACCGAAGGAGAAGAGGAGCAAGCTGGATGCTTCTGGAATTAAGGGAATGTTTGTGGGCTACAACAAAACTTTGAAGGCCTACAGAGTCTACGTGACTGGTCAAAGGGAAGTGGAGATATGCCACGATGTTACCTTTGACGAAGATGCTTCCCTGAGGAAAGTAATCAATCTTTCGAGATCCGAGGAAGAGCATGAAGCAAGGCCTGGAAATCAAGAAGAACTGAAGTATGAGACGGTGCCCGATGTTGAAGGACCGATGGACCCTATTGATCCACCTCCTTCAATGAGGAAAAGACCATCATGGCTCAGTGACATTCTCGAGGATGCCGAGAATCATATGGCCCCAAGGGGGACATTCCGTGAAAGCAAGAAGCCGAATAGATACCAAGGGTATCTAGCAGCCATGAGTACTATTGTACAATCTGAGCCTGGATCTTTTGAGGAAGCCGTAAAGCATCAAGTCTAGAAGGATGCTATGCACGAAGAATATGAGTCCATTATGAAGAATGATGTCTGGGATGTGGTTCCGAGATCGGAGGACAAAGCAGTTGTCACCTCGAAATGGCTCTATAAGATCAAGCATGGATCTGATGGAAGTGCTGAAAAGTTGAAGGCAAGATTCGTTGCCTGTGGCTTCTCTCAAAAGGAAGGCGTAGACTTATGATGACGTATTTGCACCTGTGGCCCGATATACCACCATCCGATCTATCATAGCCGTTGCTGCTATGCAAGGATGGAATCTTCATCAGATGGATGTGAAGACCGCATTTCTCAATGGTGCGATAAAGGAAGAGGTGTATGTGGAGCAACCTATGGGGTTTGAAGTCCAGGATCGGGACACCCATGTTTGCAGGTTGAAGAAAGCCCTCTATGGGTTGAAGCAAGCACCTAGAGCTTGGTACGAGAGGATAGATAGCCACTTGATGAAGCTGGGCTTCACTCGTAGTAATGCTGATCCGAACCTTTAATTCAAGGTTGATAGAGAAAAGCCTCTCATTCTGATGTTGTATGTGGATGACCTCTTCCTGACAGGTGCTGACCCTCTCTTTCATTAGTGAAAGAGGGAGCTCGCTGTTGAGTTCGAGATGAAGGACCTAAGACTGATGCACTACTTCCTAGGCCTGGAGGTCTAGCAGAGACCTGGCAAGATTTTCCTTTCTCAAGGAAAATATATTGTGAAGCTTCTGGAAAGATTTGGTATGGTGGACTGTAAGTCCGTGTCGACACCAATGGAGCTCAACTTTAAGAAGTTGAGTGGCAGTGGTGCTAGGGCCGTGCTAGCAAATCCTATTGAGTATCGTCAACTCGTAGGGGCCCTGATGTTCTTAGTGAACACCCGTCCAGATGTATGTTTTGCAGTGAACACTTTGAGTTAACACATGGTTGATCCTCGTAACATTCACTGGGTTGGTGCCAAGAAACTCTTGAGGTATTTCTGGGGCATGATAGACAATGGGCTGAGATACACTGCCGGGAGCATGACACTCCATGGATTTATTGATGCCGATTGGGTTGGCATTGTGGTGGATCGCAAGAGCACATCTGGATGCTGCTTCACACGTAGGTGACGGTAGGTCTGCTTCGAGCAGGAAGCAGAAATCGGTAGCCTTGAGCACCGCTGAGGCCGAATACATTGCAACATGTATGGCCTGTTGTGAAGTCACTTGGTTGTGAAAGCTCTTCAGTGAGTTGTTCGAGCATGTGCTAGATTCCATTGTTATCCTTTGTGATAACCAGAGGGGGATTCGTTTGTCAAAGAATCCCGTGTTCCACGATCGATCTAAGCATGTTGATGGCTGGTACCACTTCATCTGGGATATGGTACAGCGAGGCGCCATAAAGCTCGATCATATAGGAACTGATGAGCAGGTCGCGAATATTCTCACAATGCCCTTGGGGAAGGTCATGTTCCTTACCTTCCGTGAGAATCTTGGAATCGTGGAACGACCCTATGCTGAGGGTCCTATTGGACGATGAGCTTTGGGAGCTCTGGGGGGCTTTGGGGATAGCTTCTCGGTGCTATAAGCACACACGGGGCTAGGCTTGCCGAACCTTGTGGTGCTTCTGCCCCACCGTTATGATGTTAAGTTGGTTCACTACTCATGATCTGTGCCCTATATGCATCCTACCCATTGAGTCCCGGGCTCATGGGAAGTACCTCTCATTTGGCCAGTGAGGTGGGAAAAGCTAGAGACTAGTAGCAAAGACTGATGGACGCATCAGAGATTGCCATACTCTCTATCTAGGAATGGCACGTGTCCAACCACTTGATCTGGGATCAAGTCTAGTGAGGGTTCGGACCTCCTTCTGACTTCGGGTCAGATAAACCAACTTCGGGTTGGTATGTGACTCTTTGAGTCCTCTAGAGTTTTCAGACCTCTGGGCTGAATTTGTCAGCCGGGAATGATGTCTTTGTGACTGACCCACTTTTGTTCTGAAATAAAGAAACCAACAAAGCAAGTAACGGCGGGATGACGCACAATGTTTGGATGGCACAGGTGGATGGAGTTCTCCCTAGTTGAGAGGGAGTGTTAATTTTGGACAACTAGGTCCAAACTCCATGTTGTGATGCTCAAATGAAGATGCCAATATTTTTATTGGATTCCTCTTTCGGAGAGGTGCAAGATCGATCTAAAGATCATCTTGATCCGATGAGCAGAACATTTATTTTGATTTTATTCAAAATATGTGCAGGTAGACCTGAAATGAAATGTAGGCTTGAAGCCCCAGTAGTTGTGTCACACACCCTCACTGATGGATATAAATAGGTCAACATTGGAGGTCATTTTCAATCATCCATCACATCACATTCTCTCTCCTCATCTGATTGGTTCGATCATCTATTGGAGTCTTCTTCATCCACACGTGGGAAAATGCAGCAAGGAGAATTTCTATTTTTCGACCTATGGTTTCAACGCAGAGTTGACGGGCGTTGACTTTAGTCAACGCATGGTTAAACTGACCTGAATTTGTCCCAGAATTCTGATTTCTGCAGTCCGCATTTATTGGCACAAAAATCGAGGCTAGACGTTGACTTTGATCGGGCTGCGTTGACTTTTTGCTGCTGCTGTTTTGCGTTGACTGTTGATTGTGACAACGTTGACTTTCGTTGACTTTTGGGTTGGCTGATGTTGCTTTCCTAGAGGGTTGTGTGACACTTCTGGATGGCTGATCATGTTGAGACTTCGCTGGTTGAAGCATCCTGTTGACCATCGTAACGCACCAACACACATATATATTTTTGGCTTGTCTTCTGTCGATCTACTAGTATGTTCTATCAGCGTTTTGCTTTCTTGTTTATGTGATTGCTGGCTGATATTGGGGATAAAAAGTAAAGTTGCATCAAGCATAAAACATCTACAAAAATTTACACAATACCATTTCAGGCTCAAGATGACGCAGTCACTTCTAGGGGCAACGCAGTCTTCCAGGGAGATTACGCAGTCATAGAGAGGAGCAACATCCGGAGGAGAGAACTTCACGAGATTTCAGTCGGGATATTGTGAGGGGATCAACCCTTCGATAGCTGAGTTGTTCAGAGAGTTGGAGGCCCTTCTTTCAGTGTTTTCATCAGAGAGGCCAGTGTTCCCAGCGGGAGAGCGTAGCCATCCCTAGAGGGTGAATTTTTGGGGTCAGCCGTTCCGGAATTCCTTTGCGGGTATTTCTAGGTTTATTGAGGTGAAGCCAAGATTAATTTGGCATAATTTTCTAGGCAGATTTGAGGTGTCAAATAGGGATCCTAACTCTGCTAGCAACTAGAGGAGCTAGGGGAAATTTGGTTGAAATTCCGGGGTCAACATTTGGCCAATTCCTTCGTTGGTTTTTGTGGGTTTCTTGAGTAGAGTTTGTGGTTAAAGTCCCAAATTTTTCTGAGCAGTGTAGCAGGCCCTAACGACATTTCTTCTGGAGCAGTAGCAACATTTCTGGCAGATTGCAGCGCAGAGCTATAGCCATACAACGTACCATCAGTGGGGAATTTCAGCATTGATTCAGAGGGCTTCTCTAGCTTGCCTTGAGCAAGCCCAAGTGCCTTCATTCCAACACCTCCATTGTATTCATTTCTAGCAAATTAATAAAATGGATCAACAGTGTTTTATGGCTCCATTGGTGTTTTGATATCAGTTTTTGTTTTGTTGTCTCCGTAATATCTTTTAGCCTGTTATTATTGTTATTTTCCCATTTGGGATATTACAGTGGTATCAGAGCTCAGTTCTTGGCTCAGCTGTGGGGATGTTTTTCTATGAACAAGGAAGGTCGGCAAAACCTTACCCATCAAAGGCAGTAGAGGTGGCAAATATGGGGGAGTCGAGGAGAAAAGGGGAAGCAACATTTAATAACATTTTTAAGGCCCTAAATGATTTAGCCAAAGGGCAGAAGGGAATGTTGGAAAGACTCAAGCAACATAATAGGAATGAGAGAATCCATCAGGAATCCCTAGTTGGGGAGACTTTGGGGGTCTCACAACAGTGTGACTACCCTTTACCAGCCACTTACCCGCCAGCGTTCAGTGGGCCAACTAGGATCACGATGCCTACATTCTTACCTCCAGTACCGAGTGAGCAAGGTAGGTGACATGATCATATCCCCATGGGAGATTATTTCCGAGAATGGCAGTCCATGGGAGAAAACTTCAGAGCGGCTTTGTCCTTCAGAGATTATTGCCAGCTCATGCAAGATGAAGAAGGAAGGAATAGTATGGGGTCTAGCACGCAGAGTTCAGAGTTGCAGTGTACCATTGGGAGGACACCTTTTCCCACGTATGATGGATCCTTTGATTGCACGGCTCGGGATCGGGTGGAAAAGTTGGATACCTCTTTCCAGCTTGATTGAATAACGGAGGGGAAAGCCATCAAAATGGCTACCTCACACTTGGAGGACGAGGGCACACGGGATTGTGGGGAGCTCATGGGTACGCCTAGTGTGACACAGGACTCACCCTTGTTGGAGACCTCGTTGACCGTGTCGGTTGACATCTTAGTGGAGAGAGTAGAGCCTACCATAGTAGAGCCATCCATTGAGGTGATGACCGGAGTCGTGTCTAAGTTTTTGGGTGACAACTGCGCGCAGTAGATGGGTGAGGTGCCAGGAGATATATCCACCTTTGATGAGGCACTAAGAGATACATAGGTAGAGCAGGAGGACATGCCTTCTGGATCGCAGGATGAGGACTTTTCCTTGGATGAGTCCATGGGGTCATATGAGGATGCTTCTGGGGAGCATAAGGAGTCATGCAGAGTTGATGACAGTAGGCCGGTTTCGTATTCTAGTGTGCATGTGGTATCAGGGGATTCTATCGGAGATGTTCAGGATGATGAGTCACTTGTAATGATTCAGCCGGAGCAACTTATGGTACAGCTAGAGGGCACATTGGAGCATCGGAGCAGCCCCCTTCAGACATACATAGATGGGGCTAGTAACACAGTTGGGTCATGTTTGGCCATTAGAGAGAGAGAGACAAGCTACCTAGTCAGATCTCATGCGTTGACTTGGATAGTGGGATGAGACGACCTGAGTTGCACAGGGTGCAACATCCTGCATGTCAGGGTTGCTCTAGGTGCAGGAGTTCACGCATTCGATCCCTCGCTTGGGGTTGGATGGCGAGAGATTCTGAGTTGGTACCCGGTGGAGTGGGTTATGGAGATGGTGATGCACCGAGGTGTACCTCAGCAGGAGCTTCCAGGAACCTGGGTTACTGGAAGCCCCGACTGGTATTTGGATCTGGGTGGGACTACCCATCACTTCCCAGGTATGCTAGTTGACTACGACCTGGAGGGTACAATTGACCTAGTAGTTGAGTGTACACATTCACTAGGGGAGTTTCAGCGAACACTAGTGTCCAACCAGTTCAGGTACGGACTTCTTGAGTTTCCTTGGTATGAGGATTGTACACAGGACCGCGGGATGATCAACATACTCTGGCAGGAATTTGACAGAGGAGGGGGCATTGGTAGGCCACCAGATAGTGCCTTTTATGGAGATGGGGATTCTTCACATTTGTGTGGGGCACGGAGGACACGAAGGAGAAGAGCAGGGTTGGCATCGCTACTGGTACCTAGGGAGATTCACTTCTTGGGTCCCTCACGGAGGAATTGGAAGGGAGATCCATTCATTGGAGAGTATGGTGATGCGGCAGTGGAGGTGATGGTACTGATCGAGCATGGGCTGACGCATATGGATACAGCTTTAGGCCATCACACCATGGGACGTGTAGAAGCATTCATGATTGGGCATTGGTCTGTAGATGGGCATGGAGATGCATGGGGGTGTATTGTAGTATGTCAGACTGCATTGCGGAGTAGGAGTGCTTCCCATTGCATTGAGTACATGCGGGGAGTGATAGGTGCGGTGACGCAAGGTGGACACAGGACGATACAGGACAGTATAGTTGCTACCGGGGGTATCCACTGGTGTACAAGGGCAGGTTGCGACATACAGTGGCAAGTCAAGGATTGCAGTGATACTTGGTGTTATGCAGTGACATATGATGCAGAGAAGTGGGCTCTTGGAGCGTTGCCTCCAAAGAGAAATATGGACAGGGGCAGTAGGAGTACCATGGGATGCAACTCACCTAGAATCGATGAGGATCTTGTTGAGCATGCAGAGATGCCACATTTAGCGGAGACAGGGCTACAAGCATGTTATCAACAGATCCGAGGCAGAGAGTGTGTCATCTGGAGGATTACTCTTGAGAATTCAGGTAGACTCTTGGTCACACCCTTTGGGACATACCTACCCATCATCCTCTAGTGTTGCGTATGGTCACGGAGTGTTTGGTTGGTACCCCTTGACACTCTCCATTCGGGCAGCAGGGCATGGGAGGCTCACCCTAGACCGTTGGATGAGGTACCACGTGTCATGAGCTGGGAGGAGACTCTCCAGTTGAGACACTTGGTAGGTGCATGAGTCGACAGGTCCAGGCTTAGGGACGTCATGGTTGACTGCCAAGGTAGCATATGTTCCACCCATGGGCTCACATTTGAGGGGCAGTGGATGATATATTTCGTCTACTGGAGGGTACCCAGACTCCTAGCAGTATCCAAGTGTATCAGCAGGAGTTGGGATAGCAGGTATCATGATGCGGTCTGGCAGGAGCAGGGAAAGTACGCATGCGTAGGACAGACTCCTGATACTTGGGGTCCACCCAGGGGATACATATAGGGGTCAGAGATGAGGGCCAGATGGGTTCCAACAGGTAGCAGCGCTACGCGGCGGCATCCCGCGGGGAGTGGGATTTGTGAGCTCCCCGTATGGTTGGGGGATCCACGGGTCCGTTGGCCAGTTGGATTACTCCACTTTGTGATGAATAGGGACAAAGTAGACAGTGATCCAATCCACCTTGGTTTTGACACAGGAGAGAGAACTGAGACCTCCATTACATGGTGAGGCAGACTTATTATGTTGTTGCTCAGGGTCACGATTGATAGTGGATGGGTAGATATCAGCATCATGGAGATGCCCGGGCAAGATGAGATTTGCCTTCACATATTTTTCGCCACAAGGCCCCAGGAGAGAGGGATACAGTCTGTGCACGATGGGGGGTATCTCTTAGTCATAGTGGCGCATCGGCAACATGGTGGCACCTCTACGAGATTAGCAGGGGACCCGAGCATTACAGCTCTACACAACTCGATAACCTCTAGGGGTGAGCTGTATTCTGCATGGGGAGATCACTTAGATCTTCCATTGGGCTTTAACGAGTCACTGATGGAGTGGGGGACTTCATTAGCATGGCAGGATGGTGAGTGGAGTAGGAGGAGCTTCATGTTGGACAGGATGGCTTGGGATCTTGGCATTGAGAGATCCTTTCATATCAGGGCGATGCAGAGGACAGGGAAAATTCAGTGGCGCATTTGGGACCCAGGCACATTTTGCAGTGACAGTGGGGAGTGTTAGCCAGAGAAGAGTCTTGTTCAGGCATTGCTTGAGGACAAGCAATTTTTGGCGGGGAGGACTGTAATATCCCCAAATTAGCAGTCAACTAATTGGGATATTAATTTTGATTAATTTTGGCAAATCCTAATGTTGGGCGGAAATAAAGGCGTGAGGGGACCCATGAATAAAACATTAGAATAAAAACACTTTCCTAAAGACACTGGGCAGATTAATTAAAAGATGATTTGGGGCCCATGAGGCCAAGTGACAACGCTGGAGAGGAGGCACTTAGGACAGCGCAGTGGCAGCGTGGGGCCAGGCAGCACAGTGGTAGCGTGGGAGAGGTAGCACAACGTAGCAAGGGACAACGTGGTACAGAGGGACAACGTGGCACAGAGGGACAATGCAACATGGGTGGGCCCAAGGGAGTTTTGGGGTTCACAAGCATAAAAGGAGAGGAAGGCAACCTTTCTCATTCATTCTGGCATCTTATGTTTTTGTCTGTCAAGACTAGAGCACGCTCAAGCTGTTTAGTTGGGTCTACAGTGCTGTTTAGCACAAGGGTGTCTCCGAGTGGAGATCCCAACCTCGTCCTCGGAGGACTTCGAGTGGCCGCTCAGGATAGGAGCCATACCATCAGTTTTGAAGAGCAACAATACCATTTCGCTTAGAATTATGCAGTCACTTCCAGGGGCAGCGCAGTCTTCTAGGGAGATTACGCAGTCATAGAGAGGAGCAACATCTAGAGGAGAGAACTTCACGAGATTTCAGCTGGGATATTGTGAGGGGATCAACCCTTCCATAACTGAGTTGTTCAGAGAGTTGGAGGTCCTTCTTTCAGTGTTTTCATCAGGGAGGCTAGTGTACCCAGCGGGAGAGCGTAGCCATCCCTAGAGGGTGAATTTCCGGGGTTAGCCTTTCTGGAATTCCTTTGCGGGTATTTTTGGGTTTATTGAGGAGAAGCCAAGATTAATTTGGCAGAATTTTTTGGGCAGATATGAGGTGTCAAACAGGGATCCTAACTCTGCTAGCAACTAGAGGAGCTAGGGGAAATTGGGCCGAACTTCAGAGGTCGACATTTGGTTAATTCCTTCGTGGGTTTTTGTGGGTTTCTTGAGTAGAGTCCGTGGTTAAAGTCCCAGATTTTTTTGAGCAGTGTACCAAGCCCTAGCGGCATTTCTTCGGGAGCACCAACAACATTTTTGATAGATTGTAGCCTAGAGCTATAGCCATACAGCGTACCATCAGTGGGGGATTTTAGCATTGATTCAGAGGGCTTCTCTAGCTGCCTTGAGCAAGCCCAGGTGCCTTCATTCCAACACCTCCATTGTACTCATTTCTAGCAAATTAGTAAAATGCATCAACAGTGTTTTATGGCTCCATTGGTGTTTGATATCAGTTTTTGTTTTGTTGTCTCCATAATATCTTTTAGCTTGTTATTATTGTTATTTTCCCATTTGGGATATTACAATGAGAATTTATCTCAAGTGTTTTCTATTGATGTCTGCCAGTCTTTTAAAGAATTTCATTGCTGAAGAATAATATATAAACCGTCATCTGTTGCACCGGTTTTCCCGCATTGGGTTTTTCTGGGGACAATTGTCCAAAATTAAGTGTGTATATGTGATTGATTCTTATGCTTGTACTTCTTACTATTTTATTCTCTACATATACTCGAGTGAATGCTGCAGTGGTATTCATTTCAAAATTTACTGGAAGAATTTTGTAAATAACTTATTGGAAATAATAAGTAGGAGAAATAAATATATCATTGCAGAAGTATTTTCAGGATTGAAATTTTCACATGGTATCAGAGCAAAGATAAGTAATAGGGGCAGAGAACCGACGATGGAACGTAGATCAGACGTTGCTGCAACAACAACTCAGAAGGGTTCACGCAGTTCTCCAAAGAAGAAGGAAAGCATGAAAGAACAAATGGATCACGTTGTTTCTGTTCTAGCATCCAGATTGGAAGAAGAATTTTCTTGTGTCAAGCTCTGCTTCTCCTGAGATCTGGTATATTGACAATGGGGCTTCTGCTCACATGACGAGAGTGCGAGAATGTTTCTCAAGCTACCAAGAAGAGTAGATGAACTTTAAAATCACCATGGGCAATAAGGCGAAATGTACCCCTATTGGAAGAGGTCCCATAGTGTTTCAAACATAATCTGGAAATAAGCTTCGGGCCACCAATGTGTTGCATGTGCCTGGTTTGGGGATGAACTTACTCTCTGTGCTGCAACTTCAAAACAAAGGCTATGCTGTTTACTTCATTGGCAATAGAGTATACGTCAAACACCCGAGTTGAAAGAAGAAGGCACAAATCAGAGTCAGGAGCAATAAACTCTACAAGTTACTGCTTGAATCCCCAATGACACTGATATGCATCATCGATGAGAAGGATTTGAATGAGCTATGGCACAGGAGGATGGGGCACTTGCACCATGGGGCGTTAAGAATTTTCAAGAAGACTATCATGGGAGTTTCAGAATTAAGCACCAAGCAAGACGATGTCTGGCGAGGGTGCGTATTGGGAAAGTATGCCAAGGCATCGTATCATAGAATCAACAATAGGGCTAAGAGTTTGTTGGGCTTAATACACTTGGACATCTGCGGACCAATGTCCACTAGAACTCTTAGTGGTGCCGAATATTTCGTCACCTTTATTGATGACCATTCCAGGAAGACCTGGATCTACTTTTTGAAGACCAAAGACGAAGTCTTTGATCGATTCAAGGAGTTTAAAGCTCTGGTGGAGAATCTCACAGGAAAGCGGATCAAGACACTGCGATCAGACAATGATGGAGAATACATTGATAAAAAATTCACAGAATTTTGCGCAAGGGAAGGCATCAGAAGAGAGTGGACCGCTCCATATAATCGGAGCATAATGGAATTGCAGAGAGAGAATAGAACTATTGTCGATGCTGCAAGGGCACTGCTGTATGATCAAGACATGCCCAAATTCTTGTGGGATGAAACTTGTAATACAACTGTCTACATACAGAACAAGATTCCTCACAATGCATTGGGTAAGATCACTCCAGAAAGTGTCTTCACTGGCAACAAGATTGAAGTGAGCCACTTTAGGATCTTTGGCAGTGCGTCATATTGTCATGTGCCCGGAGAGAAGAGGAAGAAACTGGATAAGACTGTGGAAAAGGGATATTTGGTAGGATATAGCGAGAACACAAAGGTTTACTGTATTTACATTCCTGAGAGTAGGAAGATTGTAGTACGGTGGGATGTAAAGTTCATGGAGGAAAGGGCCTTCAGGTATTCCCAGGAGATGCCTTCTGCTACGCAGCCTGAGGAGGATCCGCCGGTCCAACCACAACGACCTACGGAGGGTAATACGAGTGCTTCTCCAAGGCATGGGGATCCAAGGGATACATCTCCCGAGGACTTGCAGAAAGGATAGAAGGTAGATCCACCCACTACCAGTGGTAGGACAAGCAGGGAATTACGACAAATTCTGAGGGATGCAGAAGAGTTTGTCGGAGCCCCCAGAAATGAGAAGAGGTAGCATAGGCAACCTGAAAGGTACCGAGCTTTGGAAGCGCAGGTTGGGGAACTCTCTAGTTTTCGAGAGACAGCTTAGTACCAGGTATGGGTCGATGTGATGGTGGAAGAATACAACTCCATCATGACGAATGATGTTTGGGAAGTGGTTCTCAGGCCTCAGGACAGATCAAGTTGTAGGTTCGAGATGGATCTACAAGATCAAATATGTTGCAAATGGTAGCATCTAGAAATTTAAAGCCAGGTTTGTGGGTAAGGGGTATGCTCAGAAGGAAGGGATAGTTTACGAAGAGACCTTCGCCCCAGTAGCTCAATATACTTCTATTAGATCTGTGATATCCTTTGCTGCGCAGATGGGATGAGAGATTCACCAGATGGACATCAAGACTGCATTCCTGAATGGGGTGATAGAAGAAGAATTATATATTGAACAACTAGAGGGCTTTGAGACGCATGAGTAGAAAAATCATGTGGGCAGGTGCAAGAGGGCCTTGTATGGACTGAAGCAAGCCCCTAGAGCTTGGTATGGTCGAATCGACAGCTACTTGCAGAAGATGGGATTTCTCAAGAGTGACGCAGATCTCAATCTCTACTATCTGAGAGTAGGGGATGAGCCTCTGATACTAGTGCTGTATGTAGATGACCTATTTATGACAGGATCATCTAGGCTCATTAAGGACTGCAAGGAGAATTTAGCTGCAGAATTTGACTTGAAGGATCTAGGGCTAATGCATTATTTTTTGGGGTTGGAAGTTTGGTAGAGGAAGGGTGAGATCTTCCTTGGTCAAGGTATACTACAGAAGTTCTGAAGAGGTTTCAGATGGAGGACTACAGACCCATGGCTACTCTAATGATTACCAACTGGAAGAAAATTGACACATTCGAAGATGATGAGGCTGATCCTACTTTATATGTGAAAATTTCTTAATCTAACAAATCCTACTACTAATTCTTGATTTACTTCTCCTACTTGATTAAATACACAAATTATTTATATGATTATTCAGAAAAACAACGAAGTAAATACAAATAGCAGCCTACACATAGAGATCATTTACTGAATAGCATGCTCATATGACAAAGTGACAGATTTTTCGGACAAATGTCCCCAGAAAAACCCAATGCGCGAAAACCGGTGCAACTAGCTTTGGAGGCTTTTATTATTAAGCAGATTCAGAATACAACAAGTTCTGGGCACCAGACATGGTTTGCCCTACAGAGAAAAACACAACAACAATACCTCTTTCACCCAGAGATAGAAAATATGGCTGATTCACACCCTCAAACTGGATTTACAGAACTCGAGCCCTTTCTGGCCAATCGGAAACCCTAGCGCTGCTCCTCAGCCCTTTGCGTCAGCCTCTGCGCTGCTTTGGAGGGTTTGCATCACCCCTGAAGGGCTTACGCTGCCCTTGTGCTGCCCTGACTAGGCCTGCGTCAGCCCTGCGTGGCTCCTGCTGCCTCTACTGGACTGCGTAGCTCTGGGTTGCCTCTGCGCTGCTCGATATGCTGCCTCTCTACCGCTGTTGTACTCTTGGCATGGGATCAGATCACCCCCTTGCCAATACTGCCCCTTGTTGCACTGCAAACTCCTCCTGAAATTCTTAGCAAACCACACCCTAGAATTCCAGCTTAGCTTCAGTGCTCCGCCAATGTGTGTATTCTCCAACTGGCCCCAAGCCCTTCTCTTATAATTTTCTCATTGGGAAACCAACAGCCGTGATCTAATCTCTAATCGACAGCTAAGATTAGAAGCTGCTTGATCCACGTCACTTAAGTCATTCTCATCACATGTTTAATTTAATTCACTTTAATCTTTTAATTTTCCTAAGTTAGACTTAGGGTCCTTAATTAAAAATATTAATTATTTGAATATCTCTTAAACCTGATGGAATTCTTCAAAATGCTTTATGGGTCTTGGAGATCTCATGTACTCCGGCTCCTCCACAAAATTTGGGAGCTAGAGCACATTTGATGCTACACAAAAAATCTCAATACTCCCTCTTAGCGAGGAATGTGCTCTAGCAATACAATCACCCCGAATTACTGATCTGATCTCTGGCATCGGTCTCCGCGCTAATGCTTGGCCTGCTGCTCTTCATCACTGTGCTGCTGCTGCTCTTTGTACTACTGCCCATGACTCTACCACAGTCACTGCTACATCCGTACTGTAGCTCCCTCTCAAATTGCTACATCATGCTGCCAACTGCTGCACTGCAACTCAGTTGTTGAGAAGCAACTGAAGGACCCCTGCCCATTGAAAGAAAAGTCAGTTGGGCTGCATCTCATCACTGAAGCTCCTTAGGTTGTTGCTCTGCGGTGTTCTCCTGAAGCCACTGCGCTATTGCAGCTCTGCACTGCGTAACCATGCTTCCTTTGCGCTGCTAAAGTCCCATCGGCCCCTCTGCGCTGCTGCCTCTGCACTGCGCTGCTCCCTCTACAACGTCCAGCTCTGCCTCTGCTCGATTTGTGATCCTCTGCACCCACTACTCCAGTCGTGCCCGCTACTGTCTTAAGGCTCCCGTAGCACGGATGTGATCCAAGGGTTGGGCTACTCAAGGATCCCGCCACCACTCTGTAGCTGCTCTGTAGATCAATATCGCCCCACCTCTTCTCTCGAGGTACATGAGTGCTCATGGCTACGTCATCGTCAGAGCCATCGTCTTCTTTAGCTACCACAACCTTGGAACTAGAAGCTTCCTTGTCCTTCTTCCTTAGAGGACAATTGCTAGCAAAGTGTCCAAGTTCACCACATTGGAAACATTGAATCTTAGATAGATCACGCTTCTTTTTCCCTGGCTTCTTCTTGGATGCCAGGGTTGCATCTTTCTCTTCCTCGTTCTTCACCTTGGTTGATTTGGTGTTGGTTTGTCTCTTGGTCATTCGGTGGATTTCCTCTTGTCGGAGGATAACCCACATATCGTCCCAGTTTGGAAGGTCCTGTCTGCTCAAGATGCTTTGGACAAATGTTTCCCAATCTTTTGTGACTGCATTTAGAGCAGTCCTCACCATGACATCATCCTCCACCTTGACCCCCATGGCAATCAGTTGATCCCGAATCACCTGCAACTTGAAGAGGAAAGGATCGATTTCCTCTCCCTTAGTCATCATAAACAACCTCATCTGGTTCTCCAGAAGCATCTTCATATGGATAGATTTCCATTGATACAGTGTGGTTAAAGCTTTCCACATCTCATTAGTCGTATTCTTCTCGGCTATGTGTGGTACCACATGATCCTTAACCCCGTCCATGATGAAGTGCTTGGCATGTGCTGCTGCTTCATTATGCTTCGCGAGAAGAGTCACATCGGTTAGTGTAGCCACGACGCTCTCTACATGCTCCTGTATACCGTATGCCTCCAGGACTCTCAGGATTTTGACCTTCTAGATAGGAAAGTTGGACAGGCCATCCAACCTATCTTGATCACGCAGTCTGTGTGGCGCCATCTGCTCAGAAATAATCTGTTGAAACAGATCTTCCTCTCCCCGCTTCTATTGCTACCCTCAGCAGAAACTCAGATCTAGGGTCCTTGGCTAGAAAGGCACCCTCTACTCCCTCTGACAACTGATTTCCTCCGTTGGAAATCTGCCAAATCCAACGAATTATCTCATTTCGATCACCCTACGATCAATCCTCAGATTTCTTTGGCAAAAATCTGCTGAGCAGCTGTTCTCCTCCCGCTCTTTATCAACTTAGCTAGGCACAATTCTGCACTGGCAGAATCTCCACCACACCAACAACTACTAAAGATCTGAAGCCTTGCTTCCGGACCATGACAAATCTGCACAACACTCGAAACTGGACTGTGTCACCTTGGCTGGCCTCTGCGTGAGCAGATTGGCTCAACTGGAGCAACAAAGCTGTAGGCTTGTTGACTTAATCGTAAAATACACAAAAGGTATTGTAATAATAATATATTATATATAAAATGTATAAGAGATGATGATAAAATGTTACAATGAGGCCCTGCTTATATACCTACGCAGGTGGCCTTTCATGAATGGGCATGTCTCTTAGACATGCTCTTTCACTAACTTAATGACTACTTACATAATCCTTATTTAACTATTAATAACTATATTTATTATATTTGTTATGAATTATATTCATAACATCAACGCAGCCTCTGCGCAGCATAGGCTACTCCTGCGTCTCTCTGGAAGGCACTGCACTGTATCTGCGTCACCCAGCTGGGACTGTGTCAGCCCCTGCGTGGCCTCTGCTGGGACTGCGTCCTCCTGGTGGTGTGCTGCCCTCTTCGGTTCTCTGCTGCTTCAGCTGCTACTCTGCAGCACAAGTTTCTTCAACCTATTTTGCTGGAGATCCAACTTGATTTGCAATCACTCTGATACCATGTGAAAATTTCTTAATCTAAGATAAGAAACCCTACTGCTAATTCTTGATTTACTTCTCCTACTTGATTAAATACAGTAGGTCATTAATTTGATTATTCAGAAAAACAACAAAGTAAATACAAATAGCAGCCTACACATACAGATCATTTACTGAATAGCACGTTCATATGACAAAGTGACACAGATTTTTCGAACAAATGTCCCTGGAAAAACCCAATGTGGGAAAACCGGTGCAACTAGCTCTGGAGGGTTTTATTATTAAGCAGATTCTGAATACAATAAGTTCTGGGCACCAGACATGGTTAGCCCTACAGAGTAAAACACGACAACAATACCTCTTTCACTCGGAGACAGAAAATATGGTTGATTCACACCCTCAAATGGGATTTACAGAATTTGAGCCCTTTCTGGCCCACCGGAAACCCCAATGCTGCTCCTCAACACTTTGCGTTAGCCTCTGCGCTGCTCTGGAAGGGCCTACTTCACTCCTGAAGGGCTTACGCTGCCCCTACGCTGCACTGACTGGGCTTGCGTCAGCCCTGCGTGGCTCCTGCTGCCTCTGCGTTGCTTTTGCTGGACTGCGTGGCTCTGGGTTGCCTCTGCACTACTCGGTATAATGCCTCTCTGCCGCTGTTGTACTATTGGCCTTGGATCAGATCATCCCCTTGCCAATACTGCCCCTCGCTGCACTGCAAACTCCTCCTGAAATTCTTAGCAAACCACGCCCTAGAATTTCAGCTTAGCTTCAGTGCTCCATCAATGTGTGTATTCTCCAACTAACCCCAAACCCTTCTCTTATACTTTTCTCGTTGGGAAACCAACGAACGTGATCTAATCTCTAATCGATGACTAAGATTAGAAGCTGCTTGATCCACGTCCCTTAAGTCATTCTCATCACATGTTTAATTTAATTAACTTTAATCTTTTAATTTTCCTAAGTTAGACTTAGGGTCCTTAATTAAAAAGATTAATTATTTGAATATCTCTTAAACCTGATGGAATTCTTCTAAACGCTTTCTGGGTCTTGGAGATCTCATGTACTCTAGCCCCTCCACAAAATTTTGGAGCTAGAGCAAATCCGATGCTACCCCAAAAATCTCAACATTATATAGGCAGCTCATAGGTTCTCTGATGTATCTGGTAAACACAAGACCAGACATCTGTTATGCAGTCAATACTCTCAGTCAGTTCATGGTGGAACCAAGTGTGAAAATTTATGAATATGCTCAAACAGAAACCCTACTGTTAAATTTCCGATTTACTTCTACTTACATTAAGTTATTAATGTGAAATCTTTAGCATTAACATCAAAGTAAATCCTGATTGTGCTTCGTGCTGGGCTCTTGGTTGTGCTTCGTAGCTGCTGCCTCTGCGCTGCCTCGTTCTGCTGCTTCTCTGCCTTCATTGCACTCTTGGCCTGGGATCAAACCATCCCTCTTGCCAATACTGCCCCTCGCTGCAGCTGAAACACTTCTGAAATTCTTAGCAAACCACGCCCTAGAATTCCAATTTAGTTTCAATGCTCTGCCACTGTGTGTGTTCTCCAACTGACCCCAAACCCTCTTGTTATACTTTTCTCGTTGAAACATCAACGAGCATGATCTAATCTTGAATCGACGACTAAGATTAAAAGATGCTTGATCCCTGTGACTTAAGTCATTTTCATCACATGTTTAATTTAATTAACTTTAATCTTTTAATTTTTCCTAAGTTAGACTTAGGGTCCTTAATTAAAAAGATTAATTAATTAAATATCTCTTAAATAGGATGGAATTTCTTAAATTGCTTTCTAGGTCTTGGAGATCTTATGTACTTTAGTCCCTCCACAAAGTTTGGGAGCTAGAGCACATTCGATGCTATCCCAACACCTCAAAATCTCAACACTCCCTCTTAGCGAGAATCTGCTCTAGCAACAATACTTCACCCCGAAGTTCTGCATTGATCTCTGGTGTGGGTCTCTGCGCTGATGCTTGGCCTGCTGCCCTTCATCATTGCGCTGCTGCTGCTCTCTCGTATTGTTGCCCATGACGCTGCAACCACCACTGCTACATCTGTACTACAGCTCCCTCTCAAATTGCTGCGTCATGTTGCCAACTGTTGCAGTGCAACTCAGTTGCTAACAGTAAGCAACTGAAGTACTCCTGCCCAATCTTTGACAGACAAGTCAGTTGGGCTGCATCTTCATCACTGAAGCTCCATATGATGCTGGTCTGTGTTGTCCTCCGGAGGCTGATGCGCTGCTGCAACTCTGCACTGCGTAAGTAGACCTCCTCTGTGCTGCCTCTGCGCTGAAGTCCCCTATGCTGTTGCTGCGCTGCGCTGTCCTCCTGAAGCCTTTGTGCTGTTGCAGCTCTGCACTGCGTAAGCAAGCTTGCTCTTCGCTGCTGAAGTCACATCGTCCCCTCTGTGCTTCTGTTGCTACGCTCCTGCTGCATCTGCACTGTGTTGCTCCCTCTTAGCATCCAGCTTTGCCTCTACTCCATCTGTGATTCTCTGCACCCACTGCTCCACTTGTCCCGCTATTGTCTTAAGGCTCTCGTAGCACGGATGTGATCCAAGAGTTGGGCTACTCAAGGATCCGGCCCCCACTCTGTAGCTGCTCTACAGATCAATGTCTCCTCACTTTCGTGGTTCATGAGCGCTCATGGCTACGTCATCGTTGGAGCCATCGTCTGCTACAACAACCTTGGAACTAGAAGCTTCCTTGTCCTTCTTCCTCTGAGGACAATTGCTGGCGAAATGTCCAATTTCGCCACACTGGAAACATTTGATATTTGACAGGTCACGCTTCTTTTCCCCTTGCTGCCTCTTTGATGCCAAGGATGCATCTTCCCCTTCATCCTTCTTCACTTTGCTCGAACCAGTGCTGTACTGTCTTTTGGTCATCTGGTGGATTTCCTCTTGTCAGAGGACAGCCCACATGTTGTCCCAGTTGGAAAGGTCCGCTCTGCCCAAGAGACTTTGGATAAAGGTTTCCCAGTCCTGTGTGACTGCATTGAGAGTAGTCCTCACCATGACATCGTCAACTACCTTGACCCCCATGCCAGTTAGTTGATCCCGGATTGATTGTAGTCTGGATAGAAAAGGGTCAATATCCTCTCCCTTTGCCATCATGAATAACCTCAGCTGGTTCTCCAAGAGCATCTTTCTCTGGTTAGATCTTCCTTCATACAATGTGGTTAGAGCTACCCACATCTCATGAGTCATTGCCTTCTCGGCTATGTGTGGTACAACATGATCTTTTACCCCGTCCATGATGAAGCACTTGGCATGTACCGCTTCTTCATTGTGCTTCTTCAGGAGTTCTGAATCGATTGGTGTAGCCAAGACTTTCTCTGCATGCTCTCGTATATCGTAGGCCTCCAGGACCACTAGGATTCTGGCCTTCCAGATCGCAAAGTTGGACAGGCCATCCAACCTATCCTGATCACGCAGTCCGTGTGGCTCCATCTGCTTAGAAATTTGTCAGAACGGATCCTTCACTCTATACTAGAGACTAAGATCTAGGGTCCTTGGTGAGAAAGGCACCATGTGCTCCCTTTGACAACTGACTTCCTCCCTTGGAAGTCTGCCAAACACAACGAATCAACTCTCTTTGATCCTTTGATCGATCTTCAGATTTCTTTGGCAGGAAATCTACTGAGAAGTTGTTCTCCTCCCATTCTTTGTCAATTTAGCTTAGGCTAAATTCTGCATCGGCAGGATCTTCACCCCACCAGCAACTGCTGAAGGTCTGCAACTCATCTTCCGGTTCACGGCACTCTGCACAACAATCAACCTCTGGACCGCGTCACCCTGGCAGGCCTCTGCGTGAGCAGACTAGCTTAGCGTAGCCTATGCTCAACGACCGCAAGGCGCAGGTTGTTCCTGCGTCCCTCTGGAAGGCACTGCGTCGCCTCTGTATCAGCCCCTGCGTCAGCCCCTGGAAGGCACACACACACAGATGCAGAGTTGAGAGACTAATCTGGAATTCTAGGGTAGGGTTTGCTAAGAATTTCTGGAGGAGTTTTCTGCAGCGAGGGGTAGTATTGGCTGAGGGGATGATTTGATCCTGGAGCCAAGAGACAACAAGAGGCAGAGGAGAAGATTTCAGGGACAGCGCAGAGGAGCAAGGGCAACAACAACAACTATGTAGCAGCTGCGCAACGCAGAGGCTTCAGCTGCTATGCAGGCCCAGGAAGGGGCAGCGCTGCAGCTTCAGAGGGCTTCAGAGTTACGCAGAGGCCTCCAGAGGCAGCGTAAGGATTGCGTCACTCACTCTGGGGTTACGCAATCCCTCTTTGAGCAACGCAGAGGCACGCAGAACCTAGCAGGGATGACGCTGGGGCTTCAAGGGCAACGCTGGGGTTTCTAGTGCCCGATCCAGGCTGAGTCTTGTCAATCCCATTTGTGGGTGTGGATTAGTCAAAATTTTGGTCTTGGAACAACAAGTTAGCTGCAGATCAATCTCTTTTATTCTTTGTCGGGTTTTCCAAATCTGGAATCCAGGTTCACTGTACTCAGATTCTACTTAATAAAATAAACCCTCATATCTGCTGCACCGATTTTCCCGCTTTGGGTTTTTCCAGGGACTTATGTCCAAAAGTCAGTGTGTCACTTTGTTTGAATGAACATAATATTCAGTAAATGATCTGCATGTGTAGGTTGCTAGTTTTGTTTACTTTGGTATTTTCTGAATCTAATTTCTGAAGATAACTTGTATAATTTAATCAAGTAGGAGAAGTAAACCATGATACCACAGTAGAATTTTCACAGTGTGGGTCTGTGTCACCCTCTCTAGGGACCACGTCACACCCTCTGATAGATGCACTGCCTCCACTGCATCTCTGCTATCCTTTCTCTCCATTGTACTCTTGGCCCTCCTGACCAATCACTGCATCCGCCCCTCACTGCTTCTCTGAATCACTCAGATCTGATTTTCGTCCGAGTACTGCTCCGTCAAAAGAATTCGATCTCTTAGATTTTGTGTGTGTCCTCCAAGTGGCCCCAAGCCCTTCCTTTATACTTTTCTCATTGACAAATCAATGACCGTGATCTAATCTCTAATCAACGGCTAAGATTAAAAGAAGCTTGATCCACGTCACTTAGAATGCTCTCATCACATGTGTAAATTAATTCACTTTAATCTTTTAATTTCCCTAAGTTAGACTTAGGGTCTCCATTAAAAAAATTAAGTATTTGAATAACTTTTACACTAGATGGAATTTCTCCAAACGCTTCCTATGTCTTGGAGAGCTCAAGTGTTCCAACCCCTCCACAAAGTGTCAGAGCTAGAGCACATCCGATGCTACCCCAAAATCTCAACACTCCCTCTTAGCAAGGAGTGTGTTCTAGCAATACATCCCCACTGAAGCATCACCTTGATCTCTGGCATTGGTCTCCGCACTGATGCTTGGCCTACTGCTCCCCATCCACTGTGCTGCTGCTCTCTGTACTGCTGCCCATGTCGCTGTCACTGACACTGCCACATCTGTATTGCAACTCCCTCTCAAATTGCTGCATCATGCTGCCTATAACACTGCCACATCTAACTACTGCACTGCAACTCAGTTGCTGAGAAGTAAGCAACTGAAGGACCATCACCCAATCACATATAGACAAGTCAGTCGGGTCGCATCTCATCAGTGAAGCACTCTCTGTTGTTGCTCTGCGCTGTCTCTCTGAAGCACTGCACTATTTGCTGCTCTGCACTGCCTCTGCACTGTTAAAATCCCATCAGCCTCTGCGCTGCTTCTTCCACGCTGCTGCTGCCTCTACTCTGCGCTTCTCCTGACTTCAACGTCCCATCTCTGCCTCTGCTTCTCCATGATCTTCTGCACTCACTTTTCCAGTCATCCTGCTATTGTCTTAAGGCTCCCGTAGCTCGTATGTGATCCAAGAGTTTGGGCACCTCAAGGATCCCGCCTCCCCATCTGTCGCTGCTCTACAGATCGATATCGCTCCACCTCTTCTCTCAAGGCACATGAGCACTCGTGGCCACATCAGCCTCACTACCACTGTCCCCTCTAGCTGTTACTGCCTTGGAATCTGAAGCTTCCTTGTCCTTCCTTTGAGGACAAGTGCTGGTGAAGTGTCCAAGTTCACCACATCTGAAGCACCAGACCTTGGATAGGTCCTTCTTCTTCCCTTGCTGTCGATGTCTCTTTGATAGTCCCTTTGATGCTAGGGCCGCATCTTCCTCCTCGTCCTTCTTCACCTTGACAGTTCCGACGTTGAATTCTTTCTTGGTCATCCTCCAAATCTCCTCCTGTCGAAGGATAGCCCACATGTCACCCCAATTTGGGAGTTGTGCTTTGCCCAAGATGCTTTGGACAAAGGTCTCTCACTCATCAGTGACTGCATTCAGGGTAGTCCTCACCAAGAGCCCTTCCTCCGGAGTTGCCCCCATGGCAATCAGCTGATCTCAGATCGTCTGCAATCTGAAGAGGAAGGGATTGATCTCCTCTCCCTTGTGCATTTGGAACATCTGCATCTAGTTCTCTAGAAGCATCTTCTGTTGGACAAAGCTACCTTGATACAACGTGGTCAAAGCTGTCCACATCTCATGTGTTGTCCTCTTCTCGGCAATGTGTGGGACCACGTGATCCTTCACCCCATATATGATCAAGCGCTTTGCCCACACCTGATTTTCGTTGAAGTTCTTCAGAGCATTCGCATCAGTCGACACAACACGAACATTTTCTGCATGGTCTCTGATATCGTATTCCTCTAGGACTGTCAGGATTCTAGCCTTCGAGATCGCAAAGTTGGACACACCATCCAACCTATCCTGATCTCTAAGTCCGTACGTGGCCATCTTTGCTCAAACTGTCGAAATAGGTACTCTTCTCCCTTCTACTGCTGCTGCACTCAACAGAGGCCTGGATCTGGGTTTCTTGGTGATAGAAACCCTCTAGAGATACTGCTCCCTTTCACAACTGATTTCCTTCCCGGAAATCCTTTGCCAATTCTACTGAAATAGCCCTCTACGATCACCCTCCTGATCGAATCTCAGACTTCTTGGCAAAAGTCTGTTGAGGAACTGTTTCTCCTCACTTTTTCACCTTTGCTAGGCACTGTTCTGCACCGACAGAATCGATGCCTCACCAACAACTTTTGAAGATCAGAAGTTGCACTTCTAGCCCCAACAAACTGCACAACGTCACCCTCCTGGTGCTGCGCCAGCCTATGCCTAAGCAAATTGGCTCAGCGTCCCTCTCCTGGCGCCGCGTCAGCCTCAGCGTGAGCAGACTGGCTTTGTGTCACCTTTCTAGAGCTGCATCAGCCTCTACATGAGCAGATTGACTCTGTGTCACCCTTGCAGGGTCTATGCTATCCCTCTGGTGCTACGCTTCCTTCTTTCAGATCTGTGCTGCTTCAACTGCCCTTCCTGCAACAAATATCTTCAGCCCCTTTGCTGATGGTTCAGCTTGATCTGCAGTGCTCTGATACCATGTGAAAATTTTTAAGCACAAAAAACGTACTGCTAAATATTGATTTACTCATCCTACTTGTTTTATTATGCACAAGTTATTTTACTGAAAATATTTAGAAAAACTCTGAAGTAAACACAACTAGTAGCCTACACAAATACATATCATTTACTGAACACCACACACATATGACAAAGGACAGATTTTTCGGACAAATGTCCCCGGAAAAACCCAATGCCTGAAAACTGGGGCAACAGATCTGAGGGTTTATTATTATTAAGCAACAGTATTCTGAGTACATCTAGGGTGCCATAAACCGGCTCATCCAACAGAGAAAACCTCGGCTACAGAGAAAAAATGTGAGTTTTACCTGACTCCCGCAAGTCCTGACTGATCCAGATGAGCCACTGATGAAACCCCAACTAGCTCTGTGCAGTCTCTATGTTGCCACTACAGAAGGCTGCGTGGCCCTATTTGAGGGACTGCATCACCCTTGCTCTGCGTTGATCAACTTCTCTCGGAGTCTAGTTTCAGCCCTGCCAGCTCAGAAACCCCAGTCTCTAGCTGAATTTTGAACTTTCCTTGGAGGGTCTGCGCTGCCCCTGCGTGGGCCTGCGTCACCCTCTCTAGGGACTGCGTCACACCCTTCAATGGCTGCGCTACCTCCACTACGTCCCTATTGTTCTTGCTCTCTGTTGTACTCTTGGCCCTCCTGACCAATCACTGCATCTGCCCCTCACTGCTTCTCTGAATCACTCAGATTTGATCTTCGTCTGAGCACTGCTCCGTCAGAAGAATTTGATCTCTTAGATTCTGTGTCCTCCAACTGACCCTGAGCCTTTCCTTTATACTTTTCTCGTTGACAAATCAACGGCCGTGATCTAATCTCTAATCAACGGCTAAGATTAAAAGAAGCTTGATCCACGTCACTTAGAATGTTCTCATCGCATTTGTAAATTAATTCACTTTAATTTTTTAATTTCCCTAAGTTAGACTTAGGGTCACCATTAAAAAATTTAATTATTTGAATAACTTTTACACCAGGTGGAATTTCTCCAAACACTTTCTGGGTCTTGGAGATCTCATGTGTTCTAGCCCCTCCACAAAGTTTCAGAGCTAGAGCACATCCGATGCTACCCCAAAATCTCAACATGTTAGTGCTGTCAAATTCAATAGAAAAATATATAATTTCATGAAGTATGATGTGACTCTGAAACAATCTCATATTCCTTTAAACTGTTAGTGGGTATTGACATTTTAATCAAAGGTGCCAACTTGAATGTTATAATAATCATTGATGATGATGATGACAATGTTTATATTGAATTGATGATGATAATTTGTTTATGTTGAATTCATGATGATGATTATGTATTTTAAATATAGAATCTAGATTCTAAAGACTAAAAGATGAATGATAATATGAAAATTTTATTTTATCATATATATATATGTCATTTCCTTGCCGTATCGTATCTAGATTTTTTGAAAATTTGCCGTATCTGTTTCAAACGCCATATCCGTATCCATTCTTGTATGCGTTTCAGTGCAACTTAGGCTTGAAACACTCAAGTCTAAAACTCGCTTGAGTTTCTTTTCGATGACAATAAGATATGATATGAATAGAATGATCAACAAATGAGTCCATCCTCCTTTTATAATTTCTCCCTATGCTTCTATACTCCTTTTTAATATTATTTTATTAGTGGAGGCATTTTCCACTAAATAAATTTTGCCGCCTTTTCCAAATAAAATAATATTTTGCCACCTTTTCCTAATAAAATAATATTTGCCCCCTTTTAATTAATATCATCAAAATTGGGAAAACTCCTTAGTCATTTATGCACCCACAAAATTAGGGATATTACAATCCTTCTCGCCAAAAATTGCTTGTCTTCTAGCAATGCTCAAACAAACACTCTCTGTATCTTCTGACCCAAACTGTCACTCTAAATAATACTGGGGTCCCAAATGTGCCACTGAACCACCCCATGTTGTTGTGCCACCTCAACATGAATAAATCCCCTGATACCGAGGTCCCATTCTCCCCTGATCGATGTGAAACATCCCTTGATCCACTGGTTGTCCAACAAGTTATAGCTACCAGAAACACTTCGCTTATCACCTGTAAGTAGAGTACCTTGATAATGTAAAATCCTGGTCAACTCCTCGAGAAACTGCTCTATTGAGAAACCAATCTCGTGTCTTGCAAGAGCAGACTCCTTAAGATACAATCCAACCTAGGTGGAGAAGAACCCGTGCCTGCACAAGCTCTCTATGGTCTCCTTCAGCTGATCATCCTGCCATACTAGTGTAGTGGTAGTCATCAACGAATCACTAGGGGGTGAAACACTCTCCATAGAACTGAAACCCAATGGAAGATCTACATGACCTCCCCATGTAGAAACCAACTCATCCCTAAGGGTAGTTGAATTGCCAATCCCTGTAATGTGGGGGTCCCTTGCTAATCTCAAAAGGATACCGCTATGTTGACGATGTGCCACTTTGTTCACAAATGACTTCCCATCATGCTTGTATTGGATCCTCCTATCTTGTAACTCTCGGTCACTATATCAGTAATGATCGGAGCCTTGCCCAACCTACAAGGCAACTCAACAATTCTAGAGCATACCACTCCATGGTTAGCCTCAGTCCTAAAAAATAACAGGGGTAACCTGCCTCGCCACATGGTGAAGGCCTTAATGAATTCCCATGTGTTAACCTAAGAATGGACTAGATCACCTTTTGCCATGATTCCGCTCATCACGAAATAGAGTGATATATTATATTAACGGACTGAATCCCTTGATCCCAAAGGCAAATCTATTGTGGCATAGTTTTCTCAAATGATGGAAGGTATCCGTGCCTCGCCTTTGATCCCTAAGTGCAATCAATATATTGACGCCATACATCATGAATCAATCTAGTGCATGCTAAACTGTCCTGCACCTGCCATACCCCACAATGAGATCTGTTATCTTGTCTTTTGTTGTTGTTCCCTGATACTACCTGGAGCCTGATTTGTTGTACCCCCTGCTCACCTAATGCCCCGGAACATCTGGCTCAAGGTGTGTCATTCACCTTCTTAGGTGTGAACTCGGGGACAAAATGTATTCTATCTCTGCAGTCAACTTTCATCCCAATGATATGCCTCAGCTGGGAAATCTGCCTCCTAATGCATTGTGCTCTGTCTATCTGACTTAGATGAACCTCCCGTGTTCCGCTCCTCGTGATGAGAACATCAAGAGACAATAACTGAATCCTCTATGATTGTGCGTGATGCCGAAGAGTGATAAACGTGTGGGCTTTGATGGGTATCTCCAAGAACTCATATGGACGCTCACGACCAACCCTGTGACTGACCCGCTCTCCAAACCCGGGTATGCCTACCCCAGTTGTATGCCTGGAATCCTCGTCAAGGAATCTCCCTACTAGCAACACTCCCTCAGTCTATGGTGCAACGTCATAGACTACGACACACCACTATGCACCTCCGTGCTCCTCCGCATACCATTGCTCATCGCTGCATATCCCTATACACCACTGAATGCCATAGTCCAAGACTGAGTCAGTATGCATTTGCCCGCATCCTGTCTGTATCACCATCTCCACTATCTCACTACCACAACTCTTGATGTGTGGACCTCCCTTCCCGATCCTCCCTAATAGACTTGTCAGTTAAATCTCCCTTAGATCCAATGGTGCTATCACTACAATGTTTCTCGGTGACCCCTCTGTGAAAATTTCATCTATTGCAATAACTGAAAAATATTCTTCTAACTGACAAATTAATTATGCAGTTTATTTGCTACAACAAATATCAAATAAATTTACTTTTGCAATTTTCACAATAAATTACTGCGGAAAATAAAATGCTGGAAATAGAGAAACTCTAGCACACATAGAAAATATTGACACAGTGATTTTGGACAATTTTACCCGGAAAAACCCAATGTGGGAAAACCAATGCAACAGATGAGGGGTTTCTTATGAATCTTCAACCACAATCTGAGTACAAGAATTCTGGCAACCAAAACAAAGGAAAAAATGCTGAGAGAAATTCTATGATAAATTTCTCATTCTCCACAGTGACTCCCTGACCCCGAGATGGACCCTCTGCCCATACGCTGGTGCCTCTGCGTCACTCTTTGCGCAGTAACTGCACAGAGTTCTAGTGGACTGTGTCTTTCCTCACGCTGCCTCCTCTTGAATTCGATCTGTACTTCCCAAACTTCTGCTGATACCCTCTCTCTCACCTGCTACTCACCCTCTGGCTCTATCTCCTCTGCTGAACTTCAACCACTGAGAAAATCGATCTGCCTAGGCAATTGAGTAACTGCACTGGTGTGTTCTCCATTTACCCATTGAATTCTTCTTATAATCTTCTGTTGGAGCACCAATGGCCAACATTAAAACATAATCGATGGCCCAGATTATTTTTGTGTCGATTCGTGTGAGTTATTAGAATATTCACACCATGACTTATTAATTCCGATTATTTAATCATATTTCCTAAGTTTAGACTTAGGAAATATTAAAAACTGATTAATAAATCTAATTAAGTCGTCTCTAGTTGGAATTTCCAGAAACGATTTCTGGTATTGGTGAATACATGTATTCTAGCCTCTCCACGAAATCTCATGGCTAGAACACATCCGATGCTACAAAAACTAACACTCCCTCTTAGTGAGGAAAGTGTTATAGTACTGCGACTGTTGCTACAATACATTGCCTCTGTACCATCTCCTGTTACGTTGCTGATGTCTGGCTACAACTGCCCACTAACTACTGCACAACTATGATATTCGCTGCATATGTGCTGCTACTGACCCTGCTGAATTGCTGTCAACAGTGCATCTGCACTGCAACTCCCTCTCATCTACTGCTACTGCAAATGAGTAGTACCTTGTCTCTGCTACTAAAACGAGTTCTCCACCATACCCATCTGTTCCTTGAACTAGATGAACTTAGCTCTCCCTAGAGCTTTCGTGAGTATGTCGGCTACCTAATCTCCTGTGGGAACATACTGCCGCTGGACTGCCCCACGTTGTGAACAGTCTCTGATGAAATGACATTTGGTATCTATGTGTTTTGACCTATCATGAAACATTAGATTCTCAGAGAGTTTTATGCAACTCTGATTATCACAGTAGACATTGGTCGCTCCCATCTTCTTCTTGAACAAGCTCACGAGTAGCTTCTCCTAAGGCATATAGCTTCGCATGTAGCTGTGTTGGCTGCCATATATTTTGCTTCTGCTAAGCTCAGTGCTACTGACTTCTGCTTCCTGCTACACCAAGAGACCATCCCTGATCCAACACTGAAGCAGTACCCGAAGGTACTTTTCTTGTCCACTAAACTGCCTGCCCAATCTGCATCTGTGAACCCGCATAATCTGACGTCATCTCTCGAGTATATTTCAACCCATACTTGACTGTTCCACACACATATCTAAGAATGTGCCTTGCTACTGCCCAATGTACCCTTTTCAACTCTACCATGAACTGACTAAGGGTATTGATAACGAAACAAATGTTTGGCCTAGTGTTAACCAGATACATGAGAGACCCAATGAGTTGCTTGTACAAGGTGGGGTCGACTTCCTTGTCTCCTGATGCATCCATATTCTTCCAATTGGTGATCATGGGTGTTGCCATGGGCCGACAATCTTGCATTCTGAACCTCTTTAGAATATCTGTAGCATATCTCCCTTGCCCAAGGAAGATCTCCCCATTCTTCTACCATGCTTCCAATCCTAGAAAATAGTGCATCAACCCCATATCCTTCATGTCTAATTCTGCTGCAAGGTTCCTTTGTAGTCTTTTATGAGGCTTGCTGATCCTGTCAAAAAGAGATCATCCACATACAAAACCAGAATGAAAGGTTCATTCTCCAGCATCAAATAGTAGAGGTTGGGATCTGCATCACTCTTGATGAATCCCAATTGTTGCAAGTAACTGTCAATCCGACCATACCACGCCCTGGGTGCCTGTTTGAGCCCGTTTATGGATTTCTTCAATCTGCACACATGAGTGCGCTTCTCATGTGTGTAGAGGCCTTCAGGTTGCTCTGTATACACCTCTTATTCTATCACTTCGTTCAAGAATGTTGTCTTGATGTCCATCTGGTGAATCTCCCATCCCATCTGCACTGCTATGGATATAACAGATTTGATAGAGGTATATCAGGCAACTGGGGCGAAGGTCTCCTCACAGTCTATTCCTTCCTTCTGTGCATAACCTTGCCACGAATCTAGCCTTGTACTTCTCTACACTACCATCTGTAGCGTACTTGATATTGTAGATCCATCTAGAACCTACAACTGATCTGTATTCTGGCCTCAACACTACCTCCCAAACATCATTTGTCATGATAGAACTATACTCTTTTACCATGGCATCCAGCCACACTTGATTCTATGCGGCTTCCTGAAAGCTGGAGGGTTCTGCAACCTGAGCTACCAAAGCTTGATATTTGATAGGGTGCCTGCGCTGTCTCTTATCTGTCCTAGGAGCTTCGACAAATTCCTTTGCATCCCTCAAGGTTTGACACACTTCCCTACTGGCTCTACCACTGGTGGTAGGAGGTTTAATCAGTTCCTTCTCCTGTCCTTGCTGCTCCGTCTACTAAGAACTCCCTAGATCTCCTACCCTTGAGGAGATACTGGTACTAGTCACTGTACTTGATCTCTATGACTGTCCTCTTGCTGGTCCCACTTGCTGTCCCTGCTACTGGACTAACGGAACTTCTGTTGATTGATCACTTGCAGGCATCTCTTGAGATCTTCTGAAAGCTCTGTCTTCCATGAACTCTACATCTTGTCTTAATACAATCTTCCTACTGCTAGGAATGTAGATCCTGTATGCCTTTGAGGTCTTGCTATACCCAACGAGGAACCCCTTCTCTACAATCTAATCCAATTAGCTACGCTTTTCATCTGGCATGTGGTAGTAAGCCACACTCCCAAAAATCCTCAAGTGACTCACTTTAGACTTCTTTCCTGTGAAGACTCCCACTGGCGTTTTCTTCCCCAATGCTCTATGAGGTGTTTTGTTTTGAATGTACACCACTGTGTTACATGCCTCTACCCATAAAAATATGGGCAGATCCTGATCATACAACATAGCCTTTGCAACCCTTACTATCGTTCTGTTCTTCCGCTCTGCTACTCCATTTTGCTGAGGGTTATATGGAGTTGTCCATTCTCTTTTGACGCCTTCCTTCACACAGAAGTATGTGAAGTCCTTATTAATGTATTCTCCACCATTATCTGAGCGCAACACCTTGATATTTTTCCCTGTCACGTTCTCTACGGGTGCCTTAAACTCTTTGAACCGATCAAAGACCTCATCTTTGGCCTTTAAGAAATAGATCCAGGTCTTTCTGGAATGGTCATCAATAAAGGTGACGAAGTGTTCGCCACCACTAAGAGCTCTAGTGGACATAGGGCCACAAATATCTGAGTGTATCAATCCTAACAGGCTGTTTGCTCTGTTCTCACTTCTCGGAAATGTTGCCTTTGCATACTTCCCAAGTACGCATCTTCTACATACATCATCGTGTTCTATGCTGAGAACTAGAACTCCTGTTACAATTTCTCTAAGCATCTTGAGTGCTCCATGGTGTAAATGTACCATCGTCCTATGCCATAATTCATTCAGCTCCTTCCCACTACTACTATCACTACCTATCAGTGCCATTAGAGAATCAAGTTGTAGCCTGTATAACCTGTTGCTCCGAGCTCCAATCTGTTTCACCTTCTTCCATCTAGAGTGTTTGACTTACACTTTCTTCCCTACGAAGTGTACATCGTACCCCTTGTCCTGTAACTGGGACACTGAAATTAGGTTCATACCCAATCCCGACACATGCAATACATTAGTAGTACTGGTGCTGGTTCCTGTCTCCATCTGAAACTCTACGGTGACTCTTCCCACCAAAATACATTTAGTTATGTTGCCCATAGTGATCTGGAAGTCCACCTGCTCCTCCTGATGGCTAGAGAAATATTCTCTAACTCCTGTCATATGAGGTGAAGCTCCACTCTCTATATACCAGACACCAAGTGATGCTGAACCTGACAAGCAAGCAAACTCATCCTCCAACTTGGAAGATAAATCTGAGGCATCCTGATTGTTGATTCTGTCCATGATTTTCTGTGCTATTTCTCTTTCCTCCCGACGCTGATTCTGCTATTGCAAAATTGCTGCGTCCAACAAGAGATCTGCTCTGCAAAAGATACAACTGCTCCCTCTGCCTCTGGTAATCCTCGATTTGGAGAAATCAGATTTCCTTGTCGCTTTCTCAGAGAAATAGATTTTCCTTAAGAATTTTGACCCTCTTGGCCAAGGAACTGCGCTGCCTCTGGGGAATTCTAATAGCTGCTTACGCAGAGCAGCAACCCTCCTTTTCTTTGCTCCTGAGCTCTCCGACTGATCATGTAAGCTCTGATACCATGTGAAAATTTCATCTATTGCAATAATTGAAAAATATTCTTCTAACTGAAAAATTAATTATGCAGTTTATTTGCTACGACAAATATCGAATAAATTTACTATTGCAATTTTCACAATAAATTACTGCAGAAAATAAAATGCTGGAAATAGAGAGACTCTAGCACAGACACAAAAAATATTGACAGTTATTTTGGACAATTGTCCCCAGAAAAACCCAACGTGGGAAAACTGATGCAGCAGATGAGGGTTTTCTTATTAATCTTCAACAACAATTTGAGTACAAGAATTGTGACAACCAAAATAGAGGAAAAAATGTTGAGAGAAATTCTATGATAAATTTCTCACTCTCCACAATGACTCCCTGAACCTGAGATGAACCCTCTGCCCATACGCTGGTGCCTCTGCGTCACTCTCTATACAATGACTGCGCATAGCTCTAGTGGATTGTGTCTTTCCTCACGCTGCCTCCTCTTGAATTCAATCTGTACTTCCTGGACTTCTGCTGATACACACTCTCTCTCACTTGGTACTCATCCTCTGGCTCTATCTCCTCTACTGAACTTCAGCCACTGAGAAAATCGATCTGCCTAGGCAACTGAGTAACTGCACTAGTGTGTTCTCCATTTACCCATCGACTTCTTCTTATAATCTTCTGTTGGAGCAACAACAACCAAGATTAAAACATAATCGATGGCCCAGATTATTTCCTTGTCGATCCGTGTGAGTTTCTAGAATATTCACACCATGACTTAATTAATTCTGATTAATTAATCATATTTCCTAAGTTTAGACTTAGGAAATATTAAAAATTGATTAATAAATCTAATTATGTCATCTATAGGTGGAATTTCCAGAAACGATTTTTGGGTATTGGGGAATACATTTATTTTAGCCTCTCCACCAAATCTCATGGCTAGAACACATCTGATGCTACAAAAACTAACACCCTATGCCCCATCTATCTATGGAAAATCCTTGGCTCCATACAAGGTGTTGTCTGGTGGCCTGTCGATGCCACCTCCTTCGACAAATTCCTGCCATAGTACGCTGATCACCCTATGATCCCATGACACTTTAATTGAATCTTTCCATGGAATGAGCCATCCTTGCCTCACTTTGAACCCTAGTATAAACACATCAGTCACAAGTGAGGGATTTTTGAAGTTTAATCTTAGGCATTCATCATTTTTAGTATTCCTAAGCCCGAGGTCATCCTTTCCTCAAGCCTCTCTTGGAGAGCCCTTCTTTCGCTTCTAAAACAAGCAACCTATAATCTAAGCCTCTCCTTTGAATGGGATGTGGAAATCACATTGTGCATCATTATTGATGTCATCATTCTTGTGATTTCCACCATACTGGGACTCCTTCCATCGGTGAAAGTTCGTAAAAATTAGTTGACATCAACTGAGGTGACAATGGGTCCTTGTCCCGTTGTTGCCACTTGGTCTAGTAGTAGTCCCTTTGGAACCTCTCCTAGGACCCCTGCTAAATTGAGCGGTAACAAACCTACTTGAAGCTGCCAGAGCTAACTTGTACTTTGCAGGTTTCCAAGACTTTCTAGACACGAAATAAATTCTATAACAATTTACATCTTGCCCGAAAGGGTCTTATAAACATGATGTTGACTCTCTTGACTCATGACAATAAGTCCTATTACCTAACAAACCCTAGAAGCCTGAAGAACATGTTTTTACGTAGAAGACCATCAATAATGAGCATGAAAACCATGCTTTGAAATAATAACTTTTTCTTTTCTTCTTTTGTTTGTTACATAAGATACATATTGAACTGAGTACAATAACAATTTTGAAGACCAAAACTAGTTACATTTCCAACATGGCAGGATGCAATGGTGGAGGAGCACAACTCCATCATGAAGAATGATGTTTGGGAGGTGGTGCCTAGATCGTTGGACAGGGTAGTGGTTGGTTCTCGTTGGATCTACAAGATCAAGCACGCTGCAGATGACAGTGTAGAAAAGTTAAAGGCAAGGTTCGTGGCCAAGGGGTTCTCTCAGAAGGAGGGTATAGATTATGAGGAGATGTTTGCTCCAGTGGCCAGGTATACTTCCATTAGGGATGTGATCTCACTTGCAACACAAATGGGATGGTAGATCCATCAGATGGATGTCAAGATGGCTTTCCTAAACGTAGTTATAGAGGAGGAGGTGTACATCGAATAGCCAGAGGAATTTGAGATGCGTGGGAGGGAAACCTATGTATGCAAGTTGAAGTTGAGTGCTATTCGACTCAAGCAAGCACCCAGAGTGTGGTATGGTCGAATTGACAACTACTTGCAAGAATTGGGCTATGTGAATAGTGAGGTAGATTCAAACATCTACTATCTCATGGTTGGAGGCGAGCCAATCATTCTTGTGTTATATGTGGATGATATATTTTTGACTGAGTCACTAGGTCTCATAAAGGACTGCAAGAGGGACTTAGCAACAAAGTTTGAGATGAAAGATTTGGGGTTGATGTACTATTTTCTAGGACTCGAGTTGTGGTAGACAAATGGGGAAATCTTCCTTGGTCAATGATGTGAAATTTCCTTAAATTGCAGCAACTGGAGTTTACTCTTCTAACTGGTTTAGCAATTTATTATTTTTTTGATTAATACCAAATAAATCACACTGCAAATATTCACAAATAAATTATGCGGAAGCTAAATAAAATGTCGGAACTGAGAAACTAGATGCACACATAATAAAAATGACACTAATATTTTTGGACTAATAGTCCCTGGAAAAATCCCGAAGGGAAAACCGATGCAGTAGATGAGGGCTTATTTTATTATTATACAACGGTAAAATCTGAGTAATATAATCTAGATGCCTCATTGGCAATCCACCGAAGATAAACATGCTATAATAACTTAGGTAAAATTTCCTTTCTCTACAAGTAATTTGACATCTTCCAGGCCACTAGAACTAGCACCCGAAACACCCCTGCGCAGGCTTTAAACAATGCTTGTGCAGAATCTAACTCACACTTCCTAGATCTGCTTCGATGAGCCCCAGTCTGAATCTCTCTGCCACTAGAATGAATTTGCTTGGCCTCCTGATAATTTTCATGGCCTCTAGCACCTGAATCGAACTGCCTCAATGAAGGCTTTGCACAAGCCCTACTCAACCTCTCTATGGAATTATGCGGCCTCCCTTTCCTGTACTGGGAACTGACTGGAGATACTCTGGAATCCTCTTGTTTCTCCCTCAGTCACTATTGCTCTGGCTCGAGCTCACTTCCTTGAAACACTGCACTGGATAGCTCGATTTGCAAAGGATTCTCGATCTCCCTCTTGCTCGATATGTCTTTTTCCATCCCATCGATCTACTCTTATAATATCTCGTTGGAGCACCAACAACCATGATTAAATCATTATCAATGGCTAAGATCATCTTAGAGTCGATTTGTGTGAGTCTCTAGAGCTTTCTCGATCTTTCTCAATAAATTGTTGTTAATTAATCAATTTTCCTAAGTTAGACAATTATTGATTAATTAACTTAATTGAGTGGTCTGTAGGTGTTTTCTCTCGAAACCTTTTCTGGATTTTTGAGATCTTGTGTTCCTTAGCCTCTCTGACACAAATCGAGACTACAACACCTGCCCGATGCTACAAAAACTAACAAAGGAGATATGCTATGGAGATATTGAAGAAATTCAGGATGTTGGATTGTAGACCCATGTCTACACCTATGATAACCAATTGGAAGAAGATTGATGTGTCTAAGTAGGAAGCAGTGGACCCCACCTTGTATAGATAACTTATTGGCTCTCTCATGTATTTGGTCAACACAAGGCCGATCATTTGCTTTGCCGTCAACACTCTTATTCAGTTCATGTTGGAACCAAAGAGGGTGCATTGGAAAATGATGAAGCATGTGTTGCGATATGTACGAGGTGCAATTGTTGAAAAGTGTAACTTGGTTCAGTCTTCATAATGACATGTAATTGCGACTTTTGTGAATGATGTAATGAATAAAATAAAATTATTATTGTCAACGTTGTTTCATGGGTTTCATGAGCAAGTGATTTTATTTATATGGCTCCCATTGAGAGCCTTAGGATTTGTCATTAAAGTCAAAAGAATTAATGTCATGTATGGAGTAGCTCTTCTTGGGCATTTGTCAAATGTATATATGATTATAAATCTCTCCAACGACAAGCACTAGCTCTCTTCCTCATGTCGACTTCAAATGAAGTAAAGATCATGTCGGCCTTACCTTATGGAGTCACAACGATTCACATGGCTCATGTTGGCTCATTTATGTAGACCAACCACTATATATACAAGGCTAATGCACTTTCACATTTCCATAGTTCAACAACTCGGATTCTTCTATAGTTTTTGGTGGAATATCACAGTAAGGAGTTCGGATGTCATGCCATAGTACACAGTTCTGATTAAAGAGAAGAGACAACAAAAGTTTGTCTAGGATACAGTTCGGATCTCCATCAAGGGAAGCTCGGATATGTCTCTCAGTAATCTCGAGTAGACAGTGACATTATGAAGCTCAGATCTCTGGTTAAAAGTCTCAATGCTACAACAGAAAGATAGAGTTCGGATGAGGGTATCTATACCACAACTAGATGATGTATAGAAGCCACGGTTTGGTGATGTGAAGGAGTTGCCATCAAGAGAAGTATTACAGTGCCTTACTAATGCTGCAGTAAGGACATTTTTATGGTATAGTGCCCTCTCAAGTATGGAGATGATCTCAATGTGTAAGAAGAACCGAAAGGAGGAAGGAGAAGACAGTCAAGAGAGCTAGTGTCTTGGTCTTGAAAGCAAATAATAGGTGAAGGGTCTTGGTCTTGGTATTCATCAATTGCAATCTGTATAAGAAGAATTTGTGCGGGTTTTCCTCTCAAAGAGTGAGAGGTTTTGGCCCTGGCTCATAGCCTAGATGCTGTGTCTCTTGTCTATTTATGCATTGGTTATAGTTTGATGAAGAACACTAATAAACTAACAAGAAGAGGATCCTAAACTAAAGAAGTAAAAAGCATTCACATGCAGTTGCTAATGAAGAGAAATCACCTAATGCTAATGCCCTAGATTTCTCAACAACAATTGAGTATGGGTTGAGATATACATAGGGTGATGGTGTCATGTTAATGGGATATATTGATGTATATTGGGCAAGTCATGGAGAAGATAGGAAAAACACTTCAGGGTGTTGCTTTAGCATGGGATCAGTGGTTGTCTCTTGGTACAACATGATGTAAAATTCAACTGCATTAAGTTCTGCAGAGGTAGATTACATGGCAGCAAGCATGGCTACATGTCAAACCATATGGCTTTAGAAGCTGCTAGTGGCATTGTTTGGTCAGAAGATGGAGTCAACCAATATCTACTATGATAATTAGAGTTGCGTCAAGCTATCTGAGAATTTGGTGTTTCATGATAGGTCGAAGCACATCGACATATACCATTTCATCAGGGACCGTGTACATCATGCATCACTTCAACTACAATATGTTTCCGCAAATTAGCAGGTTGCAGACATTCCGACGAAGGCCTTGGGTAAGGGAAAGTTTGTCTTCATTAGGGATAAGTAGGGTGTTGTGGAGAAAATATTTCTTGCTAAGAGGGAGTGTTAGATTTTGTTGCTCGGATAGATGTTCTAGTCTTGAGAGGTATCATTAAGGCTAAGAACACGAAGGAATTATTTATCTCCAAGACCATGTATATTTTCATAAGTTTCACCTAGGGAAAATATCTTAATTATGTCAATTAGTGTTTTTTAAATTATTCTCTAAGTTTAACTTAGGGAAAATGAATAATTATTTGACATTAGTTAGGAATCAATAAAATTGATTTGCCTCTAAAAGCTTATAGAAAGTTTCTAAGTTGATCTTAGCCATCGATTGGATCATGGCCATTTATTTGTGAATGCGAGATTATAAAGGGAATCAATAGCTAGCATTGGAGATCATTTGAGTGGATGATTTTAGAAGACACCAAAGGGTTTCTGTAGCAGTGATTGAAGAGAGATATTTCCAAGATAATTCTTCTTCAAATATATTTCCAATTTTTGAGTTCTATAGGAGTTTATTACGACCGAATTATTTATGCAGAAAGAGGCTGAGTTTTCCAGTGCGAGTTTGCCATTTTACTTGTGCGAGTTGCCAAAGGTCCCGATTTAGTTGCCAATTGCTAGTGCGAATTGCTGGAGGTAGTGTGAGTGGTTTGTACGAGTCGCTGGAGACAATATAACTTGCTAGAATGAATTCCCAGTGGTAGTGCGAGTTGCTGGGAAGAACTGTGCAAGTTCCTAGTTAGCCAATGCGAGTGCAGGAAGAGAGTGCGAATTGCCAAAAATTCTCAAGTTGATTTGCAGAGGGAGACAGTAAAATTTCCCAGTTCGATTTGGTCAGATGTGAAGATAAAAATATTGTTAGAGCTTTTCCGGTGTTAGGCAAGTAATTGTATTTCTCAATATTGGTTTTTGTTAAAGATATTAATAAAAAACCCTTGGATCTGGAAATTGGTTTTGCCCACATTGGGGTTTCTCCAGGAACGTTTTTGTCCAAAAATACTAGTGTAAATTGTGTGATTGGTTTCTTGTATATTTCTTGTAATTTTATTTTGTGATTGGTGTTGTTTATGTTATTATTCATTACCTCCCACAAACTTAATTACTTTGTGATGATTAAATAACAAGAAATAATTAACTGGTTTGTTAGCACCCTCTGGGTAGCTAGAAATTTCACAACCTTTAGATGTTTAAATGCTATCCCATGAAGCTAAGGCGTTGGCTTGTTTGTTGATGTATCCAGATGGACACATGACAACCGCAGGCGGGCCTTGACCTTGTTTGATGGACATTGCTTGTTCCAGAGCCCATATCAGGATCGTTATCGCTGGGATGACTTGAGAGGGCTAGTACATCATGGCCATGTGCCAATGCTTGCCTCATAGCATGCCATGTCACCCCATGTTCCCTAGAAGGGTGATGCATGCCTTCTTGGAGATGACATTGGGATGGAGTTATTTGGAGATATACTCATGCACTTTGATAATTTCTTGGAGTGAGGAGCAGTCATGAACTTCTTTCTTTCTTTATGAGCATTGACCATTTTGAGAGGATGATGTCATTTTGGACAGATTTTATTCCCACACATACGAGCTATTTTGATGTATTTATCATGTTTTGAAGCTATCCTAAGGTCGTCTTGTGACCTTTAGGCTCAAGTAAACTTTTCAGGGCTTTTACTTTTAAATTAATGAAAAATGACTTTGGTTACCCTCATGTAAGTAGAGGGGAGGCATTGTCATTTTGAATCATCACACAACACAACACTTATCTCTCTCTTGGGAAGTGTGCATTAGCTCTATTGTTCTTTTCTCTCGGATGCAATGTGATCTTGGTGGAGCAAATTGTCTTGGGCGGGATATTTTTGCATGAGGAGATTTGTCTTCTATTGATGAAGTGATTCGTGATTGAATGGTGTAAGTTTATTGTTAATTTTTTTTTTTCATTTTCCATGCGAATTTACAAAATTAGGGTTTCTTTTTGCCATATTAAAAAGTGCAATATCTTTCTTGAAATCTTGTTTCTTTATGCTTTTTAAAATTAGTCTTTCAAGAATCCGTTGAGGGAACTTGGTTCATGCATCCATTGACCTTAAATCTCCACTTGCAGAGGGTTTCTAGGGTTTCCAAGAGAGGCATTTTGTCCTCCATCCACCTCATCTAGGTTTCTCTATCATTGACCTTGCCATCATTGATTCCATTACCCAATTGAGAGAAGACACTAGACTAACTTGTGGTGGTCATTTAAATTTTTTTCTTCTCTTAAATTTATGGTAACTAGGGCTAGGATTAGCTTAAATCTGCATTTAATAGAAATTTATTGGCATTTTTTATTGCCTTATTGAAAGAGATCACATTTAATAAATATAAAAGGGCATAATCTAGCATTAATTGCATATTTTCACCCCAAAATTAGGGCCGATGTCTTGATTTTTGTTGCTGTCATATGCATTTTCAGCCATTCAAGACCCCTGTTTACTTAACCCTTGCTGGCCTTTGGTCCTTTGTTGATTCCATCGCTTATAGGCTATTTTATAGAGCTTCTATATGCCATTGTGTGCCCTAAATTTGCATATCATACAAACCTTGATTTATAGCAGCCTTTCTCTTAATTATAAAGGTCTTACACAAGTGTACTTGAACTTTAGGCAACTCTTTTTCAGCCTTTCAAGCCTTTGCCGATATCTCTCCCATTAGTTATTAGACCTTGCATCACCATTGAGCCTTCTTTAATTGAAGATCTTGCTGGTGATCTTTGTAAGGAAGCCTCTCTTGTGGGGGTAATATCCACCACCAAATAGATGGAGAGAAACCACTGAGGTGACAGTGGTGGCTGATCTCTTGTTGCCATAAGACCTAGGTTGCCTAGTGAGCCTTTGTACTAGGCCTGCTAGATTTTGCGGTAATAGTATCCACCCCTAACAAACCCTTGTACTGGAACATTACAATCATATGTTGCTTCCAGGTATTAAAATTTAAGTTATGGCCATCAAAGTTTTGAGTGGGCTCTAAGTTCTACTGAGACTTTCCATTTTCTTCTAGTTAAAAACTTGCCAAGCTCAATCATAGTACTCTGAAAAATACCAATCAACCTCAGAAAATGTCAGTTATCGACACATGGATATGTTGCCTCCTAACTTCTATCTGCTGTACAAGCCTTTGGATCAACCCAACTCAGCACCAACGTGGCACGACTGCTGTTTTGCCAACTTTCTAGCTTATTGCAGAATTTACTTCTTCCCTCCAAGCACTCATACAGAAAAATGTTCCGTGCGAAAATTCTGGGAAATATTGGAGAAATTATGCAGTATGTACAGCCTTCCTTGGCACAGGTGCTTGCTGGTGTACCTCCGAGCTTGTTGCTACTTTACAGTTCAGCCTGTTGTCTGCTATTTACAGGAATTTGTGTCTTCTTCAGCAAACCTCTATTAGTAAAAAATGCCTCGTAATCCATTCTAGACTGCTGTGAAAATGCACATCTCTGCTTAGGAAACTGTGCTGCCACAGTCTGGAAAGTTCACACCTGCTTGGGAAGTTGCACTGTTACAGTATACCTTGAAATATGTGCTCAGATTTGTCTTAAAAACATGCCCTAGATCTGGAAATCTGTGCCCTCAAAATTTGTGCTGATTTTTCTCAATTCTGTGCCCCATCTTAAAATTTGTGCTGTTCTCGTGTCCCGTGCCTCCATGCCTGCACTTCTCTGTGGCTTTTTCTGTCTGCGTACCTCGATTTGCATGCCTGGTAGTCACATGTGTGGTTTGGGCTGACTGCTGTCTTGGAATTTGTGCCTGACTTTCTCTCCTTGATTTAATTTTTCCATTTTCTAAGTTTCTGACTTGGAAAATATTTAATTTATTAAACCCCTATTTTTAACAAATTAAACACTTTATTCCTGCATAATGACTTCTTCGTCCCTGCCATGCAACTTCCTCTCATTTGGTCTTATGCATATCCATGATTTCTTTAATCCTTTTTCCTGTCCTTCACTGTGACTCCTGGATGTGTCCTTAGCTGTGACACAATATCAGATTTACACACACAATTACAGATCACAATAACGCAGATAAAAGAGAGATTCATTATTATTATCTAATCAGCTAAATCCCCTGACACGGGACACGCAGGGCACGCAAATATAATATCTCCAAATGGGGATTAACAGTAAATAAAGTGAGAATAGACAACAACTACAGCAAAAAGGAAAACACCATTAAAAATACATGAATTGAAGCCAAAATCCAGCGCTGAGCCATTTTGTTAAAATGATGGGAAATAGTACAATATGGTGCTTAGAAGGATAGCACCTGTGCCTGCTCAAGGGAGGCTGAAGAACAACTCTAATCCTAGCAAATCATCTACTAAAATTTGCTCTGCATGCCTCTCCCATTGCGCTGCCCAGTCTTAGAATTTACTGCTGCTGCCTGGTTTCCGACTGCTGGTTGGCCTAGCTCCCGTGCTCAAAAAATTCCAGGAGTCGATCACCGGACTCCTCTCAATAAACCCACAAAAACCCGCGAAGGAATTGGCCAAATGTTGACCTCAGAATTTTGACCCAATTTCCCCTAGCTCCTCTAGCTGCTGGCTGGGTTTGGATCTCTGTTTGGCACCTCAAATCTGCTCAGAAAATTCTGCCAAATTAATCTTGGTTTCTCTTCAAATAACCTAGAAAAACCCAGAAAGGGTTCGCCTAAAGCTTAACCTCAGAAATTGGCCCTCTTGGGCTTGGCTCAATAAATTGTTGGGGAAATCGAACCACTAGAAGGGACTGCTGGAAAATGCCTCCGGAATGCTGCAATAATCCCTGGTAGGTGGTGGCTAGCCTCCCCTCAAAATCTCTTGGTGTGAATTCCCTTCTCTCCAACCTCCCGACACAAACTCCACACTACACTGCGTCCTCTACTACGTAGTCTGCTCCTCTGTGCAGTCCAGAAATGGCTACGCTTCCTCCTGATGTTGCTGATGGAAAATCCCCTCACAAAAGGTGGAACTCCCTTGAGCAGGCACTCGAAGTCCCCCGAGGCAAAGGTTGAGATCTCCGCTTGAAGATCTCGTGTGCTAAACAACACTACAGACTTGGCTCTCTGGCTCAAGCGTGCTTTGTCAAGATGACAAGAAGAAAATAGTTGAATGAATGAATGTCGAATGAGCCTTTCCTTCTTCCTTTTATCCATTGAGGCCCAACGTATGCCTTGGGTCCCACCTTGACCTGCACTGCCTCTCCTTGGCCAATCACGTGCTGCCTTCCTCTAGCCAATCTCACGCTGTCCTTTTCGTGCCTCTTCTACACTAGCACCTAAGGCCAACTCGACCCCACCACTAGAGGCTCAATTTTCCCTTGGGGACTTTAGGAAAAGACTTTATTTGGCCTAATTATTAATTGTGGGTCCCCTACCCACTTTATTTCCACCCAACATTAGGATTTGCCAAAATTAATCAAAATTAATATCCCAATTAGCTGACTGCTAATTTGGGGATATTATAGTCCTCCCTACCAAAAATTGCTTGTCCTCAAATAATCGTTGAACAAGCATCCTCTCTAGCTGACGCTCCCCACTGTCACTGCGAAGTTGTGTCAGGTTCCCAGATGCGCCACTGAATCATCCTTGACCTTTGCATCCCTCGGATATGAAGGGATCCATCTATACTCGGATCCCAAGCCATCATGTCCAATATGAAGCTCCCCCTGCTCCATTCACCATCCTGCCAGGAACAAGTAGCAGAAGCCTTCTGAACATCATCAATGAGTAGGGAATCATGATAATGTGGCACTATGCCCAACTCCTCATGAAGTTTCTCTACCAAGTAGTCCATCCCACGCACTCCAAGAGTAAACCCTCGAAGATATCGCCTCCCTGCAGAGATAACGTCTCGCTCACATGAGCCCCTCCTGCTATCATCCTGCTGACCAACCTGCCATACTAATGAAGTCCCCCACTCCATTAGCAACTCGCCAAAGCCTAATGGAAGATCTACATGATCTCCTCATGTAGTATACAACTCACCCCTAGATGTTATCGCGCTATCTAGAGCTTTAATGCTTGGGTCCCCTGCTAATCTCGTAGAGGTGCCACCATGCTATCGCTGTGCCACTCTGACTATGAGATACCCCCCATCGTGCGCAGACTGTATCCCTCTCTCTTGGGGCCTTGTGGCGAAAAATTTGTGAAGGCAAAGCTCATCCTTCTTGGGCATCTCCATGATGCTGATATCTACCCCTCCACTGTCGATCATGACCCTGAGCAACGACATGATAAGTATGCCTCGCCATGCAATGAAGGTCTTGGTGCTCCCCCACGTGTGAAACCCAAGGTGGACTGGATCATCGTCTGCTCTGTCCCTGCTTATCATAAAGTGGAGTGATCCCCTTGCCCAACAGATCCCTAGATCCCCCAACCATACTGGGAGCTCATAACTCCCACTCCCTGTGGGATGCCGCTGCGTAGTGCTGCTACCTGCTAGAACCCATTTGGCCCTCATCTTTGACCCCTGTATGTATCCCCTGTGTGAACCCCAAGTATCAGGAGTTTGTCCCACGCCTACATACCTGCCCTGCCAGACCACGTCGTGATATCCGCTATCCCTACTCTTGCTGATACACCTGGATACTGCTCGGAGTCTGGGCACCCTCCTGTAGGCGAAGTCTACCATCCACCGTCCCTCAAATGTGAGCCCAGGGGTGGAACATATGCTACCTTGGAAATCAACCATGCCATCCCTAAGCCTGGACACGTCAACTCGTGCACCTACCAAGTGTCTCAACTAGAGAGTCTCCTCCCGGCTCATGACCCGCGGTATCTCATCCAACTGTCTAGGGTGAACCTCCCATGCCCTACTGCCTGAATGGTGTCAAGGGACACTAACCAAACACTCCGCGACCATAAGCAACACTAGAGGATGATGGGTAGGTATGTCCCAAAGGGTGTGACCAAGAGTCTACATGAATGCTCAAAGAGTAATCCTCCAGATGACACTCTCTCTGCCTTGGATCTGCTGATAACATCCCCCTAGCCCTGTCTCCACTAATGTGGCATCTCCAGATGCTCAACGAGATCCTCATCGATCCTATGTGAGCTGCATCCCATGGTACACCTACTGCTCCTGTCCATATGTCTCTTTGGAGGCAATGCTCCAAGAACCCACTGCTCTGCATCATGTGTCACTGCATACCACAAGTATTATCGCACTCCTCAACCTGCCATTGTATGCTGCAACCTGCCCCTATACACCAATGGATACCCTCGGCAACATCTATACCATCCTGTACCGTCATGTGTCCATCCTGCATCACCGCCCCTGTCACTCCCCGCATGTACTCAATGCAATGGGAAGTACTACTACTCCACAACGCAGTCCGACATACTACAACACACCCTATGTGAAAATTTCTAAATATAGAAATCCTACCGCAGTGTCTTGATTTACTTTTCCTACTTGAATTAAATTACAAGTTAATTTTTGGAATTATTCAGTAAAATCAGCAAAGTAAACACAATTGCAACCTACACATTTACAGATCATTTACTGAATAAAACTTTAACCTGATGGAATTCTTCTAAATGCTTTCTGGGTCTTGGAGATCTCATGTACTCTAGCTCCTCCACAAATGTTGGGAGCTAGAGCACATCCGATGCTACCCCAACACACCAAAATCTCAACACTCCCTCTTTGTGAGGAATGTGCTCTAGCAATACACTTCACCCCGATGTACTGCTCTGATCTCCGGTATTGGTCTCTGTGCTGATGCTTGGCCTGCTGCCCTACATCACTGCGATGTTGCTGCTCTTTGTACTGCTGCCGATGACTCTGCCACTGTCACTGCTACATCTGTACTGCAACTCCCTCTCAAATTGCTGCATCATGCTCCCAACTGCTGCACTGCAACTCAGTTGCTGAGAGTAAGCAATTGAAGGACCCCTGCCCAATGACAGACAAGTCAGTCAGGTTGCATCTCATCACTGAAGCTCCATAGGCTGCTGCTCTGCGCTGTCCTCTTGAAGCCACTGCACTGTGTAAGCATGCGTCCTCTCTGTTGCCTCTGCGTTGCTGCCCCTACACTCCTGCTGCATCTGCACTGCGCTGCTTCCTCTCCAACATCTCAGCCTCTTCCTTTGCTTCATCCGTGATCTTTGCACCTACTTCTCCAGTCATTCCTTGCTACTTTCTTAAGGCTCCCGTAGCACAGATGTGATCCAAGAGTTGGGCTACTCAAGGATCCTGCCTCTTCTGTAGCTGCTCTACAGATCAATATCGCCCAACCTCTTCTCTCGAGGCACACGAGCCCTCATGGCCACATCATCATCATCAGAGCCATCGTCTTCTTTAGCTGCCGCAGCCTTTGAATCAACTTCCTTGTCCTTCTTCCTTAGAGGACAAGTGGTGGCGAAGTGTCCATGTTCACCACACCTGAAGCATCGAATCTAGATAGATCCTTTTTCTTCTTCCCTTGCTGCTTCTTTGATGCAAGGGTTGCTTCTTCCTCTTCTTCCTTCTTCACTTTGCCGGATCCGGTGTTGGATTGTCTCTTGGTCATCCGGCGGATTTCCACTTGTCAAAGGATAGCCCACATGTCGTCCCAGCTTGGAAGGTCCTATCTGCCTAAGATGCTTTGGAATAACGTTTCCCATTCATCTGTGACTGCATTTAGAGCAGTCCTCACCATGACATCATCCTCCACTTTAACCCCCATGGCAATTAGCTGATCCCGGATCGACTGCAACCTGAAGACGAAAGGATCGATTTCCTCCCCCTTATTCATCAGAAATAACCTTATCTGGTTGTCCAAAAGCATCTTTTTCTAGACGGATTTCCCTTGATACATTGTGATCAACGCTGTCCACATGGCATTAGCTGTCTTCTTCTCGGCAATGTGTGGGACCACATGATCATTGATCCCGTTCATGAAGACACACTTAGCATGCGCCTTGGCTTCATTATGCTTTGCGAGAAGAGAAGCATCGGTTGGTGTAGCCAAGACGTTCTCTGCATGCTCCCGTAGTGTGTATGTTGTTGGAAATACTGAGAGGGGGGGGGGGTGAGGGGGGGGCGGGGAATCAGTGTTTCTTATCAATTAGCAGTTTTAAATCTTTTCAGAGCATTAGTTAATCTTCAATTATTCTTGATGTTTATCTAGTAACAACAGTAAACAATAGAACATAATAGGCACATGAATTTTAGGTGGAAAACCCCCTCCAGGTCAAAAACCACCGAATGCCTTTCTAATAAATTCTTTAATCTTCAGCCCCAAATTAGCACTTTTAAATCTTTTAAGAGCATTAGTTAATCTTCAATTATTAGTGATGTTTATCCAGTAACAACAGTAAACAATAGAACACAATAGGCACACGAATTTTAGGTGGAAAACCCGCTCTAGGTCAAAAACCACCTAACGCCTTTCTAATAAATTCTTTAACCTTCAACCCCAACTTAAATGAAAGGTACAACTTCATAGAATTCTTGAAAAGCATTCTTCTCCAGCCCCCACTGGAAGGATGCTCCATTGCCCTGGTTTCTTCAGTAGTCAACTGAATGGATGCCCTGAGATCCTAGACTGACCTACCACCCTGAAGTGTTCACAGGCTCCAACCTGTAGGTGACTTCATGCACCAACCTAGCATCTCCCTGCCACCCTCTAATGATCAGAAATAAGACAAGAGTGTGGACTTCCGTACCAGGGACAATGATCCACAATACAATATGATTCACAATGATTCTCTTGAACTAGACCAATCACCCAATCACACTATGACCTGCAACCCAACCATAACATTATCCAACAATAACACTTATACCTCCCAACAATGCCTCTCCAACTCTAGGCAGATTGACTCTTTTACAATTTTACAATGATGATTTTTACAATACGGACTTTTGACACGCCCTGATACTTGACTTGACACTGCTTCTTTGAACACTAGCAGCTGCTGAGGTATTGTTGTACTTGGTTCAAGTAATGGTACTTTGGCGTTGCATTGTCCTTCTAGTATGTGACTGAGTTGTCCTATTGTGTCCTCCTTCCCGCACATGCATTAATGAACAAGACCCAAACCAATATACAAACAAAATACTTACACATTCCTGTAAACCATGTGTCAGAGAAATATTCAAAATTCAAATGTAAATACGTTCAACATTTATGAACAAAACCCAATCAAACATAGATACAAAATACTTACACTGTCCTACAAAAACACATGTTAGAGATGATATTCAAATTAAAATTCAAACACTAATCATACATACTGTTGTAGTTGACTTACCCTTGACTGTTGAAGTGTTGTCCTTACTGTAGTGATCCTTGAATGCATATTTTTTCTTGCCTTCTAGAAGATCGATATTGAATCTGCTGTATCTATGTAATTTCAGATCTCCAAGGTCTGAAATTGCGTCATGTAGTAGCCCTCTGAGTCCTCTTTCCAACCCTTTAGGTCTGATCAATATTGGATTCTTCAAGAAATAGTTATGCCCAATCTCCTACGATGACCTGATTATAGACTAGTTGAGTAGAGCACACTTGTACGAAGTGCCACGTGTCACTGTTTCAACCTTTGGTCCTGAAAATGATACCCAACAAACTACAACCCGTCCTCTTTCTGTCATTTCTTACGAAATTTGAATCCAATGCTCAGAGAGAAAATTATGACGATTTTCCCAAGGTCACCTGTTTGACATGAAATTCGGGAGCCTGCAAAAACCCTAACTTTCTTATATCATATCTTCGAAAATATAGCGAACCAATATCTGAAAGTCGGACATGCACTTCATCAGGATTTTGGCCCAAATGGTTTTTTTCCCAGCATCTGAACCTTCGCAGAAAAAAATGTTATAGCGAAAATGCCACGATGACTTGTTTTAAGTATATCCTCCTTACATGAGGAGGATATGAGGGACACAATAAATATAAATGCTTAGGTTGAGAGGGTCTTCAACAAGTGAACATTGGAGGGATTTTAGGAGCTTAAAAAAGTATTAATTATTGACTATCCAATGACCACAACCAATGATTAGTGTCATGCCACAACTGCATGGGTTTTAGCCCACTAACTGGGGTTACTAACTTCAAACACGAATATCTCTCAAACCTTGAATAATTATGTGGCGTGCCATATATCAACAGAAACATCTCAACAAGTAGGAACTATCCAAAATATCCTTGACTCAGAATAGAGTAAGTTGTCAAGTCAAAATTCCCATGCAAGATCGGGGTAGCCCCTGGTGCTGCTTGGGTTGACATCAATGACAACCACTGATCAACAATCTACCCCTTTGACATTGATGGCAACACAGGTACTCCCCCTGCGATCATGACACCTCTTCGTACAACATTTTCTCCCCCTTTGTCATCAATAGAAAAGGGTAACTCAACCTAACAAACATCCTCCTGCGGACCTGTACACACCTCAACTCCCCCCTTTTTTTACTTAGTTAGATAAGAGAAAGAGTCTAATGAGTACTTGGGAGAATCCCAAGCTTTAGGCGAAGATACTCAAATGCTTCATGAGGTAATGGTTTGGTAAAGATGTCAGCAATTTGTTCCTTTGTGCCAACATATCCAAGCTTGATATTCTTTTCGGTGACCTGCTCTCTAACGAAATGATATTTGATCGGACTGTGCTTTGTTTTGGAATGCATCACGAAATGATATTTGATCGGAATGTGCTTTGTTTTGGAATGCATCACATGATTCTTGGAGATATTGATGGCACTGGTGTTATCGTAAAAGATGGGAATAGGCTCATCAAACTTGACTTGAAGATCTTGCAAAGTTTGCTTCATCCAGAGAACTTGAGTACAAGCAGCGGCTGCTGCGATATATTCTGCTTTTGCTATGGATAACGAGATTGAAGACTGCTTTTTACTTAACCATGAAACAAGGCAACCACCTAGATAGAATGCTGCTCTACTGGTACTCTTTCAATCATCAACACTTCTTGCCCAATCTGCATCTGTATAAGCTTGGATAACTAGATTATTTCCTTTGGGATACCATAAACCATATTTTGTTGTGCCCTTAAGATATCAGAGAATTCTTTTGACGACAATAATATGAGATTCTTTTGGTGCTGCTTGGAATCTTGCTACTTGTCCAACTGCCTGCATTACGTATGGCCGAGAAGCTGTCACATATAGAAGACTACCAATCATAGATCTATACAACCCCTGGTCCACATCCTTTGACGAATCATCTAAACTTAACTTGCAACCTATTACCATTGGGGTAAGGACAGGCTTGCAATCTTCCATCTTGAATTTCTTGAGCATTTCCTTGATGTACTTGGTTTGATATATAAATATTCCTTTATCCTGCTGAGATATCTAAAGTCCTAAAAAGTATGTCAGCTCGCCAAGTAGAGACATTTCAAACTCAGTTTGCATCTTTGTGGCAAAGTTTTTACTTAATCTGTCATCATTGCTTCCAAAAATTATATCGTCTACATATACCTCGATAATTGTTAGGTTATGTTGATCCACTTTCACATAGAGATTGTTTTCGGCGCTTCCTTTCTTGAATCCTCGTTGATGTAGATATCCATCAAGACGAGCATACCAAGCTCTAGGAGCTTGCTTGAGACCATATAGTGCCTTCTTTAATCTGCAGACATAGTCTTGCTTTTTACAAAGCAAAAAACCTTCGGGTTGTTCAATGTAAACTTCTTCTTTCAATTCACCATTTAAAAAGGCCGACTTAACATTCATTTGGTAGACCTTGACTTTTCTCGAGCATGCATAAGCGAGAAAATTTTTGATAACTTCCATTCTGGCAACGGGAGCAAATGTTTCTTCAAAATCAATTCCTTCAACTTGTGCATATCCTTTGCAGACTAATCTTGCCTTATTCCTAGTAACCTTTCCATCCTCATTCAATTTGTTTCTGAAGATCCATTTAGTTCCAATAACATTTTTATCCTTTGGTCGTAGAACCAATTCCCAGGTATTGTTTTTCTCAATTTAATCCAGTTCTTCATTCATAGCTGCTACCCAGTGTTCATCTTAACTAGCTTCCTCAAAATTGATAGGCTCAAAAGTTGCTGAAAAAGCAAGGTGGGCTTGTTGTGATGAACGAAGATGTCGACTTCTTCTGGTTCCTTCATTTATGTTGTCGATGATTTGATTTGATGGATGATTCTTTTGACACCATTCTTTTAAAGCTTTTGGAGAATTTTCTTGTACATCCTGCTGATCATTTCTTATTTCCTCTTGGTTGACTTTTGTTTCCTTATTTGATTTGTCTTGTTTTGGAGATTCTTCTTCATCCTTCACAGATTCTCTTTCAGATCCCTCAGATTTTCTTGAAGGGACAATCTCATCGTCATCCTTTGTAACACAATCTTCATCAAAAGTAACATTTATGCTTTCTACTATTTGTTTTTGCCTCAGATTGTAGCATCTATAAGCCTTCCTTTTGCTTGAATAACCAACGAAAATACCTTCATCGACACGGGAATCGAACTTGTCCAATTTTTTATCTTCTCTTTTGATGTAGCATTTGCTTCCAAATATTTTGAAGTATTTGACGTTAGCCGGTCTTCCTTTCCATAATTCGTATGGAGTCATGTTACTATTGTTCCTTAGCAAACCTCTGTTTATGATGAATACAATTGTATCGATTGCTTGAACCCATAATTTATCATCTAATTTTGAGTCATTTAACATTGTTCTGGCCATTTCCTGTACAATTATGTTTTTTTCTTTCAGCAACTCCATTTTGCTGCAGTGTTCTGGCTGTTGAGAATTGCCTTTTTATTCCATTTTCATCATAGTACTGCTAAAATACCTTGGAACTGAATTCTCCGCATTATCTAATCTCAAACATTTTATCTTCAAATCAGTTTCACTTTCAACCAATTCCTTGTAGATTCTAAAACACTCGAATGCCTCAATTTTTTTCTTTAAAAAGCTGACGACTGTCATTCTGGTGTAATCATCTATCATTAGCATAAAATATAATTCTCTATCTAAACCTTTTGTTCTCATAGGACCACATAGATCAGTATGTACTGATTCAAATGGACGTGATGCAAAGTGTTCTTTTGTCTTGAACTCAACTTTTGACTGCTTGCCGTGCCGACAAGATTCACATATCGTATTGGTGGGTTTTGAAATTTTAGTGTAGAAATTATACAATATTCATGTCTATCTTGGATTCTCCTGATCTAACAATGCGCTACTGTTAAATACATAATCGCTTCTACAAATCTTTGCGGAATTAAAAACACAATCGCCAATTACATAAGCATGAAGAAAGATCAATCACACACAACACAGATAATTTCCCCAGGAAAGCTTATAGCTAAAAACCCCACTATCTTCTATTGTATATTATATCATGGATCATGAAACAATTACATACAAAGCTCCATTCACAAGAGCCCTCAGTACATCAGCTAATTGTCTCACACTGTCATGCAAAAATTGGCAAATCACTTGCTCAACTTACTGTCTCCAGATAGCCTGCCTCCACTGCGCAATCCCTGAATGAATGCAATCTTGCCTGCCTCCACTGCACAATCCTCATGGGCACATCCAATGTGTGTGTGGTTGCATGTGTGCAACCGGATAATGTCACAACTGATAGTCAACTTCCCTGTCACCTAGAACTCAACTGGGTCTCCACTGGATCTGACATGCATGCAATTAATAATAGTAAATCTTCAGTTGCATGTGAGACCACTGATTGTGAATTAATTAATAATTAATTCACTTGATCTCTCACTAGTGTATCTTCAGTTACAACTCGCACCACTGAGTTTAACTCACTTAACTGAGTTAAACTACTTTAAAACTTGCACAATTGCACTTCCAACTCTGTTACAACTTCGAATCACTCAGTTACAACTAAGCCAACTTGCATGTCCCACCAACCAACCACTTAACTCGAAATTCCTTTAGCTAACTAATTTGCCACTTCAGTTAACTATTTCAAAGTGCTCATTGAAAATAGATTATAGTTTATTGTCCAACTAATAACAAGGGATAATAATAGTAGACATGCATTCTATAAATAGATTATGCACATACATCTATAAATAAACATACACCTAAAAATAGGCTGAGGCCCCATCCTAGTATAGGTGCTTAATATCAGTAGGATCTTCTTGTTGAATCTCAACAGTCCCTCTCAACAAGAAAGGGATTATCTTTCACCCCGATACTGTCTCTATGGTATTCGAATTTGCTCCTGGTGAGCGCCTTCGTCAGAATATCTGCATCCTGATCTTTTGTGGCAATTTACTGAAGCAACATGATTCTCCTCTGCACACAATCTCTGAGATGATGGTACCAGATATCTATATGCTTAGATCTATCATGAAACACAGGATTAATCTAGAGTTTAATGCACTCTGATTATCACAATGAATTACTGTCGGATCCGTATGAGAACCAAACAAGCCAACCAAGATCTTTCTCATCCAGATAGCCTCACATGTAGCTAGACTCGCTGCAATGTATTTCGCTTTCGCTGAACTGAATGCCACGGATCTGTGCTTCTTGCTGTACCAAGAAACAACTGTAGACCCTATACTAAAGATCCCCTGTGATGTTCTCTTTCTATCCGTTGGACTTCCAACCCAATCTGCATCCGTGAAGCCATGCAACTTCACTCCATCCGTCTGTCTGTACAATAATCCATACTCTGATGTGACCCTCAGGTATCTCGGGACATGCTTCCCCGCCTTCCAATAGAGCTTGGTAGGCTTAACCATAGCTTGACTCAGCTGGTTAACTGCATAGCAAATGTCTGGTCTCATGTTCACTAGATACATTAGCGAACCCACTAACTATCGATAGACAGTAGCATCCACTACCTCTCCAAAAGTAGCATCCTCTTTCCTCCAGTTTTCTGAAAGAGGAGTATCCATGGGTTTGCAGCCCTCCACATGAAACTTACCCAGTATCTCCCTTTCATACTTGCCTTGAGACATAAAAAGTTCACCATCTCGCTGCCATATTTCCAATCCAAGGAAATAATGAAGGAGGCCCATATCCTTCATTTCGAACTCCCTTGCAAGATCCTCCTTGCATGAGTGTATCAGTTGCTCATCACCAATCAATATTAAATCATCAACATAAAGAACAATGATTAAAAGCTTACCCTCCACCACAATTTGGTATAGGTTTGCATCTGCTTCACTTTTGGTGAAGCCCAGTCCAGTGAAATATCTGTCTATCCGAGTGTACCAAGCACGAGGTGCTTGCTTCAGCCCATACAACTCTCTTTTGAGTCGGCACACATGCGACTCGCTGTTGAAGATCTCGAAACATTCAGGTTGCTCTATGTACACCTCTTCCTCAATGATCCTATTGAGAAACGCAGTTTTCACATCCATCTGATGAATGCGCCAGCCCATCTACGCTGAGAGAGCAAGGACGGTCCTTATGGAAGAATACCTTGCGACAGGTGCAAAGGTCTCTTCATAATCTATCCCCTCGATCTGTGAGAAGCCCTGGGCCACAAATCTGGCCTTATATTTCTCAACACTCCCATCAACAACTTGCTTTACTTTGTAGATCCATCTCGAACCTACCACTGATTTATCAACTGGCCTTGGAACAATTTCCCAAGCACTTTTTTTGACAATGGAGTCATACTCCTCCACCATTGCATCTATCCATGTGGGCTCTTGCACTGCTTCCTGAAAGGAAGAAGGTTCAGTCACAATACATTTGGTCATGAGAGCTATGTATCCAATAAATCGGTCTGGAGACTTTCTTTGTCTGGGCTATGAAGTAGGGGCTCCTACATTCTGTGCAGCATCAAGTCTCAGCCTATTAGCTTCCCTGGTATGCCTTCTGCCATTTCTGATGGATGGCTCTGCGTGAGTGGACTCCTCCACTCCATGAACCTCCTCATGTGGCTGATCCACATCTTGAGACTCATCTTTGGGAACTAGCAGTTCCTCCTTTGCATGCAAGTCCAACTCCCTCTCAAGTGATAACTGCATGGCTTTCCCCTCATCAAATTTTATATCCCGTAGCACAACAGTCATTCTGCTGTTTGGCAAATACACACGATAATTATGGGGTGTTTCTATGTACCCCACAAAAATCCCAACTTCAGCAGTCAGCTCCAGCTTCTTCCTGGCGTCCTTGGTCACATGCACATTACCAGATGAGCCAAAAATCTTATAGTGTGAAACATCCGGTTTCTTACCAGTGAAAGCTTCTTCAGGTGTACTCATGCCACGTACTCTATGAGGACAATGGTTTTGCACCTAAACCACAGTGTTGCATGCTTCCGCCCACAAATGCATTGGTAGGCCTTGATCATGCAATATTGCTCGTGCTGTAACCACGATCGTTCTATTCTTCCTCTCCGCGACCCCATTTTGCTGTGGGTTATGAGGCGCTATGAGTTCTCTTCGAATTCCTTCTTTGCTGCAGAAGTTCTTGAATTCGTTAGAAATGGAGTTAGAGATGTATTCTCCACCATTATCGCTTCGAAGAGCCTTCACTTGTTTCCCCGACTCTTTCTCCACCAATGCCCTAAACTCATAGAACTTTGAAAATGTTTGATCCTTCTTCTGCATGAAGAAGATCCAGCATTTACAAGAAAAGTCATCAACAGAGATTACATACTACTTATGTTTTGCTGTTGAAGCAATCGAGAGCGGTCCACACTCGTCTGTGTGAACTCTCTCAAGGATACTCGAGCATGGTTCTCCTTCTTATGAAAGGTGGACTTTACATACTTCCCCATGGTGCAACCCGTGCACTGATCTAACTAAGCAAGTGTTCCCATTGGAAGTCCAGTAGATATTTGCTGCATGACTTTCAAGGTTCCATGATGAAGATGGCCCAATCGCTTGTGCCATAATTCGCCCTCATCCCGGCTCACCACTTTTTCTGCCTTGCCCAACATGGCAGTGCAACCATCTACCTCCAACTTGTAGAGATTTTTAACTCGAATCCCTATCCTCTTGGCTTGACCCATTGTTTTATGTCGTAGGAAAGATTTTCCATCACTAAAAACAACGTCATAGCCTCTGTCCTCCAACATTGCGACTGAGACCAAATTTTTCTTCAGACCTGGTACAGGCATAACATCTTTTAATTGAAATGGTTTACTTGACTCCCTCTGAAAGGTAATGCTACCAATCCTGGTAGCACTGTACCATCCGTCGTCGCCCATCTCAATATGCATCTGGAGATCTTTCTCCTCCAAGTCACTGAAAAGTTCCTTATCTCCCGTCATGTGAAAAAAAGCACCACTATCCAAATACCACACCGATCCCAATGCACTTGACACCATGCATGCAATCAAGGAGAAGTCAAGCTCAAATTGCGAGGCAAGGGCCTCACTTGTTGCAGCTCCAGCAACCTTCTTGTTCTTCTTCTTTTGTGGACAGTTAGTGGCAAAATGCCCATGTTCGTGACAGTGAAAACACTTCACCTTGGACATATCCAACTTCTTGCCTTTAGACTTGGATTTAGAATGGAATTTCTTCGCCTTCCCCTTCTTCGCCTTGGCAGCCAAAGCACAACCCTCTTCATCATCATGCTTTGATGAAGAGCCATATCTGGTGTTCTGCTTGAACTCCTCCTGCACCAGATCCAACCACAGTCGTTCCCAATCCGACAATTTTTCCCGTCCGTTGACAGAGTCTTCATAACTGTGCCAACTCTTAGGAAGTCCCAAGAGAGCCAAGCTCACCAAATCATCATCAGCAATAGTTATTCCCACTATTCCTAATTCATCCCAACATTGGACAAACTTTGTGAGATACTTTGGAATGGTGTCGCCCTTTTGCATCTTGATCTTCTTGAGTTTATCTTTGAGCGACAATTTCCTATGGTCGCTACTGCTTTGGAATAGATTCGTCAAAGCCTTCCACATAGCATATGGTGTGGCTTTCCCATGGAGGCTTGAGATAATGTGGTCTCGTACTCCCTCCAACAGAATCCTCCTTGCCTTTGCCACTTTCTTTTGCATCAAGATTGGCAGCATCTACAGCATCAGGCTTAGGAACATCTTTTTCAATGAATTCCTTCACGCCATTGTCTTCGAATACTACCTCCATCTTGTCCTTCCAACCAATTTAGTTCGAGCTGCCGTAGAGTGTATACTCTAACCTCAAGCCATTGAAGGCCATTTCGATCTTGAATCAACTGTAGCACCAAGAAAGTCTTTTTGCAAATTTGAATTCTTTCCACAAACAAACTTAGCTCCTGCTTCACTTCTGCAATTTCCTGTGCTCTGATACCATGTAGAATTATACAATATTCATGTATATCTTGGATTCTCCTAATCTAACAATGTGCTACTGTTAAATACATAATCGCTTCTATAAATCTTTGCGGAGTTAAAAACACAATCGGCAATTACATAAGAATGAAGAAAGATCAATCACACACAACACAGATAATTTCTTGGGGAAAGCTTACACCTAAAAACCCCACTATCTTCTATTGTATATTATATCATGGATCATGAAACAATTACATACAAAGCTCCAATCACAAGAACCCTCAGTACATCAGCTAATTGTCTCATACTGTCATACAAAAATTGGCAAATCACTTGCTCAATTTACTGTCTCCAAACAGTCTGCCTCCACTGCGCAATCCCTGCTGATAGTAATCCCTGAATGAATGCAATCTTACCTGCCTTGACTGCGCAATCCTCATGGGCACATCCAATGTGTGTGTGGTTGCATGTGCACAACTGGATAATGTCACAATTGATAGTCAACTTTCCTTTCACCTAGAACTCAACTGGGTCTCCATTGGATTTGACATGCATGCAGTTAATAATAGTAAATCTTCAGTTGCATGTGAGACTACTGATTGTGAATTAATTAATAATTAATTCACTTGATCTCTCACTAGTGTATCTTCAGTTACAATTAGCACAACTGATTTTAACTCAATTAACTGAGTTAAACTACTTTGAAACTTGCACAACTGCACTTCCAAATCTGTTACAACTTCGAATCACTCAGTTACAACTAAGTCAACTTGCATGTCCCACCAACCAACCACTTAACTCGAAATTCCTTTAGCTAACTGATTTTCCACTTCAGTAACTATTTTCAAGTGCTCATTGAGAATAGATTATAGTTTATTGTCCAACTAATATTAAGGGATAATAATTGTGGACATGCATCTATAAATAGACATGCATTCTATAAATAGATTATGCACATACATCTATAAATAGACAGACACCTAAAAATAGCCCGAGGCCCCATCCTAGTGTAGGTGCTTAATTTTCACTAGGATCTTCTTGTTGAATCTCAACATTTAGGCATTTCTCTTACTGCTTCCTTCTTGCTGATCCTGACCAAATCGTTGAAATTTATATGTCCCATTCGTTTGTGCCATAACCAACTTTCGTCTTCTTTCTCCAAAAAACACCCTTTAGGTGTCTCATCCAAATATATATCTCATTTGGAGCTCTGGTTGCTATAGCCACAATTTTACCGAACTTGGCTTTCCTGATTTCACATTTCTTAGAGTTAAATAGCATCGTGTGTCCTTGATCGCACATTTGTCCAACACTGAGCAGATTGTGATTTATATTTTCAACCAAAACACATCTTTCTCTAATGCATTCTTGCTTCCAAGTGTGACTGTACCTACTCCTATGACGTTTGAAGACCTGTCATTTCCAAAAGATACTGTTCCATCCTTATTTTCCTTCAAGGATATGAACTTATTCCTATCTCCAGTCATATGAGTTGAGCAACCACTATCAACATACCAAACAACGACAACACATTTTTCAATTTTCTTTTTCCATATTTGTTCATTTTGATTTTGCGAGAATTCCTTTAAAGAACTTCCAAGTCTGCAATATTTAGCCAGGTGTCCAAAATTGTTACATTTGTAACATTTGACATCATCTCTCAAATGATCAAATCTGTTAATATTCTGCTGAGTTCTGGAATATCCATTTCTGAAAGATCTCCCGGAAGTATTTATTCCAAACATATGTGCAACATTCTATAGCTCTATGTCCAAACCTTCCAAATGAATAACAATGACCATAGAAGATAGGTTGATACCTGGGAGGAAATCTTCTTTGAGGAATTGTCTTCCATGGTTCTTCCTGTGAGTCCTGATATCTTGAGTTCGCTGGAAGGTCTACCTCCTTGTTAGATTTTGCATATCCATCCTCTTTTGTTGTCATAGAAGGACTTGGCTCCTTTTCAGATTTTTCTTTGTAACCAAGGCTAATCTTGTCACTGTTTGATCGTTGATTGTTGATGATTTCTTCCAATGCCTTGGAGCTGTTGGTGTAGTTTTGAAGAGTTTTTCCTCTTTTACTTGCTTTCGAAGAGAAAATATTTCAGCTTCCAACGCTTTTCTTTCCTTGTTGCTTTCCTTTAATTCTTCCTTGAGCGATTCTTCAACTCGCTTGTATTCTTCAACCTTGATTTTAAGATTTAAGACATGTTCCCTTTCTATCTTTAATTCGTCTTCAAGAGTGTTGACATGCTTCTTCTCGACCTTGAGCTCTTTGATTACCCTAATCACTTCGTTTTGAAATTCAACCTCATTCATCTCTTCTTCTTCGTCTTCTTCTTCGTCAGATGCTTCTTGCTTATTATGCTTGGCCATAAACAATACTCTTCCGTTGATTTCTTCTTCGTTATCACTGTCTTCATCAGATGAGGAGCTATCTTCTTTGGAGAAGAAACTCTTCTTAAACCATTTCTTCTTGCCTTGCTTGTTGAACTTTCTCATACCTTTCTTTCCTTTCGTAACAAACTCATTTTTATGAGGACACTTGGCTGCAAAATGCCCAACCTCACCACAATCGAAACATATCAATGGAAGTTTACCTTTGAATTTCCCCGTAATTGTTCTCATTTTTCGCGTGAAGTTGGAAAATTCTTTATCTAAAAGTTCTTCTTCATTTTCTTCCTTACAACTACAAGTTTTCGCTTTCGGAGTATGCTTGTCCTTACTAGTTTTCTTGGATGCGGCGAATGCTGTTTCTAGGTGAGATGTGTCATCCTCTTCTTCAATCCTCATTTCATATGCCGTAAGCACTCCATGCAATTCATCTTTGCTGAGATTGGCTAGATTTGAACTATATCCCAATGACAAGGTTCTATGTTATCCTTGAATGCATATTTTTTCTTGCCTTCTAGAAGCTCGATATTGAATCTGTTGTATCTATGTAATGTTAGATCTCCAAGCTCTGAAATTGTGTCCTGTGGTAGTTGTCTGCGTCCTCTTTCCAACCCCGTAGATCTGATTAATATTGGATTATTCAAGAAATAGTTATGCCCAATCTCCTACGATGACCTAATTATAGACTAGTTCAGTAGAGCGCACATGTACAAAGTGTCACGTGTCACTGTTTCAACCTTTGGTCCTGAAAATGATACCCAACAAACTACAACCCGTCCTCTTTCTGTCACCTCTTACGAAATTTGAATCTAATGCTCAGAGAGAAAGTTATGACGATTTTCCCAAGGTCACCTGTTTGACATGAAATTCGGGAACCTGCAAAAACCCTAACTTCCTCATATCTTATCTCCGAAAATATAGCAAACCAATATCTGAAACTCGGACACGTGCTTCATCAGTATTTCGGCTCAAATGGGTTTTTCTTCCAGCATCTGAAGCTTCGCAGAAAAAAAGTTATAGTGCAAATGCCACGATGACCTGTTTTAAGTAGCGAAATCCTTACATGAGGAGGATATGAGGGACACAATTTATATAAATGCTTAGGTTGAGAGGGTCTTCAACAAGTGAACGCTGGAGGGATTTTAGGAGCTTAAAAAATTATTAATTATTGACTATTCAATGACCACAACCAATGATTAGTGTCATGCCACAACCCCATGGGGTTTTAGCCCACTAACTAGGGTTACTAACTTCAAACACGAATATCTCTCAAACCATGAATAATTACGTGGCATGCCTTATATCAACAAAAACATCTTGACAAGTAGAAACCATCCAAAATATCCTTGACTCAGAATAGAGTAAGTTGTCAAGTCAAAATTCCCATGCAAGATCGGGGTAGCCCTTGGTGCTGCTTAGGTTGACATCAATGACAACCACTGATCAACATATGCCTCCAGTACCGTCAGGATTTTGGCCTTCCAGATATCAAAGTTGGACAAGTCGTCCAACCTATTGTGATCATGTAGTTCATACGACACCATCTAGCTCAAAACAATCTGTCGAAATAGATACTCCTCTCCTTGCTGATGTTGCTACCTCAACAGAAGCCCAGATCTAGGGTCCTTGGCGAAAAGGCACCCTCTATAGTAACTGCTCCCTCTGACCACTGATTTCCCTCCTTGGAAATCTGCCAAATCCTCTAAATCAACCCTCTTCGATCACCCTCCTGATCGATCCTCAAATTTCTTTGGCAAAAAAATCTGCTGAGTGATTGTTCTCCTCCCACTCTTTGTCAACTTGGCTAGGCACGATTCTGCACCGACAAAATCTCCACCACACCAGCAACTTCTAAAGATCTGAAGCTGTGCTTCCAGACTGTGGTAAATCTTCACAACAACCTCTGAACTGGACTGCGTCCCTCTGGCTAACCTCTGCCTAAGAAAACTAGCTTAGCACAGCGACTGCGCAGTGTAAGTTGCTCCTGTGTCACTCTGGATGGCTCTGCGCTGCCTCTGTGTCACTCAGTTGGGACTACGTCAGTCCCTGCGTGGCTTCTGCTGGGATTGAGTCCTCCTGGTGCTGCGCTGCCCTCTTCGGAACTCTGCTACTTCAACTGCCTTCTCTGCAACAAAAAAATTCTTCAGCCGCTTTGCTGGTGATTCAGCTTGATCTGCAATGCTTTGATACTATGTGAAAATTTCTGAATATAGAAATCCTACTGCACTGTCTCGATTTACTTTTCCTACTTGAATTAAATTACAAGTCAATTTTCTGAATTATTCAGTAAAATCAGCAAAGTAAACACAACTGCAACCTACACATTTACAGATCATTTACTGAATATAACGCACAAATGACAAAGTGACACAGATATTTTGGACAAATGCCCCTAGAAAAACCCAATGCGGGAAAACCGATACAACTAGCTCTAGAGGGTTTTATTATTACGCAAAATATGAATACAACAATATTTGGGCACTAGACATGGTTGGCCCTATAGAGAAAATACACGGTAGTAATCCCTCTTTCACTCGGAGATAAAAAATATGGTTGATTCACACCGTCAAACGAGATTTACAGAACTCGAGCCTTTTCTGGCCCACCGAAAACCCCAGTGCTGTCCCTCAGCCCTCTCCATCAGCCTTTTCTGGCCTACGTCAGCCTCTGCGCTGCCCTGGAAGGGCTTGCGTCACCCTCCCTAGGCTTATTCTGCCCCTGCGCTGGCCTGACTGGGCCTGCATCACCCCTGAAGGGTTCCTGTTGCCTCTGCGCTTGTCTGGAATGCTCCTTCTCTGCCCTCGTTGTACTCTTGGCCTGGGATCAAACCATCCCGGTTTCCAATACTGCCCCTCGCTGTAGCTGAAACACTTATGAAATTCTTAGCAAACCATGCTCTAGAATCTCAGCTTAGCTTTAGTGCTCTGCCAGTGTGTGTGTTCTCCAATTGACCCCAAGCCCATCTCTTATAGTTTTCTCGTTGAAACATCAACGACCGTGATCTAATCTCTAATCGACGGCTAAGATTAGAAGCTGCTTGATCTGTGTCACTTAAATCATTCTCATCACATGTTTAATTTAATTCACTTTAATCTTTTAATTTTCCTAAGTTAGACTTAGGGTCCTTAATTAAAAAGATTAATTATTTGAGTAAAACTTAAACCTGATGGAATTCTTCTAAATGCTTTCTGGGTCTTTGAGATCTCATGTACTCTAGCTCCTCCACAAATTTTGGGAGCTAGAGCACATCTGATGCTACCCCAACACCCCAAAATCTCAACACCCCATGCATCTCCATGCCCATCTACAGGCCATTGCCCAATGACGGATGCTCCTACACGTTCCAAGGTGTGATGGCCTAAGGCTGTATCGATATGGGTCGGCCCATACTCGATGGGTACCATCACCTCCACTGCCACATGACCATACTCTCCAATGAATGGATCTCCCTTCCAAATCCTCCCTGAGGGACCAAAGAAGTGAATCTCCCTAGGTACTAGTAGCGATGCCAATCCTGCTCTGCTCCTCCGTGTCCTCCGTGCCCCACACAAATGCGAAGAATCCCCAACTCCATACAAGGCACTGTCTGGTGGCCTACCAATGCCCCCTCCTTTGTCAAACTCCTGCCAGAGTATGTTGATCATCCCGTGATCCTATGTACAATCCTTGTACCAAGACAACTGAAGAAGTTTGTACCTAAACTAGTTGGACACTAGTGCTAGTTGAAACTCCCCTAGTGAATGTGCACGCTCAACTGCTAGATCAACTGTACCCTCCAGGTCGTAGTCAACCGACATACCTGGGAAAGTGATAGGTAGTCCTGCCCAGATCCCAATGCCAGTCCAAGCTTTTGGTAACCCCAGTGCTTGGAAGCTCCTGCTGAGCTACACCTCGGTGCATCACCATCTCCATAACCCACTCCCACGAGTACCAACTCAGGATCTCTCGCCATCCAACCCCAAGAGAGGGATCGAATGCGTGAACTCCTGCACCTAGAGCAACTCTGACATGCAGATGTTGCACCCTGTGCAACTCAGGTCATCTCATCCCATTATCCAAGTCAACGCATGAGATCTGACTAGGTAGCTCTGTCTCTCTCTCTCCAATGGCCAAAGGTGACCAAACCGTGCTGCTAGCCCCATCTATGTATGCTTGAACGGGGCTGCTCTGACGCTTCAATGCACCCTCTAGCTGTACCATAAGTTGCTCCGACTGAATCATCACAAGTGACTCATCATCTTGAATATCTTCCATAGAGTCTCTTGATACCACATGCACACCGAAATACAAAACCGACCTACCGTCATCAACTCTGCATGATTGCTCATGCTCCCCAGAAGCATCCTCATATGACCCCATGGAATCATCCAAACAAGAGTCCTCATCCTGACATACAGAAGGAATGTCCTCCTGCTCTACCTCTGTATCTCTTAGTGCCTCATCAAAGGTGGATACATCTCCTGACACCTCACCCATCTGTTGTGTGCGGTTGTCACCCACAAACTAAGACACGACTTTGGTCACCACCTCAATGGATGGCTCTACAGGGGTAGGCTCTACTCTCTCCACTAAGATGTCAACCAACACGGTCAAGGAAGTCTCCAACAAGGGTGAATCATGCGTCACACTAGGTGTATCTACGAGCTCCCCACAATCCTGTGTGCCCTCATCCTCCAAGTGCGAGGTAGCCATTTTGATGGCTTCCCCTTCCGTTATTCGGTCAAGCTGGAAAGAGGTATCCAACTTTTCCACCTGATCCTGAGCCGTGCAATCAAAGGATCCATCATACATGGGAAAAGGTGTCCTCCCAATGGTACCCTGAAACTCTGAACACTGCGTGCTAGACCCCCTACTGTTCCTTCCTTCTTCATCCCGTCGGAGTTGGCAGTAATCTCTGAAGGATAAAGGCGCTCTCAAGTTTTCCCCCATGAACTGCCATTCTCGGAAATAATCTCCCATGGGTAAATGATCATGCCGCCTACCTTGCTCACTCGGTACTGGAGGTAGGAATGTAGGTATCGTGATCCTGGTTGGCCTACTGAAGGCTGGCGGGTGAGTGGCTAGTAAAGGGTGGTCACACTGTTGTGAGACCCTTGAAGTCTCCCAAATTAGGAACTCCTGATGGATGCTCTTATCCCTATTCTGTTGCTTGAGTCCTTCCAACATTCCCTTCTGTTCTTTGGCTAAATCATTTAGGGCCTTTAAGATGCTAACCAATGTTGATTCCCCTTTGCTCCTTGACTTCCCCATATTTGCCACCTCTACTGCCTACCCTCTTTGTTCATAGGAAAAGATCCCCACGGCTGAGCCAAGAAAGAAGCTCTTATACCACTGTAATATCCCCAAATGGGGATTAACAGTAAATAAAGTGCAAATAGACAACAACTACAACAAATTGGAAAACACCATTAAAAATACATGAATTGAAGCCAAAATCCAGTACTGGGCCATTTTATTAAAATGCTGGGAAATAGTGCTTCGAAGGATAGCACATGGGCCTGCTCAAGGCACGCTGAAGAACAACTCTAATCCTAGCAAATAATCTCCAGAAGTATGCTCTGCATGGCTATCCCACTGCGCTGCCCAGTCTTGGAATTTGCTGCTGCTGCCTGGTTTCAGACTGCTGGTTGGCCTAGTTCTCGTGCTCAGAAAATTCCAAGAATTGGTCATCAGACTCCTCTCAATAAACCATCAAAAACCCGCGAAGGAATTGGCCAAATGTTGACCCCGGAATTTCGACTCAATTTCCCCTAGCTCCTTTGGCTGCTGGCTGAGTTTGGATCTCTGTTTGGCACCTCAAAGCTGCCCATAAAATTTTGCCAAATTAATCTGGCTTCTCCTCAAATAACCCAGAAAAACCCAGAAATGGTTCGCCCAAAGCTTAACCTCAGAAATTGGCCCTCTTGGGCTTGGCTCAATAAATTGTTGGGGAAATCGAACCAATAGAAGGGACTGCTGGAAAATGCCTCCGGAATGCTGCAATAATCCCTGGTAGGAGGTGGCTAGCCTCCCCTCCAAATTTCCTAGTGTGAATTCCCTTCTCTCCAACCTCCTGGGACAAACTCCACACTACACTGCGTCCTCCACTACGCAGTCTGCTCTTCCTCTGCGCAGTCCATAAATGGCTACGCTTCCTCCTGATGTTGCTAATGGAAAATCCCCTCACAAAACGTGGAACTCCTCTCTTGAGTGGGCATTCGAAGTCCCCCGTGGCAGAGGTTGAGATCTCCGCTTGAAGATCTCGTGTGCTAAACAACACTGCAGACTTGGCTCTTCGGCTCAAGCGTGCTTTGTCAAGATGACAAGAAGAAAATAACTGAATGAATGAATGCCGAATGACCCTCCCCTTCTTCCTTTTATCCATTTAGTCCCAACGTATGCCTTGGGTCCCACCTTGACCTGCGCTACGTCTCCTTGGCCAATCACGCGCTGCCTTCCTCTAGCCAATCTCACACTATCCTTTTCGTGCCTCTTCTACGTTGCCACCTAAGGCCAACTCGACCCCACCACTAGAGCCTCAATTTTCCCTTAGGGACTTTAGGAAAAGACTTTATTTGGCCAACTCGACCCCTACCCACTTTATTTCCACCCAACATTAGGATTTTCCAAAATTAATCAAAATTAATATCCCAATTAGCTGATTGCTAATTTGGGGATATTACACCGACATGGGACACAAAGACCCCTCGGAACATGACACGTAAGACATATATATATCAATGTCACTAGACTCGGAATCGACAATAAATTGGTGAGGCAAAAGAGCGAAGAGTTTTAATCGAATCAAGAAAAAATCGGTGAATTCAATAAATAAAAATATACACATATATGGAATTAAAAAAATTATTTTTTCATTGATATTCAATAAGGCATATCCAAACAATGCATAATATCAATAGATGTCCAAAATATCATAAATGAATAAGTATCTCATATATGTTATGAGTCCAAACACGATCCAAGGCACTGAGTCCTGACTCCTAACTACTGACTACATAGAACCAGAAGCATCTGCTTCTAAAAGTTTGCAAAAAACTGCATACTAATCAGTAAAAAATTAGTAACTAAGAGTCTAAGAATTTTAAGAGTGAGAACTAGAAGCGATTCCTCCCACTCCTTCGCTTGCTTGACTCTCAAAGTTCTCCAGGTCATGTATGCTTAAAAGAGGAGGAGCCTCCTCTAATTGGACCCAATCTGCTGCATTTGTAGTTTGCAGATCTATCTCTTCAAGGTCGATTGGTGAATGATCCAAACTTGTCATTATCATGAGATATTGAAATGTGAATTAAATTTTGAACTTTAAAGTGCAAATCAAATTATGAAACCTTCAAATTCAGGCTCTCACCTAGTATTTTCTTGTTGTGAAGTCGTAGATTGTAATGGACAAATACAAGTTCATTTAAGCGCTCTTGTGTTAATCGGTTGCGCTTCTTAGAATGTATTTTCTCAAACATGCTCCAGTTGCGCTCTCAACCTGAAGCACTGCATGCTTGGTTTAAGAGTCGAATGGCTAATCTCTTCAAATCTGGCATATCACTACCGAAGTTTTTCCACCAAAGACCTAGCAAGTGGCAAGGGTTTGTGTCATTGTGAGTAGAAGTACTAAATACTAAATAGTAAAAATTTAAAAAGACAAAATAAAGTTTGAACAAATTTAATGAATTAATGAAGCCTTCAAGCCTCAAAGAGTACCTGGCAGCATCTTAGACCTTTCTCGTATAGCATTGGTATAGGAAAATAATTTAGTTGGCGCCCTATAATCCTGTAGTTGGGCAATGACACAACTTTGAAATTCTGGATCAGGGAAGCACCTTTCAATGCATGTCATAAGTCCTTTGCCAACCTCCCCATCCTCATTAAATTTGCTCTTATCATAAAAATATTGTGGGTTTAAGAAGTACCCAACAACATGTAAGGAGGAATGCAATTGCCTATCCCAACGTGCATCATTAATGTTTCAAAGAGGCATATACTTTCCCTCCTCATCCGAATAACTTTTTTTGATGGCCTCCTTTGCGAGATCCATTGCCTCATAAATGTAACCCATAGCGGGTTTGTCACCATCAACCATCCTGAAAGTTCAAGCTTTCAAATTTAAAGAAATATGAAACATTGAAAATAAAAAGAAGCTTGAGATGAAATTTTAAAAATGAAAAAGTTAAAGGACTTGAATTACGTGAGTACTTTAACAAGGGACTCCATCACAGCAATAATCTCTTCGGCATCTTTCCAAAAACCATCATTAAACACAAGTGCAACAATTTCAATGCCTTTAAGGGCCTTGGAATGTTTAGATGCCATCCACTCAGGTCCCAAGAACATCCTCTTCAGATTTATCTTCTGCTCAACCACAGATTACAAAGATATGAAATTTGTTGCAAACCTAGTCACTGTAGGTCGAACAATTTCTATACCTTCAGTGTATTTTCTCATGGTGGTTAGTACAATAGTGTGGTTGTATAGGTATTTGGTTATGGATTTTTCCTTATCCACAACCTCATGTATCCAATGAAGCTTACCAATGTCCTCAAGCATTAAATCTATGCAATGGGCAGCATAAGAGGTCCAAAAAATAGTGGGGTGCCTAATCTCAAAAAATCTACTAGCAGCCATATAATTAGTTGCATTGACAGTGACAATTTGTACAACATGTTCTTCTCCCACTTATTGAACGAATTCCTCCATCATTTCACAAATAAGTTGGGCAGTCTTAACGTTGTCTGCTGCATCCATTGATTTGAGAAACATTGTGCCTGATGGACAAGATACAAGGAAATTTATTAAAGTTCTATTCCTCTGATTTGTCCATCCATCACTAATGATGGTGCACCATGTTTCTACCCATGATGAACAAAGGACAAGCATGACGTCTTCAACACTCTCTAACAACAAATTTGTCCTAAGGCTTTGATGTAGGGGCTTTGAACTCTGGACCTACAACATCAACTGCATCAATCATAGCTTGCCAATAAGGACTTCTGGCAAAGTGGAAAAGTATGTCAGAACAGTACCAAAAGTTAGCAAAGGGCTTCCTTGCCTGACTATGGATATTTTTTTCCAACCAATGTCATCCAAGGTAGGTTGGGAACTGGGTTTTGTGCGGGAAGCAAAATAAGTGTTTATGTTTCCACCTCCAGTGTTGAATGCAGGAGGATTCTTTTGGCCTTGAGTTTGTCTTGGACTTGGAGGCATGTGTAGAAAACTTGGGAATGACATTGAGGATTCAACAGAGGGAGATGACAAGGGGGCATTGGAAGAAAATTCGTCAACTCCAAGAGTCCTATTTCTTTATTTTGCTTTGCTTTCTTGGCATTATGCTGACTCAACATATCAATGGCCAAGGTTGCTTTGTGTTTGACATTTTTGTCAACATTTTTGCAGAGGCCTATATCATGGCCGGGTATCTGTGCAAGGCGGTACTTGAATCTATAAATGCCTCCACTACATTTCGCTTTGCAAAATTTACAAAGGAGCTGGGGGTCTCCAGGAATCTTGTCACAATAATCCTAAGCAAAGTCCTTCTCCCTCAACATTGTAGTTGTTTTGGACTTGTGTTTAAATTGTGGCTTCTGTTAAGATTGAAGAATCAAGATTTGAAGTTGTGGCTTTGCCACTTTTGTTTAATTTATGGTTCCTGTAAAAAACAAAAAACAAATAAAAAATAAAAAATGTAGATAAGTAGGAGAGAGGGTTTTGTTGTTAAGTACTCAAATAGATCCTTATTGATGACAATCTTATGATTTTGGATAAGTTGTTCACTAACTGTTTTGTTTGAAGGAATCATATCATCAAAACAAAAACGTTCAAATTTTAAAGGCATGCCATTTCTGCACAAATCCCTTCTAGTCACAACTAGTTATCTCCAAAGAATCTCAGGCAACATGATAACAATCAGTTAACAAATAACTTGAGAAATTATATGTTGCACTTACAAGATCCAAAATGCAAAATATAGTGAGTTAAACAATTAAACTGTTGAACTCTACAAGTTAATTGCATCAATAAAAAGCAACTGATGCATCCAAAATTTAAACCAAAAAAATTGAAAAAAATTAAATTTTAATGCATATCATACTCTTATTCGAAGTAACGATTCACGAGCAAGTATTGCAGCAATTGCACACAACCAATACAACAAGAGGGCTCACAGCAACGTCGATGCCACGGTGATGGCCTACAACAATCGATGCCCACAGTGACGGTGATGGCCCATGGTGATGCCCACGATGATGGTCACACTGCAGAATGATGCCCACGACGATGCTCACACTGCACAATGATGGCTGATACCACAACGATGCGATACCACCGTCACTCGAGAGACAGTGGGAGGGTGATGCTAACACTGCACAGCGATACGATGACTCCACAGCGATTTGAGAGACAACAAGAGAGGTTTACAGTGACTCAAGAGAAAGTGAGAGCAATAGTAAGTTGCCTAGTCGAAAATTTACAGCAATAGAGACAGAAAGAGCATTAGTAAATAGCCTAGTCGAAACCCTAAAAAAATTTCTGATTTGATTGTATTAGTCTAGGAAATCACCGTCAATCGCCAAGTTGCGAGTCAAACTCAGCCAACGCGAGTTTGACTCGTGTAGATCTAACTCGGCTCGTTCAACTGCTAATCTGAGTTTCACTCACGAGTAATTGGAATACTCAGTGATTCCTGTTTCATTGATATATATATATATATATATATATATATATATATATATATATATAGTACACAAATTATCATGATGATACAAATTCGATCATCCATGTACATTGTAACATTATGCATACAATCATGATTCATCAATGATACAAGTCTACAACTGGCACTTGCTGTTAATTTTTTCACTGCTCTATGCTATTTCAATTACTTTAGCCCAATTCACTTTCTTTAATTAGCAATCTTTTTAACAAGAATTAATTCTTCCAATAAACAGTAGTAAATGAAGATAGCACAGTGAATGCAGTGACAATAGGAGACAATCAACATATCAACAAGAGACTTGGTCAAAGATCAGGGAAGAACCCACAAGGGGGAAACCCCTTTGAAATTCTTCTTCTATTAGATTGTCTTCAAATGTTCAGCAGAGAGTACAATGAGCAATATCCATCAACAAAAGTCAAAGTCAAAGGCTTTGACTATCAACCAAGTCAACCAACCATAAATCCAATATACTAAGATGCAAAGCCAAATCTGGTCAACTGTCATATATCTTCAATTCTGTCCAAGTCAACAACAGTCAATGTGCCCTAACCAGTCCATAAAAGTCAATTGTTATCCCTCCAAACAAGTCAGTCAAAGCAACAATGAATGCAGCCTTAAATGCTGGTCAAAATCAGCCCAAAACATTCGAAGATATCCCAGTCAAACTTGGTCAAACTTTGCACTTTTCTCTGTGGTCAAACTTGAAGTCCCCAATTCTTGTGCCAATCAACTCGGCCTTTGAAAATCAGGATTTTCCCAGTCAAAGAAAGTCAAATGATGAAGTCAAACTCAGTCAAACTGTCCATCTGAAAGGTCAACGCGTAAATTGTCTCCTTCGGCCCTCACACGTGTGAAAGAGACGTTGCCTTTGACCTGCTGTTAAATTTAGATAGCCATGGTGTGTTCTATTCTTAATGCAAATTTACTTCAATCTTTCTTAGGCCCGATACAAATTAGCAATCACATAAACATGAAACTAAAACGCTGATAGAACACAATTATAGATCAACAAAAGACAAGCCAATAATATAGATCAGATTTACATTTCTTCTTGTCCAGCAAAGATATTAGATATTGTGCGTTACGACAGTCAACGGGATGCTTCAATGAGCAAAGCCTTTCTAGAGTAGCCAACTTTCCAAGTGTCACACCCACAACCCTCAAAGACAGCTCATTACAAGTCAACATTGGTCAACCAAAAAGTCAACGCAGGACAGCAACAGAATGTCAACACTGCAGATTAGGGCTTCAGTCAAACAACTCTGTTTTCCTCGATTTTAGTGGCCAGCAGTATGGCCTCTCAAAATCGAAATTTTGGCAGAGTTTTGAGGTCAAACGAACAAGGGTTGACCATGGTCAACGATGGTCAACGCTTATGCAATTCAGCCCTAAACAGATCTGCAGAAAAACAACTCCTTTAGCTCCGCATGTGTGAAGGGAAGAGGCCTCCAAAGGCTATCGAACCAATCAGATCACAATGAGAGATGTGTGATGAGTTGATGATAAAATGACCTCCAAGTCTCTCCAATTTATATCCATCAGTGAGGGTGTGTGACACATCTATTAGGCATGTGAGCCTACATTACAAATCTGGCCGACCTTGCACATGTGTGGAAAATAAATTCAAAATATATGTTTTACTCATCCAAACAAGATGATCTTTAGATCAATCTTGCACTTCTCCGAAAGAGGAATCCAACAAAAGTATGACCATCATCATATGAGCAGTGCAACATGTAGTTTGGACCTAGTTGCCCAAAATTAACACTCCCTCTCAACTAGGGAGAACTCCATCTGTCCACAAGTGCCATCCATCAGTACCATTGTGTACTTTCACCCAACATCATGCGTCATCCTGTCGTAACTTGCTTTGTTGGCTCTCGTTCTCAGATAGAACAAAAAAGGCAAGTCACAAAGACATCACACTCAGTTGACCCGAAGTCAGCTTAGAGGTTAAAACCTTTCTTGGACTCAAAAGAGTCTCATACTAACCCGAAGTTAGTTTACTGACCCGAACTCAGCTTAGAGGTAAGAACCTCATCAGACCTGATCCCAGATCAAGGTGTTGGACATGTGCCATCCTAGACATAGAGAGTACGACAATCTCCGATGCGTCCATCGGTTTCGCTATTGGTCTCTATCCACATTTCCCACCTCATTGGCCAAATGAGAGGTACCCATGAGTCCGAAACTCCATGGGTAGGATGCATGCGGGGCACAGATCAAAGAGAGGTGAACCAAGTCAATATCATAACGGTGGGGCAGAATCACAACAAGGTTCAACAAGCCTAGCCCCATATGTGCTTATAGCTCCCACGAAGCTATCCCCAAGCCCCCTGGAGCTCACAGAGCTCATAGTCCAACTCAAGCAGGACCCTCAGAAGAGGGTCTTTCCTCGATTCCAAGCTTCTCATGGAAGGTTTGGAACTTGACCTTCCCTAGGGGCTTTGTGAGAATCTCCACGACCTGCTTATCAGTTCCTATATGATCGAGCCTTACGGCGCCTCGTTGTACCATATCCCGGATAAAGTGGTACCTGATATCAATATACTTGGATTGATCGTGGAACACGAGATTCTTAGAAAGACGAATCCCACTCTGGTTATCACAAAGGATAACGGTGGTATCTAGCACATGCCCAAACAACTCACTGAAGAGCTTTCGCAACCAAACAACTTCACAATAGGCCATACTCGTTGCAATGTATTCGGCCTCAGCGGTGCTCAAAGCCATCGACTTTTGCTTCCTGCTCATCCAAGATATCGAAGCAAAACCCAAGGTGAAGCAACATCCAGATGTGCTCTTGCAATCCACCACACTGCCAGTCCAATTGGCATCAATATATCCATGGAGTCTCAAACTCCCGGCAGTGTATCTCAGCCAATGGTTGATTGTGCCCCGAAGATATCTCAATAGATTCTTGGCACCAATCCAGTGAATGTGATGAGGATCAACCATATGTTGACTCAAAGTTTTCACGAAAAAACATACGTCCGGACAAGAGTTCACTAGGAACATTAGGGCCCCCACGAGTTGTCGATACTTGGTAGGATTTGCTAGCACGGGCCCAATAGCATTTCCACACTTCTTAAAGTTAAGTTCCATCGGTGTCGACACATACTTACAGTCCACCATACCAAATCTCTCCAGCAGCTTCACGACATATATTCCTTGAGAAAGGAAAATCTCGCCTGGCCTCTGCCAGACCTCCAAGCCTAGGAAGTAATGCATCAATCCTAGGTCTTTAATCTCAAACTCGGAAGCTAGCTCCCTCTTACACTGATGAATGAGAGGGTCAACACCTTTCAAGAAGATATTGTCCACATAGAGAACTAGAATGAGAGGCCTTTCTCTATCAACCTTAAAATAAAGGTTTGGATCAACATTACTTCAAGTGAAGCCCAACTTCATCAAGTAGCTATCTATCCTCTCGTACCAAGCCCTGGGGGCTTGCTTTAACCCATAGAGGGGTTTCTTCAACCTGCATACATGGGTGTCTCTATCTCGGACTTTGAACCCCAGAGGTTGCTCCGCATACACCTCTTCCTTTATAGAACCATGCAAAAAAACGGTCTTCACATCCATCTGATGTAGACTCCATCCTTGTGTTGCAACAAGGGCAATGATAGATCGGATGGTGGTATAGCGGGCCACAAGTGAAAATATATCATCATAATCTATGCCTTCTTTTTGAGAGAAGCCTCGGGCAATAAATCTTTCCTTGTACTTTTCAGCACTACCATCAGATCCATGCTTGATCTTATAGAGCCATTTCAAGGTGACAACAGATTTGTCCTTCGGTCTCAGGACCACTTCCCAAACATCATTTTTTATAATGGACTCATATTCTTTGTGCATAGCATCCTTCCAAACTTGATGCTTTACGGCTTCTTCAAATGATCCAGGCTCAGATTGTACTATCGTTCTCATGGCTGCTAGATACCCTTGGTATCTCTTTGGATTCTTTCTTTCAAAGAATGTCCCCCTTGGGGCAATATGTCTCTCGGCATTTGTTAGAGTATCCCTGGGCGATGAGGGTCTTCACTTATTTGAAGGAGGTGGATGAATAGGATCCATAGGTCCTTCAACATTGGGCATCAGTTCATCCTTCAGCTTCCCTGCTTCTTCATCTTCTTTGTCTTCCTTGGAGCTAGGAAGATTTCTCACTTTATTGAGGGCAACATCTTCATCGAAGTTGACATTGTGGCATATCTCCACTTCTCTTTGACTAGGCACATAGATTCTATATGCCTTCGAAGTTTCACTATAGCCCACAAACGTTCCCTTTTTTCCAGAAGCATCCAACTTGCTTCTCTTTTCTTTCGGCAGATGATAGAAAACAGGACAACCAAAAACTCTAAAATGAGAAACATCAGGTTTCTTACCAGAGAAGACTTCTTCGATAGTTTTGTAGTCCAGAGTGGAATGTGGGCATCTATTTTGAACGTACATAGGAGTGTTCGCAGCTTCTCCCCATAGAAACTTCAGAATACCTTGGTCACATAGCACGGCGCGGGCAACTTCCACAATAGTCCTGTTATTTCTTTCAGCAACACCATCTTGCTCAGGAGTGTACGCAGTTCTGGTCTCCCTCTTAATGCCATCTTCTCTACAAAAGTCATTAAACTCATTTGACTCATACTCGGTTCCATTGTCGGTCCTCAAAGCTTTGATTTTCTTCTCGGTTTGCTTTTCCACCAAGGCCTTGAAGGTACGAAACCATTTGAATGCTTCACCCTTCTTTAAGAAATATATCCAGGTCTTGCGGGAGAAGTCATCTGTAAAAGTCATGTAATAGGAACATCCTCCCAAGGATGTCACGGGCAGCATACCAGATAAATCAGAATGTATCAACTGCAAGATATCAATAGTCTTTGTGACACTTCAGGGGAATGGTCCCCTTGTATGCTTCCCTTTGGCACAACCCTGACATATACCTTCATGATCATCTCTAAATTCATGCATCCCTATCACCACCTTCCTTGCTTCGAGAAGGGCTTTGTAATGAAGGTGTGCAAACCTGCAGTGCCATAACTCTGTTTGAAGAGTTGTATCACATGACATAGCCCCCAATGGACTTCCTCCAACCTGGTAGAGTGTATCAACTCTAAAACTAATAGTAAGAGCTTCCTTGAAGTTCTTCTTCCAGATACGTACCTTTCCATCAATGAATGCCACCTTGAACCCTTTGTCTTCCATTGCCGAGATGGACACAAGGTTCTTCTTCAAATCAGGTATGTACAACACATCTTGTAATCGGAGGACTTGACCTTGAGATAGATGGAGGGTCACAGTCCCTGTTCCTTTCACGGGATAGGTGTCATTATCTCCAAGGATAATTTCCAGATTGGTATCCTTCTCAATCAAATCAGAGAGGGCTTCTTTATAACCAATGAGGTGCCTTGAAGCACCACTATCAATCAACCAGACATCCAAGGTATCAGGAGGAGATGCAGGAGAGAGGGCAGATACAAGAATAAATTCATTTCTCTTATTATCAACAACATTAGACTCATCGTACCTGGAATTTCTTGACCTTTTGAAAGGTTGCCCATTTCCACTACGATTAGAGGGAGCCTTCCTTTTTCCTTTGAACCTGTTGTTCCTTTGATTTCCATTCCCTCTCGAGTTGTTGTTGTCATCATCCCTAGGAGAGTCCCTTCTATTAGGGCACTCTCTTGCATAGTGACCAGACTTGTTACAAGTGTAATATCTTCCCTTCCTTCCCTTGGGCCCCGCTCTTCCATGGTTTTGATTTCTCGGGCCACCATTGTTTTTCTTCTTTGAATGAGCGGCGGAGTCAGTAGGGTCATTTCCATTTCCATTTCCATTAGAGGGATAATCTCTCTCCATCATTCTTGTTCTTTCTTGAGTGCATATCGTCAATATTTCATCAAAATTAGGAATCACATTATTATTAAGAATAGTGGTATTGAATACATACCAATCACAGGGGAGACCTCCAAGTGCAATAAGAACAATCTCTCGATCAGATATTGCTTCCCCAATAGCTAGGAGGTTATTCTTGATTTCAGTGAGCCTCATAAAATAGGATTGAATAGATTCATTCTTGCCCTTCTTGATATTCTTCAATTGATTCTTGAAGAAAAGGATTTGATTAGCATTGCTAGCCTTGAACATGCTGACCAACTTATCATACATCTCTTTAGATGTGTTCAACTCAGAAATGTAAGCAACCAAGTGTTTATGAATAGAATCCCGGATAATCATCTTTGCTTTGATTTATCCCTTTCTATACTTTGTCTTTGTGGCAGCAACTGCATTTGATGCAGGCTCTTGAATCTTCCCCTGCACATAGTCCATGACATCTTGATCTTCTAGTACCAAATCCAAGGACATCTTCCATGCATGATAATCAGACTTATCAGTCAATTTATCATTAGCCTTGAAACCCTTGTAGGTTGAGGAGGCCATTTGTCCTTGATAGGGTTCCTTCTTTAGTGATTGCTTCTTACACTAGCTTGGACTTTGTCTTCACCTTAGCTCTGATACCATGTTAACTTTAGATAACCATGGTGTGTTCTATGCATAATGCAAATTTACTTCAATCTTTCTCAGGCCCGATACAAATTAGCAATTACATAAACATGAAAGTAAAACGCTGATAGAACACAATTATAGATCAACAGAAGACAAGCCAATAATACAAATCAGATTCACAATTCTTCTTGTCCAGCAAAGATATGAGATACTGTGCGTTATGGCAATCAACAGGACGCTTCAGCCAGCAAAGCCTTTCTAGATCAGCCAACCTTCCAAGTGTCACATCCACAGCCCTCAAAGACAGCTCATCACAAGTCAACGTTGGTCAACCAAAAAGTCAGTGCAGAAAAGTCAACACAGGACAGCAACAGAAAGTCAATGCTGCAGATTAGGGCTTCGGTCAAACAGCTCTGTTTTCCTCGATTTTAGTGGCTAGCAGTACGGCCTTTCAAAATCAGAATTTTGGCAGAGTTTTGAGGTCAAATGACCAAGGGTTAACCATGGTCAACGCTGGTCAACGCTTCTGCAATTCAGCCCAAAACAAATCCGCAGAAAAACAGCTCCTTCAGCTCCGCACGTGTGAAGGGAAGAGGTCTCCAAAGGCTATCGAACCAATCAGATCACAATGAGAGATGTGTGATGAGTTGATGATAAAATGACCTCCAAGTCTCTCCAATTTATATCCATCAGTGAGGGTGTGTGACACATCTATTAGGCATGTGAGCCTATATTACAAATCTGGCCGACCTTGTACATGTGCAGAAAATAAATTCAAAATATACGTTCTGCTCATCCAAACAAGATGATCTTTAGATCAATCTTGCACCTCTCCGAAAGAGGAATCCAACAAAAATATGACCATCATCATATGAGCAGTGCAACATGGAGTTTGGACTTAGTTGCCCAAAATTAACACTCGTACGAACCAATCAAATTCAGAGAGAGAAAAAGAGATGTGATGTGATGATGTCCAAATGAGCTTGAGGTGTCTTTAATTTATAGGCGTTGGAGGAGGGCTAATTAGCCTCTAGGCCGGCCTGATCAAATGTTATAATGGTGGCTTTAGATTGAAAACACACTTTCCCTTATCTGAATCCAGTGCTTCAAAAGTCAAAATTGGTCTTCTCAGAATGAGGAACCTAGTCCAATGATTGGAATTTGTCACTGAGCTGCCAAATCAACACTTACTACTACATCAATGACGAATATGATAAATTAACATTGGACAACCACAAGCAATTAACCATAAACTGCAGTTTTCTTATTAAGTTATCAAAATCAAAGTGTATTACATAGGTATTTTGAGTTCTGAGGACCCCTGACTAGGAATGCTAATGGAAAATAGAAAATACAAAACAAGGTAGACACTAGAACCTGGAACTGTAGAGCAGGAAGGAAGAATCTCATAAGTTGCTGCCAGCAGGCTATAGGCTATGCCTCATCAACATCAAACTTAGCATCAGTACCACAACTGCTCTCTTCTGCATCCTCCTCATCTGTATCCAATGTAATCTATGCATCTGCTGGTGTGGAGGATGACCCCTTAAGAGTATCACCATCATCCAAAACACTCCTATCTCCTTTGCCAGTCACTCTCACAGTCCCACAACACCCAAACAGTGAATGCAAATGGACAAATGCAGCCCTATTTTGGCGGACATGTGTCCCAAAATTGCTACTCTCTGGACACAAATCAGACTCCTTCCTAACACGAATTCCAAACTTCAGACATTCACCAGCAGCAAATCGGACACGTGTCAGTAGAGAATATTGTCCGACATGCTGGATTCGCGACACGTGTGGGAGACGAATCCGGTGACTTAGCTAATTAGGTTTGCAAAACATTACATAACCTTCGGTTAATGAGGGAGAAGTTTTGTAACCTCTCCAATGCCAAACCACTCATATATGACTTAAATGAACATCAAATCATTGTAGCTCAACTTTATCGCATCATAAAGCAGCATTATAATAATATAAACTGGTATTAACCTTACAATATAAAGTGCTCCTAACTTAGATTCCCAAGCTAAGCTATAGTTCAAAGTTAGATTATAAATGCTTCCTGCAACAGTGAGCGGGCTGGCCCTACCCATACCAGTGGGTTAGGACTGGTAGAGGGTTTTTCCTATGCCAGTGGTGAACAATGATGGAGGTTTGCCTGTACTAGAGTAAGAGTTAGCAGAGGCTGCTTCTTGTAACCCATACCAGTGTGTTGGCTGCCATAGGGTTCTTGGTTGCTCCATTTGTTCATCTTCCTTGTCTAGTTTGAAATTTGAACCCAATTGCACCACCTTTGAGGGATATTTGTGAGTGACCTGTAGGTAGCTGTGCCCTTGTCATCTCATAGCCCAGCTTCTGGGTGGTGGCATTCAAGTTGAGTGTCTATGGCTGGGAGGTGAATGCTCCCTTGGGAATTAGTTTCCATGTTCATAATAATGCGAAGATAATAAGCATCTCTCTGATATTTTTTGTATGTTAAAGTGATGAATTTAAATGTCCTACATCCAATTTTAAAAGTTGTTGTCCACACAGTTATGATTCTGCAAATAGTAATATTTGTTAGATTGTATAATATGGGTAGATAGCTTGGCAGTGTATTGAGTTAGCTTTTGAAGTGTTGGGCAAATTCAGGGGAGTTGGTGTCCTATTTCTAAGGGAACAGAGACAGGCATGTGACATTGATATGGTTTAAATGCAATTGACTGTTTCCATTGATTAAGGGAGTATACAATTATATATGAAATACTGAGGACACGCTAGATATGAGAGATGCACATTGTTGGCCTTCCATAATATCTTTGGCACTAAGCTGAGACGTAGGTAGTCGTAATTCTTTTATAATGGCTCATGCACTTCTTACATTGATCTTTTGTTGTTGCGTATTGTAGATGGTAGTTGTCTTTGATAGATATAACAAATTTCCAGTCTTTATTGAGGGATGGATACTTTTGGTTCAACAAGTGAAATAATCAATGTAGAAACAGTTTGCTACTTATATGATTTAGTCAGGAATCATGACATGGTTTTCTTGTCTCTATTCATGATTTGTATGCCCGTGTATCACACCTTTTCTAATGAAAACTAGTATAAGATAACCTTTGTTCAAGCTGGTAGATGTAATTGAGCATCAGAGAATTAACTGGACTTAGATGCAGTAAATAAGTTGGAAGACTGATAGTAGTTTCTTTATATTGGTGATTCGGCAGATGTATGCATCACAATATTTCATGCAAATTTCAGAGCTTTTGAAGAGACTTCCTCGTGTAATTCTACTGCTTCTGAAGACTAATGACTGCTTACGCGCGGTGGATAATGCCCTGGTATCTCTTCCCCTCTATTTGTAAATGAAATAAATAGCAAAATCTTGTTAGCATTTCATTTCTTTTATATATATATATATATATGGGATTTTCTTATGAGCATGTATTATCTATTTTTGGAAGCATCGTAAGTTGCATGTTATATCATTGCATACATTTGACTAATTCTTTAACAGATATGCCTCATTGATCACTTATTAGCGTTTTGTTGCATTGCTCAAGGAAAATCTCGAGAACCAGTAGAAGGATCTAAGAATAAGCAACTCACTCTCTTATTTTTTTTTTAAATAACTTAAAACTATGAAAAGTGGATAGAGGGACTTACAAAGTTATGCACTGGAATTGAAACACTCAGGAAAGAAGAATTTGAAGTAATTTATTAATCATTATCCTATGGGCACTTTCCCAACTTTAGTTGCCTCGAGCTGTTTCTGTTGCCCCTTTGTGGAAGTTGGATCAGTTCTTGTCCCAACATCACTAAATTTTGTATTCGGTTATGCAGGGAGCATCTGTCAACACGTATGTCATCATTGGGAGAGTCTCATCTATGGCAGCTGCGGAGTTACAGCTGTCAGAAGGGTCACCTATTTGGTCACGTTTGCGTACTTATTTGGATAAGTTGGAAGTGGAAGTTCGTCTCCTTGCTTTACAAGTTGCTGCTTGGCTAATAAGCCTTCAAAGATGTTTGAGCTCATTTGGTATGAGATTGGGGTTCAGAGAGCAGATATTGTAGTAAAGCATGTATTTATACTCCGTTGTATTTCTGGGGATTCAATTCTTTCCATTAAGGTGAGAACCTTCGTGGGGCATTTTTTTACATGGAATAAGAGGAAATGAGTTTCTCTGAAAAGCGTATATTCAATTTTCTGTTGCATGGATTGAAATATAATTTTTTTTCAATACCTTGGTTCAGAAAAAGCATGGTATCTATAACAGTGCCATTCATATCAATAATTTTTAAAGCATAAGAGAGCAATGTCTTCTGTCACAATTTTCTTTGATGATGACAACTGTGATATCCAAAATATATTGTTCAGCAAAAAATTGTCAGGCTGTGTCTTTTTATTGCTTATTGCATTGAATGGCCCTAGTCCAGTGTGAGAGAGGTTGTCACGTACAATGGTAACACTTACATTATCATATGTCAGCTTCAAAAAATTATAGTACTTGTAATAAATAATAATAATCGTACTATATGTTTGCCAAAAATATGTAGATGACCAAAAAGAAAAATATCTCCCTCCATATGAAAGGGAGATTCAATACACACCTAATATAAAAAATGATATATAGAAAAATTTTAAATAAGAGAGATACCAGATTTAGGCAAAAACAAAAGCACTGCATTTATGATGTTTATATAAAATAACATGTTGATTTTTGTAGTTACGGAAGGTCTTCTGCATAGGCTGATGTCTTGCATGCAGAAGAAGAAGTCCTCTTTAGGTGGTTGTTCGAGAGGGGCAACTAATATGGTCTCTTTCCCAAGTTTTAACTTCGGAAATGTACATTGATTAACTATTTGATTATTCAGAAAGTTATTTTTTTTTTAAATAACTTAAAACTATGAAAAGTGGATAGAGGGACTTACAAAGTTATGCAAAGTGAGTGGGTCACTGATTTTGTTGGAAGAGTATATTTTGGGTTTTGTTGTAATTTCCTTGGAAATTCCAAGGGCCATTTTCCTTGGTTAAGGAGCCCATGATTTCTCTGAGAAATTAAATGATGAGAAGTTGAAAGGTTAATTTCTATTGTTGTCTTGCTTGATTTTTCTAATAATTTTCTGTTTTAAATTCCACTACAAATTGCTGAGTTAAAGGTGCCAAAGTATTTTCTGTTTGTAGTTTTCAAAAATTAATTTACTGCATACAGAAAACAAAATTTTGAGGGGTAAAATAACTACATAAGACAATAAATTTGTAATTGAAACTTAGAAATTAACATGGTCTCAAAGCAAAGGCAAACTATGTGAGGGAAACATCAGTGAACAAGGGTTTCAAACATCAACACTTTTTTACAATAGATTTCTTGTCAAAGTTTTTCTGGATGAAATTGATTTGGTAAAGAATCAAGATGGCATCATCAAGTATGAGATTTCAAGATAGGTTGGAAGGGCTTGCAAACTTCAGTCCATGGAAGGAGATGATCACACTAGTTTTAATGGGCAATAGCCCGTTGGGATTTTTTATATAAAAAATTCCAAGTTCCTTTGGATACTACACAAGCAGCCTAACACAAAAGATGTGAAGGCTAGAGGGATCATATTGGAACAATGTGAAGGATCACACAATCCCTCACATCATAGGATCACAAACAATTTTATCAAATGTGAGAATCTTAATAAAGTTGTACCAAAGTGACAACCAAAACAGAAAAATGCTGCTAAGAGAAAAGGCAAGGAATATTAAAATGAACAAATCTGAAATTGTAGACTCATACTTGACAAGAATTCAACAGGTTCATGATGAACTATCTGTTGTTGGGAAAGCTATGGATGAGATGGAACTTGTTAAGATAGCCCATGGTGGTTGTACCAAGGACTACCTTCGTAATAGGTATCGTTTCTAGAGACAAGCTTTTTGATTGGACCAGGTTGTGGGATGAATTCACCCAAAAGGAGATTAAAGAGAATTTGATATTTGGTGAACAACGTAGAGGTGGAGATGAGAAGAATCTTGCTCTTGTTGGGAAAACAAAGAAGGACAAGGGTAAAGCCAAGCAGAACCAAGGTGGAGGAGCATCTTCACAAGGAGAGAAAATGAATTACATGAGCGAAGTGTGAAAATTTCTGAATTTACTAAACATAAATCCTACAGCAGTAATCTGGTTTACTTCTACTTGTTTTTTTAACTTAAGTTATTTTTTTGAATAATACAAGAAAAACATCGAAGTAAATACACTGCTGCCTACACAAATATACATATCATGTACTGAAGAAATAAGCACATTCGACAAAGGACACAAGATTTTTCAGACAAATGCCTTTGGAAAAACCCAATGTGGGAAAACAAGGGCAACAACTCTTGAGGATTTTATTATTATGCATATTTCTAAATGCAAATTAGGGTACCAGTAGTGGTTAACCCAATAGAGAAAATCTTGGCAGAAGTACCTCTATCTCTAGAGACAGATATTATGGTTGATTCAACTCAAAATGAAAAACCCCATAGGTGCCTACGCAATCATCAGCGCGATCTGCGTTGAGATTGCGTCACCCTTCAATGTGTTTGCATCACCCTTTCCGATCTGTTGAATACGAGCCTGATTTGGCCCATTGAAACCCCAGTGATGCCCCTTCTAGCTCTGCGTCAGCTCCTCTAGGCCTATGTCACCCCTCTGGGCCTGCGTGAGACTAGATGGGCCTGCGTCACCCCTCCTGGGCCTACGCTGCTCTATTGCTGATTTGCCTCTCTGCTATTGTATTCTCGGCCTTGGATAAAAAATCCCAATGTCGAACTGCTCCTCGCTACATTGCAAGCTCACTCGAAAATTCTCAGCAAACCGCGCCCCAAAATTTTGACTTAGCTCAAGTGTTGTCACTATGTGTATCTTCTCCAATTGACCCCAAGCCTTCCTTTAATACTTTTCCAATTGACGAATCAACGACCGTGATCTAATCTCTAATTGAAACATTCTCGTTATTTAGAAACATTCTCACCCACATGTCTAAATTAATTCACTTTAATTATTTAATTTCCCTAAGTTAGATTTAGGGTCTCCATTGGAATAATTAATTATTTGAATAACTTAAGCTCCAGGTGGAATTTCTGCAAACGATTTCTGGGTCTTGAAGATCTCATGTGTTCTAGCCCCTCCACAATGTTTTGGAGCTAGAGCACATCCGATGCTACCCCAAAAATCAACACTCCCTCTTAGTGAGGAATGTGCTCTAGCAACACTTCATTCTGAAGCATCACCCTGATCCACGACATTGGTCCCCTGTGCTTCTGATGTTTGGCTTGTTGCCCTTCATCCATTGCCTACTACCTTCTATACTGCTGCCCGTGACTCTGCCACAGTCATTGCATCATCTGTACTGCATCTCTCTCTCAAATGCTGCATCATGCTACCCATATCACTGCCACTGCTAATTGCTGCATTGCAATTCAGTTGCTGAGAGTTAAGCAACTGAAGGACATCACCCAAAATCTTGACAGACAAGTCAATTTGGCTGCATCTCGATACTAAAGCACCCTCTACTGCTAATCTACGTTGACCCTCTAGAGCTTTGCATTGTTGTTGCTCTGCACTGCATAAGCATTGCCTCTGCGCTGTTGAAATCCCATCAACCTCTGTGTTGTCGCTTCTATTGCCTCTGCTCTGCGCTGCTCCAGTCTTTAGCATCCTAGCTCTGCCAATGTGCCTCCATAATCGTCTGCACCAACTAACTCCAGTCATCCTGCCACTGTCATTAAGGGCTCCCGTAGCTTGCATGTGATCCAAGAGTTTGGGCACTTCAAGGATCTTGCCCTTAATCACTGCTCGGGAGAAGAGGTGGGGTGACATTGATCTGCAGTTCAAAAAAACTACAAATCAATGTCACCCCACCTCTTCTCCCGAGGCACATGAGCACTCATGGCCACATCATCATAACTCCCATCATCGCCTTTAGCTGTTGCAACCTTTGAATCAGAATCTTCCTTGATCTGGGTAAATTCTTGATACCCTTAACCAAGACCTTTTACTTTGGTTGATGTGTTAGAATTGCATTAATTTTAAGCGTTAATGAACATAAATGAACATTTGTGTGTTGTAAAGAAGAGAAACATAACAAGCATCAACAACATAAGACATTGATAACGGAGTTCATCCATGAGGGACTACATCTCTGGGCTTTGGTGTCAAGATGGTGTAGGGCACTGCATTAAGTGTTGTAAGGAGTGAAGATGTACATGGATAGTGTCTTCTCTATCATACAAGGAAAATGCCCTCACACAAGAGTGGCTAGACCTCTCTACGAGATGTTCCACTACGGAACTCTCATTCACAAAAAAGACTCCTATCAGTATGACAATAACTCACACATAATGACTATGAGTATCCTGCCAACATGGCAAACAAGGGATCTCAAACAACATACATGTGACAATGAGTATCCCGCCAACATGGCGTTAAAGGTATCTCAAACATAATATAAATCCATGATAGAAAGTACATCTCACATCAAGGACGAAAAATGATCCCACATCAAACATCAATAGGGATCTGTACAACACAATGCATCTCATAGACAGAGACCAAAAAGTGCATGAAATCAACTCATCATATACCTCATGTCGAAGATGACTGAAGAATGGGCTGCTCTGTTGCTCACCATCATGATCATGGTGTCAAAAGGTGTGAAATCGACTGTTCACTCACTGAATGTTGACACCTGCAACTTCACTTCAAAAAGTGGTTGAAAAATATAAAGCCCAGATGGAAAATCTAAATATACTGTCAGATTCGTGACGTCGAATAGTGCAAAATCGACTGTCAAATTTTTGAATTCTGACAAAGTGAAAATTTGGGGCAAAAAGGAATCTTCTAGATTCCCCCTAGATTCCTCAAAGATGTTGCACCATGGGTGGATTGGAAATCTGCAACTCAAAAGGCGAATCTGATGTCGCCATTACGTTTCCTGCGAAAAACCATGAAAAATGACTGTAAACTTGACTATATTCCGACATGGAGAAAAATTACCTCTCCGGGAAAATTTCAAGGATCATGGTTCCGCTCCTTGTCTCTGGGCCTGCTCATGGTTTCCCTTGTAATAAAAAAATTCATTGCCTCGATCTGTGTGCACGCTCCTGCTATGCTTTGGCCTGGGCACACTTGTGAAGAAATGGGTTTAAGTAATAAAGGTTGGCGAACCTTCCCAAGAATCTCATTGGCCGAATTAGTTATAGATCCTTAATGTGAGGGAGGGGGTCGGGTGGTCAAACCCTGCCCCCTTCGAATTATGGTGGAAAATTCGTTTTAATACCGGCGCCAACTATTTTCTGAACCCACCATATATATTTTTAACACCAAGTGGGGGGGTCGGGTCTGCATTGGGCGACCCGCCCCCGAATTTCCGCCGACAATTGTATGGGAGGTGGTGTAAAGGGGTGTGGGTTGGGCGGTGGGTTAACACCCCCGCCTACCCATATTACATATATGGTGTGGCTGTGGTTTGTGGGTTGGGGCGACGGAGTTGATTGTCCCGACCCACCCGTATTGCTATATAATATCACTGGTGGGTCTGGTGGGGTCATGGCCGCCGAACCATACAAGCATTTTTTTCTTGATTTTATGTTATGATATGTGGAACTGTGGGGGTAGGACGGGGGTCATGGCCCGCCCTCCCATTTTTATATATTTATTTTATTTATTTTTATTTTAAAACCAATTGTCCATTTTTAAAATACCTGGAAATAGGCCAAAGGAGACAAATTAAGTGTCCCACAAATTTTCTTGGAATCTGGCCCGAGCTTGCCGGAATCTGGTGGCTCGGAAAGGTCATATTTGTGCCTGCCTTAAGCCTACCCAGTCACCAAGTCAACCCAAAACTTTGACCGCTCCTAACTTTCACATACGAGCTCGGTTTGACGAAGCGTTCGCACCGTTGCGATCACGACGACGAGATCTTCAACTTGAACCTAGTTCGAGAGAAATCCAAACACTTTTATTTTTGAGCTTCCATAAGCCCACTTTGTCCTGTGTGTGTGTGTGTCTGGAGCCATCTAGATCAATCCTCCCCAATGAGGGCTTTTGGTCCTCCAAAAGCATCAACAAGAATCTGCACTGTTGTGTACTATGTCTGCACCGCAAGCGTCCTGAAAATGTCACCCTTCCATCTCCTTCACCTTTGTTCTTCGGAGCCGTAAGCGATGAACTGACACCTGTACCTTCTGTGAACCTGTAGTACAATCCCCTGCAAATTACATGCTCAAATTATGACCAACTATGACCCAAACATTTCCATACTTGCCACGAGTTTATACTCATACTCGATGGTCAAGTTTACATCGAATGGAAATCACACCCCAACTATCATTACAAGACAAAAACATCGTCATTGCATTTTGAAGTGATGCCAAACACATCATCACTTTTACATGAAAGAAATGCATCACATGACTCATAAAACAAGGCCAAAATATCATTGTTTCTTAAACAAGTGATGGAAAAACACATCATCACTTTTACAGTTAAAAATGCAACATATGATTTACAAACACGACCATGACCAGCTAACATATCTAGAAAAACATCTAGAAAAACCATCTCTCACTTATCAAGTGAATGGGTCATCCCCCTGTGGGAGATTTTCTTGTCGATTAGCACTTTCGACTGGTTCATGCACGGGTGCTTTGTTTTTAAGGCGCTGCTTTGGATGGAGTCTCCAGCACGTGGCTCTTTGATGGCCACTTCGGTCGCAGTGGGTGCAAAAGGTATTTTTCCTCCAAACCTACTTAACCGATTTCTTTCCTTGTTATGGAGAAGGCTTTCCATGCCTCATCCTCCTTTGTGCTGCCATCCTTCTCTGGTGGTCTATGGTGTGATCATGGTGATGGGAGCTTGCCGCAGCTCTGCGACATGCACTATCATGGAATGGTGGTGAAGTGTTCCCATCAATCCTCTTCTCTGGAGAGTTCAACAATGTTTGTTTGCCTTTGATGTCCTTCGAACATCCTCCGTCGATGTATTCCAAACCTACATAGCGAGGTCTCTGCATAACCTCCAATGGTTGGGTTATGCCTTGGCCACGAACGCCAATTCCTCCTCCTTTGTAGCCCATCTTGGTGAGGAGTCTCATGCCAGTTCCTATAATGTGTATCTCCACACAACCGAAATGATATCATGTGAAGAAAATGAAGAGAAATCAACATTGTTTACCTTAGTTGTTGATTGCGAAACAGGTGAAGAAGGCTTCTGTAAGCCTTCGTTGCGCTTCACTTCCTCCAAGGCCTCTGTCACGGCTTGTAGCTGAAGCTGCAATCATTGCTTCTCCTCCTTCTCTTCTTGTAAGAGTGCCTTCAATGCATCATGATCTGCTTGAAGACTTTCATTGTTGCGCTTCAATTCTTCCCAAGCCTCTGTTGCGGTTTGCAATTGAAGCTGCAATCAATGTTTGTCCTCCTTCTCTTCCTGTAAGAGTGTCTTCAATTCGACGTTCTCTGCTGCTTGTTTTTCATAAGCCTTGTAAAACATGTCCGCTTTCTCAGACACCCTGAGCATGGTCTCGTACATGTATTTGACATTCTCCATGGCTCAACTCAGCGAACGTTCAATTGTTCATGCCTGCACTCCAATCAGCGAGAAGACCTCCTCTGATACCACTTGATCCGGGTAAATTCCTGATACCCTTAACTAAGACCTTTTACTTCTGATGATGTGTTAGAATTGCATTAATTTTAAGCGTTAATGAACATAAATGAACATCTGTGTGTTGTAAAGAAGAGGAACATAACAAGCATGAGCAACATAAGACATTGGTAGTAGAGTTCGTTTAGGAGGGACTACATCTCCGGGCCTCGATGTCAAGATGGTGTAGGCCGCTACATTAAGTGTTGTAAGGAGTGAAGATGTACATGGATAGTGTGTTCTATATCATACAAGGAAAATGCCCTCACGCAGGAGTGGCTATACCTCTCTACGAGATGTTCCACTACGTAACTCTCATTCAAAAAAATGACTCCTATCAATGTGACAATAACTCACACATAATGACTATGAGTATCCCGCCAACATGGCAAACAAGGGATTTCAAACAACATACATTTGACAATGAGTATCCCGCCAACATGGCATTAAAGGGATCTCAAACATAATACAAATCCATGATAGAAAGCACATCTCACATCAAGGATGAAACAAGATCCCACATCAAACATCAACAGGGATCTGTACAACACAATGCATCTCATAGACAACGAGACCAAGAAGAACATGAAATCAACTCATGATATACCTCACGCTGAAGATGACTGAAGAATGGGTTGCTCTGCTGCTCACCATCACGATCATGGCACCGAAAGGTGTGAAATCGACTGCTCACTCACTGAATGCTGAGATCTGCAACTTCACTTCAAAAAGTGGCTGAAAAATATAAAGCTTAGATGGAAAATCTGAATATACCATCAGATTCGTGACATCGAATAGTGCAAATCGACTTTTTGAATTCTGTCAAAGTAAAAATTTAGGGCAAAAAGGAATCATCTAGATTCACCCTAGATTCCTCAAAGATGTTGCTCCATGGGTGGACTGGAAATATGCAACTCAAAAGGCGAATCCGACCTTGACATTGCGTTCCCTGCAAAAGACTGTGAAAAATAACTGTAAACTTGACTATATTCCGACATGGAGAGAAATTTCCTCTCCGGGAAAATTTCAAGGATCATGGTTCTGCCCCCTGTTTCTGTGCCTGCTCATGGTTTCCCCTGTAATAAAAAAATTCACTGCCTCAATCCGCGTGCGCGCTCCTGCTCTGCCTTGGCTTGGCCACACTTGTGAAGAACTGGGTTTAAGTAATAAAATGTTGGCAGACTTTCCCAAGAAGCCTGTTGGCTGAATTGGTTAAAGATCCTTAATGTGAGGGAGGGGGTCGGGTGGTCAAACCCTGCCCCCTCCGAATTAAGGTGGAAAATTTGTTTTAATACCATCGCCAACTATTTTTTGAACCTGCTGTATATATTTTTAACACCAAGTGGGGGGGCCAGGCCCGCATTGGGCGCCCCGCCCCCAGATTTCTGTCGACAATCATATGGGAGATGGTGTAAAGGGGTGTGGGTTGGGCAGTGGGTTAACACCCCCTCCTACCCATATTACATATATGGTGTGGCTGTGGTTTGTGGGTTGGGGCGGCGGAGTTGACAACCCCGCCCCACCCGTATTGCTATATAATATAACCGGTGGGTCCGACGGGGTCATGGCCGCCAGACCATACATAACATTTTTTTCTTGATTTTATCTTATGATATGTGGAATCGTGGGGGTAGGGCAGGGGTCATGGCCCGCCATCCCATTTTTATATATATATTTTTTGATTTTTTTTAAAACCAATTGTCCATTTTTAAAATACCCGAAAATAGGCCGAAGGAGACAAATTAAGTGTCCCACAAATTCGCCCGCAATCTGGCCTGAGCTTGCCAGAATCCAGTGGTCGGGAAAGGTCGAATTGCGCCTTCCTTAAGCTTGCCTAGTCACCAAGTCAACCCAAAACTTTGACCGCTCCTAACTTACGCATACGAGCTCAGTTTGACAAACCATTCGCACCATTGCGATCAGGACGACGAGATCTTCCACATGAACCTAGTTCAAGAGCAATCCAAACACTTTGATTTTTGAGCTTCCATAAGCCCACTTTGTCCTATGTGTCTCTGGAGCCACCTGGATCATTCCTTGCCCTTATTTTTCTGAGGGAATTGTGTGGCGAAATGTCCTAGTTCACCACATTAGAATAACCTCACCTTTGAAAGGTCTTTCTTCTTCTTCCCTCGCTGCCCCTGCTGTCCCTTAGATGTGAGAGGTGCATCTTCCTCCTCCTCATTCTTGATCTTGATTCCTCCGTTGTTGCTGCCCGCCTTGGTCATCCTCCTGATCTGTTCTTGTTGAAGAGCTACTCACATGTCTTCCCAATTTGGAAGTGTCGCTCTACCCAAAATGCCTTGGAAAAAGGTCTCCCACTCTTCAGACACTGCATTCAGGGCAGTCTTGACCAATAGACCCTCAACAGGAGTGGCCCCCATAGCAGCCAGCTGATCACGAATCGCCTTCAATCTAATGAGGAAAGGGTCGATTTCCTCTCCCTTATGCATCTAAAATAGTCGAATTTTATTCTCTAGAAGCATTCTCCTCTGGACAAAAGTCGCCTGATACAATGAGGTCAACGTCGTCCACATCTCATTTGTTGTGTTCTTTTCAGCAATGTGTGGGACCACATGATCCTTGACCCTGTCCATAATAAAGCGCTTGGCCCTTGCTTGCGCTTCCTAATTCTTCTTCAACGGATCAGTGTTAACAAGAACAACTACAACCTTCTCGACATGATCTTTGATGCGATATTCATCTAAAACTGACAACATTTTGACCTTCCAGACGACGAAGTTAGATGCTCCATCCAACCTGTCCTGATCCCTCAATCCATGTGTGGTCATCTCTGCTCAAAATATGTCGAAACGAATACTCTTCTCCCTTCTTCTATTGCTTCCCTCAACAAAATACTCAGATCTAGGCTTCTCGGCACTAGAAACCCTCTAGAGAATATGCTCCCTCTGACAAGTTATTTCCCTCCTAGAAATCCTCCACCAACTATTGCCATGTCATTCCTCTCCAATTACTCTGCTAATCAAATCTCAGACTTCTTGGTGAGAAAGCCTATCGAGGAATTGCTTTCGCTTTTTTTGACACACCCTGCTAGACATTATTCTGCATAGACAAAAATAATGCCACACCAGGAACTATCGAAGAACAAGCTGCACTTCTAGCGACGACAACCAGAAGGACGAAGATTCAATCCCTCTATGTTGGTTTTGCGTCACTTCCTCTCGGACTGTGTCACCCTTTTGGCTCTGCGTGATTCCCTGCATTAGCTCTATGTTAGCTCTGCGTGAGCTACACTGGTTTTGTGTCACCCCTCATGGGCCTGCGTTGTCCCTCTGGTGCTACACTGCCTCTTCCTGGATCTTCGCTGTCACTCAGGACAACCACCTTCCTGCCGAAAAAAAAATCCGTCTCTTCTATTATCACCAAATTGAGTCCTGTTGGGCTGCTTCATTTGTAAACTTGGAGTAACTATTTCATACCACTTGCAATTGGAAATTAGCCTATCCAGTCTGAGAGGGTTCTCTCAAAGGAAAAATAAATTATTTTCAATAAAGTTTAAAAGCAGATGGCTAACTCTGATGGTTTCTTTTTTGAGTGTTTATGTGTTCAAAGTAGGTGAATGATGCAAGGAATCACTACCATTGGGCATGGAGTCGATGTAAACGTCAATTACAAAACAACAAATGTCATGGAAGCCAAGGCACTTATATTCTTATCAAATCACACATGAAGGAAAAACAACAAACTACATGCGTACAGGAAGTTGGAGCATATTATTGAATTCCAAGTGATTGCACATGAGCCACTGCACAAAGATCAAAGGACGAAGATAAACAAGCATAGATAAGAACATACAATCAATCTTGGGTCTGGAACAAGATGCTGCAAAAGTATATTACTGATAGCAAAAGATTACAATAGTAGTGCATACATAACATCTTCCAACCCTTCCTAACTCTAAAACAAAAATATCCCTAGGGAGTCTCCCAGTGATGTAATCATATTTGAAATAGGCCTCGGAGGTGGGAATTCGAAGTTAGCAAGGTAGAAAATCATTTGTAGGAGTCCTCACTCATTTGTAGAGTGAGGACTCCTAAAAATGATTTTCTACCTTGCTAATTCCCTTATGTTTCTAAATATGATAAAACTGATGAGATATTTCTATTTTGCAGAGTTTGAATACAAAAGGGACTCTTCTTTCATTAAATAGTTCAACAAATCCATTTAATAACCCTTATCAACTGCAACCAACTAATTCGCTGAGTGTACTAGAGTGCTGATGTGTCATTATGCCACGTGGATGCTGAGCTGGACCTCCTCCAAGTAAAATTTTACAAGTTTTTCATAAATCTAATTAGTGAAAATTATGAAAAATAGGCTTCAAATATGAGTGTATAATTTACAAACCCTGATGGCTTTGAAAATACTCAGAGAGGTTTTTGTAGATGGGCATACGCTGAAGAAAAACCTCTTTCAGATTTCCAAAATATTTTTTCATTTGGTCAGAAATCAAACTTGAAGTTGACTGCTAAAACAGTCATGTAAATAAAATTTCGTAGCGCTCATTTCGTAGCAACTTTTCTTAGCGCCTCTGCTTTAAACACTTTTTCCAATCAATTTGACTTTTTGCTGCCATGAGCCTTTACAACATGTTAGGAGGATTTCATGGAACATGTCTTCCTACTTTTAAGGAGTTACTGCCATCACACATGATGAAATACCTCCATGATGAATTGATAAGTTGAAGATGAGCTGGACAACTCCGTGGACCAAACCTGTATGAAAATATCCTCCTGACCATCTTTGACCTCCACATGTGATCAACTGACCTTGAATGCACCACTTCAAGACAAAATTCCTTCAAAATTCAGCTTGCTACCAAAACAGAGGAAAACAAGGTAGTTTCATAGCAACTTTTGGTAGCAAATTTAATTTACCAATTTCCACCACTTCTTAGCTCTCTTTACTTTCATGGATCTATTTGATATGTTTAAAGAGCTAATACAAAAATTTCCCAAGCTTTAATTTCAAGTTTAACCACCCTTTTGATCAAAAAGTCATGTTCAGAAATTTCGTAGCGCTTTTTGGGCTTCAAGCCTGGCTGGCGCTATGAAAACACCTAAAGTGCAGAAAATTCAAAATTCTCCTTTTTCTTCAAAATTTCACCAATAGGTCTGAAAACTGATATGATGAAGGATGATAAAGAAAACTTGGTTCAAAATGCCTCTTACCCTCCTCAAAAAGCATCATTTTCACCTTTATAGTTATATTTGCTGAGGAATTCTGTAAAAACAGACATGTGGCCATTTTTCCAATTTAATGACTATGAAAGTGAACCCAAGGTGGATTATTGTGGATATGACCTTAATGACAAGACTAATGAAGTGTCTATGAACTATAATAAATATGAATAAGTGAATTTCTCATCAAATAAATGATCTAACCTAATGAGACAAGGTGAAGCTTATGATGACCCTATCAAAACAAATTTGAAAAATTGAGAGTGATAATAGTGGCTCCCCTAGGGATGGTGTACCCCTGTGGTACATCAAAGAACTAGTAGTTCCAGTGCCACCTCCATTGGGCTGCTCACATATTCAAATCAAAATGAAAACTTGCAACCTGCTCTGACCTATAACCTCGGCACTGAAAAAACCAATAGCTGCTAAAGCACTGAAAGTATACATGCTAAATTTAAAACTGAAACTGAAAAAATGCATGATCTTCAAGCTTATTTATATACAAATGATCGTACTCTACTTTCTCAACATAATATCTGAATAAAGTGATATCACACTTCCAATGAAGCCAATCAAGAAGTTGGGTACTAGTTTGGAATGGGCATTCCACTTCTCTGATCACAAAGCCATTTCTGAGATATGATAACTTGTTCCACCATTCGAATTTGTCTACATAACTGAAAATCATTATGAAATTAATTTCTATAGAAGATTCCATCAGAGCTGCGAAAGGATCTTTGAGATCACAAATAGTTCTTGTTGATCAACAAGAAAATAAAAGTATGATCCTTTGATGTTGTTCCTTGTTCAAATTCTTCATTATAACTCTTGTGACCATTTTTAAATAAAAAAGAAGCAATCTATTGATCATTATTTTCATTTGGGAGGAAGAAATACTTAGAATATTCTTGGACACTTTAAAAAGGAACCACCTCAACATGTACTACAGGAATTTCTAAAGGTAACTCTTCATATGATTCAACAAGCATATCCATCTGATTGTCTAAAATTTGCTTTTCAAAATTTTCTTCATTCGCTTTAAGCTGATGCAAGGAATGACATGAAGAATAAATTTCTTCCTTCACCCGAGTATTATAGCAATTATCTTCCAGTATTTCCTCATGTTGTTTGAAATGGTTCTCATATTCCTGATGATCAAAAGACTGACAAGTCTGCTGCAACTTTTCATCAAACTCAAAGGATGGAATATGACTGTCATATATAAACTCCTGTTGGGTTTCATTTTCATCCAAGAGAGAGGCTACCCTTTCTTCTTGGTGATGAAATGGATTGTCATGAAGGGCCTCTAAAATTTCCTCATCCATGAACTCATCATCTTCATAACAATTCTCCAAGTATTCAATAAAACTCACAAAATATTTACAACAGTCTTTAACCAACAACAAGGTAGAATGAGATTCTTTATACATCTCATAAAATGCAACATGGAAATCAACAAGAGAATGTAAGGAACCATTTGGCAGGCTTTCGTACCAAGACCATGGTTTTCCCTCTAAATTGACCATAAACATTTTCATGAGACAATCCTCAGGAAACTGAACCTTAAGTCTGCGTACATGCATTTGGAATCTAATCAAGTGAAGAGCATCATTTTCTTTCTTTTCATATTTAAATATGGGAATATAAGTTAACCAATTTACTTTTGGCATAGGATTGGAAAACTAGGGATGTGAGACCAATTCATAGGGGCATACATGGCATTCATTCTTGCAATGGAACTCATCTTGGAACTTCATCAAGCTACATATGTTCAAGCAGTGGAGTCACCTTCCAATTGATTATTTGATGTGTGGAGTCGCTAGAGTAGAAATACAACCAATATGTGCCTAAGTGTTTGCTGCTCTCAGACCCTAGAACTGAAACTTTGTCGTTCCTCCTAGGGAAAATTTGTACATTCGTTCCTCGGAAACGACACAAAAATTTTATCACCAAATTGAGTCATGTTGGGTTGCTTTAATCGTCAACTTGGAGTAACTATTTCATACCACTTGCAACTGGAAATTAGCCTATCTAGTCTGAGAGGGCTCTCTCAAAGGAAAAATAAATGATTTTCAATAAAGTTTAAAAGCAGATGGCTAACTCTGATGGTTTCTTTTTCGGGTGTTTATGTGTTCAAAGTAGGTGAATGATGCAAGGAATCACTACCATTGGGCATGGAGTCGGTGTAAACCTCAATTACAAAACAACAAATGTCACGGAAGCCAAGGCACTTATATTCTTATCAAATCACACATGAAGGACAAAACAACAAAATAGATGCGTACAGGAAGTTGGAGAATATTTCTAAATTCCAAGTGATTACACATGAGCCACTTCACAAATATCAAAGGACTAAGATAAGCAAGCACAGATAAGGACATACAATGAATCTTGGGTCTGAAACAAGTTTCTACAAAAGTATATTATTGATAGCCAAATATTACAATAGTAGTGCATACATAACATCTTCCAACCCCTCCTAACTCTAAAACTATCTCATTTATAGAGTGAGCACTCCTACAAATGATTTTCCACCTTGTTAACTTCGAATTCCCACCTCAGATACCTATTTCAAATCTGATTACATCTCTTGGAGACTTCCTAGGGATATTTCTATTTTGTAGAGTTTGAATACAAAAAGGACTCTTATTTCATTAAATAGTACAAAAAATCCATTTAATAACCATTATCAACTACAACCAACTAATTTTATGAGTGTACTAGAGTGATGATGTGTCATTATGCCACATGGATGCTGAGTTGGACCTCCTCCAAGTCGAATTTTACAATTTTTTCATAAATTTGGTTAGTGAAAATTATGAAAAATAGGCTTCAATGATGAGTGCATAATTTCCAAACCCTGATGGATTTGCAGAAATTGATAGAGGGTTTTGTATATGGGCCTATGATGAAGAAAAACCTCTTTCTTATTTCCAAAATATTTTTTCATTTGGTCAGAAATCAAACTTGAAGTTGACTGCTAAAACAATCATGTAAAAAAAATTTCGTAGTAATAATTTCATAGCGCCTCTGTTTTAAACACTTTTGCCAATCAATTTGACTTTTTGCTGCCATAAGCCTTTAAAATTTTTTAGAAGGGTTTCATGGAACATGTCTTCCTACTTTTAAGGAACTGCTGCCATCACACATGATGAAATACCTCCATGATGAATTGATAATTTGAAGATGAGCTGGACAACTTCGTGGACCAAACCTATATGAAAATATCCTCCTGGCCATCTTTGACCTCCACATGTGATCATATGACCTTGAATGCACCACTTAAAGAAAAAATTCCTTCAAAATTCAACTTGCTACCAAAACAGAGGAAAACAAGGCAGTTTCGTAGCAACTTTTGGTGGCAAATTTAATTTACAATTTCCACCACCTCTTAGCTCTCTTTTCTTTCATGGATCTATTTGATATGTTTAAAGAGCTAATTCAAAATTTTTCCAAGCTTTAATTTCATTTTGAACCACCCTTTTGATTGAAAAGTCATCTTCAGAAATTTCGTTGTGCTTTTTGGGCTTCTAGTCTTGGCTGGCGCTACGAAAACACCTAAAGTGCAGAAAATTCAAAATTCTCTTTTTTCTTCAAAATTTCACTAGCAAGTCTGAAAATTGATACGATGAAGGATGATAAAGAAAAATTGGTTCAAAATGCCTCTTACCCTCCTCAAAAAGCATCAGTTTCACTTTTATAGTTATATTTGTTGCATAATTCTGTAAAAACAGACAGGTGGTCATTTTTCTGATTTGATGACTATGCAAGTGAACCCAAGGTGGATTATTGTGGATATGACCCTAATGACAATACTAATGAAGTGTCTGTGACCTATAAATTCACGTATGATGATCTAACCTAATGAGACAAGGTGAAGCTTATGATGACCCTATCAAAAACAAATTTGAAAATTTGAGAGTGATAACATCTTCATTGATGGCTTCAGCTCTACCTGATCTGCAATAGCTCTGATACCATGTGAAAATTTATGAATTTACTAAACATAAATCCTACAACAGTAACTTGATTTATTTCTCCTACATGTTTTATTAACTTAACAAGTTATTTTTTCTGAATAATACAAGAAAAACATCGAAGTAAATACATGACTGCCTATACAAATATACAAATGAAGTACTGAAGAAATAAACACATTCGACAAAGCACACAAATTTTTTATGGAAAAATGTCTCTGGAAAAACTGAATGCGGGAAAACCAATGCAACAAATCTTGATGGTTTTATTATTATGTAGATTTCTGAATAAAAACTAGGGTACCAATAATGGTTTACCCAACAGAGAAAATCACGACAGAAGTACCTCTATCTTTGGAGACAGATATTATGGTTGATTCAACTCAGAATGAAGAACCCTACAAGTGCCTATGCAGTCCCCAGCAAGCTCTGCGCTGAAACTACGTCACCCTTCAGTGTGGTTGCGTCACCCTTTCCGATCTGCTGAATACGAGCCCGATCTGGCCCACTGAAGCCCCAACGCTGCCCCTTCCGGCTCTGCGTCAACTCCTCCAGGCATGTGTGACCCCTCTAGGCCTGTGTGACCACTCTGAGCTTGCGTGAGCCTGGCTAGGCCTGCGTCACCCCTGATGGGCCATCGTCACCCCTCCTGGGCTTGCGCTAATCCTCTGGTGTTTATCTACCTCTCTACAATTGTATCTCGGCCTTGGATCATAAATCGCACTGCTGAATTGCCCCTCACTGCACTGCACGCTCATTTAAAAATTCTCAGTAAACCGCGCCCCAGAATTTCGACTTAGCTCAAGTGATGCCACTATGTGTGTGTTCACCAACTGACCCAAAGCCTTCCTTTAATAATTTTCCAATTGACAAATCAACGACCTTGATATAATCTCTAATCGACGGCTAAGATTAGAAAAGACTTGATCCACGTTACTTAGAAAATTCTCACCCACATTTCTAAATTAATTCACTTTAATTATTTAATTTCCCTAAGTTAGACTTAGGTTCTCCATTAAAAATAATTAATTATTTGAATAACTTAAGCTCTGGGTGGAATTTCTCCAAACGATTTCTGGGTCTTGAAAATCTCATGTGTTCTAGCCCATCCACAATGTTTCAGAGCTAGAGCACATCCAATTCTACCTCAAAAATCAACATGAAGTTAAGTGCTTTGCATGCCATAAGCATGGTCATTATGCAAGATAGTTCCCAAACAAGAAGGCGATGGGAAGACGTTAATGATTGCATCAACACATATGGATGAGCTAGCCAAGAAGTTTGAGAAGGAATTTGCATCAATGTCTTGTCTTTCAAGTAGTATGACACGTGGCATATGGTTTGTGGATAGTGGATCTTCTTGTCATATGATGGGATCTCGTGACCTCTTCACCAATATTGAAAAAAAACAGAGTGATATTCACATGGGGCTTAGTGATAATGCCAGATATGCAGTGGAGGGTATTGACAACATATAGTTCCCGCTGGACTTGGGGAGTCCTATGGAGGTGAAGGAAGTTCTGTATGTACCTAGGTTGGAGAACTTACTCTAGTCTCTATGTTTCAACTATGGAGGACAAGGCACTTGAGGGAAGTTTCATAGGAGGACATATACTTGTTAGGTTTGTTGCTTCAAAATATAGCAGGCCTTGGAGATGGGTACCCTACAAGGCTAACAGTAGACTAAGTGACGATAATGGGGTAGTGGCCCACTATCACCATGCCCAAAAACTCATGCTCTTTAAAACTTTTCACTTATGGGAGGAGTTCCGGTATGCGTGAAGGTCACCTAATTTGTATTCTAAGGTCTAGGTATAAGGTTATTTGATAAGGTCTTCCCCAATAAAGACACAATTTAGGCCCAAGTCTACAGTGAGAAGCAATTCATACGTCACATCTCTACCACAAGAAAATTGGCTGAAATTATTTGAAGGGAGGCCAAAATCTGTAAGTTGTGATGATTATTGTTACAAATGATCTCTCCTTTATTTATATGAGGAGTCACAAGATCTATTTTAGCCTAATGCCTCTAAAAATCATAAAATAATGTGCCACAAAAAGTCAGGTCACAAGTCAACCTAATAGCCAATGATAAAACATAAGAAATCTCCCACACGTGTGAGTCGTATGAGAGAGAATGTTGACGTCATCCATGTATAGACCCTTCTAGGGCATGCGTTGAGGTCTAGAGGTTCCATGTGATGCGTAGAAGCCCTCTAAAATCATCTCCTAAGGGGTGGCCCTTAGGTCTCTGTCAAACTGCCTATGTGGACCCCAATTTTGACTTTGGGGTGCAAAAGTGGTCTCATGGGTCTATAGGTGGTCAAAATGATGTCTTTTCTCCAATATTTGGAGCTTTCAAGGTGGTGCTATCCCTCCCATGTCCCAAGGTGTTATACCATCCTCCTTTAGACCCTATATCAACTGCCAATCTCGCATAAAGTGCTAAGTTGGCTGGGGCATGCTGGGCCTAAGTGCATTATCCCATAAAATTCATCAATGTAGGGCAAAGTGCTACAATGTTGTGGATGTTGGAGGTGCCCATGGCTATGTGTGATTCCTTGCTATAGCTCAGAGACCCATGGCTCTCAACGCCCCACCCGTGGGTGTCAATATGCTCCTCTAAGAGATTTGGGCCCCGGTTAAGTTGCCCAAGCCATGGTTGTGGAACCACCTGACAATTACATAATGTCTGGTGTTGGAATCCATATAATCATGTACATTTAATTATTTTTGCATATAAGTGAACCAAGCTTGAAATTAATGGGAAATGTGACACTTCAAATAAGGCTTCCCTTCCAAAATTAAGGTTTTGAACTTGTAATATTGTATCTTCCCTAGATAGGAGTGACTAATAGACCACCATATTAAGTGTTTCTAGCCCCAAGGGGAAATTACATGTGCTTTGTCCATCCTTCAATCAATAAGTGCCATGTGAATAATGATGAAATGAAGGGGAGAAAAATTCATGGCCAAGTGCCATGGTCAAGGGGAACAACTATGATGGGCTCCCCATCCTGAGCGTATATATGTGGCGAGGTAGAAATCATGGACACATGAGATACCAACTCGTTCTTTGTTTTTCTGCCCCTCTTGTGCGCCTTTTACTTCTTGATTTTTTTTTATGTATTTTTGGTCATAACTCAAAGGCTTAGAGATTGCTTTGTATGATGTATAGTAGTTATTACCCCCTTTATGGTGATGAAACTCATTGCTCACTAGGGTTTGGGACATGCAAGGGTTCCTTCTCATAATATGAAGAGCAACATGTGCTTAAGAATCGAGTGATGGAAATAATGAGTGAGGTAGAGCTCATGCTAGGCTTTTGCCCACGTGCTAATGTGTATGTCCTGACCCATATTTTGATCTTCATTTTTTTTACTTGTGGCCATAATATCATTTTTGTTGTTCTTTTAGCTGCACCAACCTCCCGAGGGAAATTTTCGAGCCCTACCCAGGTATGAGGATATATGGTGCCAAATCCCAGAGAACCAATGGTCAATTGAACCCAAAGAAGGGAGGTGGAGTATAGGGCTCGTAATGTAAGATGGAAAGTGGTAAGTATGGAGTTGGGAAAGATGGGACTACACTATCTCAATCGAAGTTCCCAAGTAGTGCCCTTCCTATACCCATTGGGCCATTAGGGGAGGTCCCACTGGACTAGGATGAAATATTAACCCCCCATTTAAGGTGAGGGAACAATATGTTAAAGAATGTAACTAGGTTAGGTATTCATAATTGTACATGAGTAAAAAATGTAATATATTTGTAAAAATAAATCAAAATAATTTGTATTATTAATTGAATTGAATTTTTAAAGCATGGGTTTCATGCTTGGGTCAATTATCATAGGTCAAGCCTCCATTGTAGGTTTTAGGATTTTTATTTGAGTCAAAAATCAATTTTGTTTGGTCAAATTCTTCCTCCAATCAAGTCTCCTTGCAAGTTGGCCTCCAAACTAACATTCAACAAGTCGACTTCACTAATTGGACTCATGTAGACTCATTATAGTGGGAAACAATTATATAAAGGAATGTATACTTTGCTATATTGGAAAATCATAGAACTTTCTGAGCTCAAGTTCAGATAGTTTTAGAGAGAAGATTTAGGTGGGTCTAAGAGACAGAGTTCGGTGAAAATTTCAGAGACATAGTTCAGATATTGCAGAGACAAGTTCTTTAGAGAGAAGTTCAGACATTACAGAGATAAGTTCAGTGCAACTGCAAGGATAAATTCTGTACATTTCAAGGACATGAATTCGGTAATTTCAGAGTCTGGATCAATCTCTTCTATGATCAAGTTCAGTTATATAAATTCAGGGAACAAACTCAGTTAGCTACACGCAGAAGAGACACAAGTTCAGTGCAAGATAATAGGAGGAATTTCAGTGTATCTCGGTGGAAGGAAGTTGGACTAGAAGGACCGAAGACAGGGTTATTATTACAAAACCGAGACGTAACTTTTTTACAAGGCTAAGTTATCATATGTATGCTTATTGCTGGACTGTAGATGACCGAAGCATGACTAATGTATCACACCAATATTTTTCAAGGGTTATTTCATACTCCACTGAATGAGAATAAACAAGGATGACTTGATGGAGGGAGTCTCAATTCTAGGTTATGAGGGTCTTGGTGGTCTCATTTTGTTTTGAATCTACAGAAGGAAGAATTCTTGATCGAGTTTTCCCCTAGAGTGGGGTTTTTCCCTGGTTGCATGCCTACATCTCACGTCTTCTTCTATTTTTTGTTTGGCATTAGTCTTGACAATAAGAAAAATATAAATTAAACGAAAGAATAATAATAATGAAACATCACAAGATATTGTCATATAAGAGAAATCAATTAACTTTCCATCCCATTGGATTTCTAAACATGATATCAGAGCTATGGTAAAAGAAGGTTGAATATCACCTTAGTGGCAAGAAGATTTTGGAATTGGAGTAAAGTTACTATCAGAGATAGAATTCATTGTCAAGAATAGATCAAAGCATCCAAGATGAACAAGGGTCTAAACCCTCCTTAGTTAAGATATACAATTTGAAGGAACCTTCACTACAAGCAGAAGTTCATCATTTAAGAGTGGAGCAGGATTTCATCATTATCACCAACATGATACAAGAACAGTAGTAGTTCTCCTACACTTGAAGAACAATTTGAAGTACAAATTAATTTTATGAGGTGATCCAAGTCTGATCTAAAATTATAAGCACTATTGTGAGCTTAATCCAAGATCTAAAGCATTCATTTAAGGACTTCAAAGTTTTTCCTGTGAGGAAAGAAATAGAAGCCTTACTCTTTGAGGATTTGAATTGATAGTCCAAGCACAAGGAACAAACTCAAAGAAATCAAGTAAGTATTTCCACTATTTCTTACTTAACATGATGCATGTGAAACAAGTCTAATGGGTTATCAAATCAAAGGTATGTAAACACAAGGTATGCATATTAATGAGTTTTTATATTTTCAATATATCTAATCTTAGATCATCCATATAATTATGGTTTATAGTTAGTCTAGGGTAAAGATTGTAATCCCTAGATAATATACAAAAATATCATATTAGAACCTTAATCCTTATCTTCTATGGTTTACAAGTAATATTGGATGTCAATCAAAGTCCTAGCGTTGATTAGAAGAAGGAATAACTTGATCTTCGATATCACAGGATTCCATAGAAAATCTAGATTGAGAAATTAAAATTGTTGAGAATTTGGAGGGCTAGAGATTATTACAAATTATCTACTTGATAATTACTTGTGAATATGCTTGATATACTTATGTCTTTCTTTCTTAGCTTATTTAGTCTTTCATCAAGTCAATTACCAAAATACAAAAGACAAAAAGTTAGGCTCCTAGAGCTAGGGAAAAACCTCTCCCTCTTGGAGAGGAAACCCACGAGAAATTCTTCTTGTAGATCTTCAAATGAAAAGTACCATGACCAAGACTCAGACCCCTGACCTATGAATTCTTCCAAGACCTTGTCACTTATTCTTTATCTGCCTTCAACGTTGATCATTCATTTCTGCACCAACTTGCACTGAGCTACACCAACACTAAAAATTTCACTTTGCATAACTTTGAAGCTTCTTCACTTGAAGTGTAATCCTTCCTCTTTATGCACTATAGAACAGGAAGGTAAATCTTTAGTAGATCCATACTTCTACCCCAAAAAAATCCACACTTCTGTTATAGCACTTATCATAATTTCTTCAATTAGTATCACACTGTATATATATGTATGCTTCCTTCAGACCAATCCACACTTCCTTCTTCTTGTGATATAATCTGAATGTATATCAGACTTCACCCTTGCTTGAAGTCCGCACTTAACCACAACACTATAACACTGCCTTTAATTTATATTACATTCAGACCTTGTCACACTGTCCACTTTTCAGAACTATCCACAATTTACTGTGCTAGCGTAGTTCCCAAAACATAGCTTTACCTTGCTTATGTTATGCTGTGGTGTCTTAGAACAATCTGCATTTTGTCGGTCTCTAAATTCCACACTTTCTTCCATAGAATAGTCCACATTTATTCAGAAGAATCCACACTTGTAATTCAGAGAGATCCACATTATGTTCTTTCACAAAACAATCGCAGTAGTGTGTATATATAGTAGTGTTATTTCTGACTTTAGGCTGACCTATCAGCTGTGTATAAGGCCGACTTGATCTCCGTGAATTAGGCCGACTTCATCACTGATATTTAACCCGACATGAAGAGAATTTCATGAGGTATTTCTTCATGTATATTCTAGCATTATTAGAGGGTTGTCTTCACTGTATTAGAGCTTGACTTCCAACCCTTTTTGAGCTTGTCTTCCAAATTGTTTGAGGGTTGTTTGTGAGCTTCTTCACAAGGTATTTAGAGCATAAACATCTAAACTAAATCCTTCATGTATATGACACTTAATTATAGAAGAAGACAAAAACCGAGAAGACATCAAGAAGAAGTCTATCCTATAATAAAATCTTGTTCATGAAACCCATGAAACAAGTACAACAAAAATACATTTTATTATCATTGTCTTCTTCTTTACATAATTACATAGTCAACATGAAGATTGAACTAGTTACACTTTTCAACACTCCCTCTTAACTAGGGAGGTATTCATACAGGTACATGGTCACTTTCAAAGTGAAGAATCTCATAAGAAGAATCGGATTGGTAATCGCATCTATATAGCATCATATGAACCAGCATTGTCCTAGTGCACGGCCTTGACTAACAGCCCCATCTCTCAACGAGAGAATGGGCTACAATGTTGGCGAGACACATGACTAATAGACACCATAGTCATTTTCTCTCCAAGGTACATACCCCACCTAGGTGTTCCCAGAGTATGACCTTCTTGGAATATTCTTCTCTTGGGTAGCCAGCCCTCAAAGAATATCGGTCCACGACTACTCTTATCTTGAATTCCCTATCTCATTCTCAAAGAGTATTGAATACCATATGATTACCCAATCCTCCATTCTGTCTTCCAGGTGAAGACCAGAATGATGTTTCTATCCATTCTCTTCACATGGACTTCACTAAGACTTACGTCTATTAGTCTTGGTCTAGTGCATGACGCATGTAATATAGAATCACATATGTCACTCCCTCTTAACACAGTAAGGACATATTTCAAGTTTCTTCCAAGAAAGAAACTTACCACCAAGATCCTCATCAATCAGGGTCTTGCAGAAGCAATCCAGCTACTCATGAAGATTTCCTCCCCTCGATTTCATGGATTTCAATATTGAGGAATTTTTAACTTTTGGCTTCATAGGGCACAGATCATCCATCACTTTCAGTCACGAGTCATGTCCACTATCAGAAAGTGATTCATGATTCTTCCTCATTTGGTCCACTGTTATGCCATGCTTCTTTCCTTCAAATCATCCCCAAGGATCATACATCCTTTCGTATGATTAGTAGCCTTGCACATATTTATCCAAATAAACATATTCATATGATCTTTTAGAAAAAAAGTTACCTTAGTGATGATCTTCACCATGACATCTTCCTGTAGGTATCAGCATCCTTCATACAGATTGACACATATCCTAATGATATGTTTTGTCAAGGGTCTTCTGATTTACCAAACTTCTGTCAGAGTCTACATATCCTCCCAGGAGATCTCCTAGTCATATCTTCTTGGATTCTGGATGATAACTGCCTCTTGACATGGTTGCATTTCATGATCTCTTCCTTTCTGCACATTCTCCATTCCCAGGAACTTACAAACTTTCCAGTTTCTCGTTCATATACAACCACCTCATATTCACGATGACATATTATGTTGATTTTATCTGTCTGTGCTTTGAGAGTTACCCCTCCATAGATCATACTTCTAAGTACAGAAGTCCATTACCTGCAACCATATGACATGACTTCACAACATCTAATGTAAGCATATAAATATATACATACTTCATACCTTTTTTCCTTGAGTCATACTGTAGAAATTTCTCAAGAATGAAGAGCTTCATTCCCTTGGCTTGCTGCATCAATATGCCATCACATCCTAGAAATATGTTTCCATGATGACCCTTGCTCTTGATGACTGCTTTCCATTATTAATGTTTATCAGAGAGGTTTTTCCGGAGTTGATTCACTAGGAGCTCCTACCATGCTTTTATCAGGATGCTACACTGCTTCCTATCATATACCTAACATAAATCACTTAAAGGAGAAGATGACCTCAATCGTGGTGGAGATCCCTTGCTTCTTCTTTCTTATCAGACTCTTTCCTCATTTCAAAGACATGGGCTTCTTCCCTATTTCTCTTGTCCTTTTTCAGATTAAGGAAAATTTCTATTTTAATGCCCAAGTTCATCATATCTAAGGTATTGTGCTTCATGCACATTTCTTCTTTCCTCTATTTTCATAGAGACCCTAAATCGTGGAATGGTGTGACTTCTATCTTCCCATATAATTGTGAAGTGAGATTTCCCCACTCTTCTCATAGAGCTTTTAACACCATGTTGAGGCCTCAGAATTCCGTGGCCAAAACATGGGGGAAAACCCCCCGGTCTAGACCTTAAAGCAACTCCTTTTCTGTTTGGAATAATTAACAAATTTAAAGGGACTTTCTCTAGTCTCTTGTTTTTGTATGCTTGAAAAGCTTCAACATCCTTTTGACTTAGTTGACTAGATACATACTTGATAATATCAAAGAAATTTTCCATGACTTGGAAGAGGTCATCAAATCCATCTTCCTCCTTTACAAAAGGTTTCATTTTAAGCTCTGCGATGTAATTTTTAATCACATCATTGGGATCATATAATCTTCTTGGCATGAGTGCCAATTTCAATAACTGAATCTTGGGAACCTCCTTGTAAGTATGGTCGATATTGGAAAAAGAAAAGGTGCCACACAAACTTATCTTGCTTCAATTTCCCTTCATTATCCTTCCATTCTTGGATGACTTTGATAAGGTCTGGATTTTCTCCTTTAAACTTCTGCAAATATTCTTTGTCGTATTTCTGCTGCAGGGGTGGTAGATGGTACATTGATGCTAAATCCTCTGCCCTGAAAGAACCCATAGTTTCTCCTCTTGGATTCTTGAATATTCTATCTTCAATGTTTAAGTGGTCAATTGCCCACTTAACCATGTCCGTATAAGGAAGAATCTTTGGTCTTGCAGCTATCCTGTGCATGTATGAGCATGCAACGTCAAAAAGAGTTGCGTAAGAGGTAGAAGCAGTGCCTGTTGAAGAAACTTTGTGTATCACCCTTGGTCCTTCATTTTCGAAGAGTTTATACATTTCCTCCCATGTTGAACTTCCGTATTCCTTGTTGCAGACAATATCTGAGAATAATGGAGACATATCTGTGTCTTCTGTGGACGATGTTTGAGAAATTTCTTTACCCTTTTTGCTCATTTTGCTCTTTTTCAATTTGTTAACTGGTTTCCTGAAAGCAAAGCGAATTTTTACAAGTATGGAGTATCAAAGGAATAAATCAATAATTTACTTCAAACACACGCGAGAAGATATCAATCTATTAAAACATAACATCAATCATCCTTCATAATTTCTGATTTAATATTTCACCTGTCTTCACATGTAAGATCTATCCATCACTTTAAAGCCGTTAAGATATTAAATTTCATTTTGATATGACACAAGCTATTTTACACGCTTGATTCATTAAATGACGTTAATGTGCATATCGTAGATTATACCTTATAATATTTCGTGATAATTTACCCTTAAAGGCTGCGAAATGTGGTCTGCACAAATCACAGATCACAACTTTTATGGGATAATGTTTAAGCGTATATTATAAGTTATGCAAAATGCGAATTGCGAAAAACTTAAATGACCGCGATAGCCGAAGGATTTATATTTATTGGTTTATTTGCTTGTCGGGTCCGTGGGTATCATAACTTATATCATTTTTTCTTACAACTTTTATTGTTTAAGTGAAGTTTGTTGCGAAAAAGTGAATATAACGATGATTGAGGTTTTTTGCATATAATCTTTAAATCATATCTTCAAAGAAGCTTGAGCACATATCACAATTCACACGTTTTATGTTTTATGGGTATTTTTTAAATAAGATATGTGATATGCGATGCGCTTTAATGCAAAAACAAAAAATATTTATTTTCTAAGTTTTTTATTTTTTTAGGGAATTATAAAAATAATTCCCTATTTATTTCTTAAGTGTCCCCATTTATAAGAATAAATGGGGGGTTTTTGTATAGCACAACAATTGGCGATTCACTTGGGTGAACTAGATGTCTCTGATAAAAATCTTTTGAAATTTCTAAACCTTTTTGAAAATAAAATAGTTAAAGGAATGAAATTTCAAATAAATAATATCTTTGCTAAACAATGAAAATTTATCTTATTAACTATTCATAAGAATCCCTCTTTTAAAGATATAAGTATGAAAATCTATATCAGTCCTTACTCAGTTTAAAAAGATAAACTAAATAATATTTATAGATCAACTTTATAAAAATTTACTCTTTTTTCACAGATAGAGCCTCTGTTCCAATAAGCAATTTAAGCTTTTGGCAGGGTTACCTTTTACTCAGCAATGATCCATTCTCCCATCTAGTATTTCTTATAACTTCCAGAAGTAAATTCTAATTTCTGAGAATTTTCTTTTATATATTTTTATTTACTTAAAAGCCATTGTCTTGGCTTGGTAACCAAATGATGACAATGCCATTCACTAATAGTAATTAAACTGATCAAGTTGGCTCTTAATGAGACCCCTTGTATTTTTGATAGAATCTCAATTCATTACCCTCTTTTGGTGGACAATATTGGTAATGTTAGTTTAACTATTTTTTTATGAACATGGTAAACAAGCTCGTGACGAGACTTATTATCTTTTAAATTTTTCTTCTAATCAATTTTTTTATTTTCTTTTGAATTCCTTTTGAAAATTTATAAGATTTTCTGGATGGGATGAATCATAGGTCTTTTAAAGATTCTGGATGATAATGTTGAGTTTCAGATTGTTTTTCTGCAAAAGATTTTTACTATATTAAAGTTTCTTTTCTTAACTGATAAACATAATATTCATGCTATATAAAAATGAGAGTTCATCAAAGAATAATTGTTTTCATTGAAATTTCATTTTTCAGAAAGATAAAATCAATCTGTATCTCTAAATATTTCGATTTTCTTTCCTTAACATTTTCTTTTTTTTATAAGTGAAAAGAAAAATCCAAAGAGATTCATCTGATATTTGTTTTGAAAATCCAAATATTAATACTAGGAAAATTTTATTTTAAAAGAGAAAAACAAAAGACTTTAATAAACAAAAGATAGAAGGGGTTACCTCCTATGAGAAATATTTTTTCAAAATTTGCCAATTAACAGGCAAATAATCATTTTTGCCTGATAAATCTTGCAATAGAAATGTTAATGGGCCTATTTCTTCGATTATTTGAAATGGACCTAGCCAGAGTTTTTGAAACTTCGTTTGTTTACCTTTTTACTCATGCGCTTTGTCCCATTTCAATACCAAATCACCAATTTGAATTTCTTTTGGAATAATAGAAGTTGAATCAAACGAGGCTTTGATTATTTGTTGATGAAGAGTATGATTTTGTTTGGATTTTTCTCTTTCTTCTTCGAACTTAAGAATTTGAGCTTGTCTGAATTGTAAAGAAGAAGTAGGAATTTCATCAATGAATTTTACTAAGGAAAGAGATGGAATAACTACATTGGTGGGAACTATAGCTTCTTTTCCATATACAAGATTGAATGGTGAAGTACCAATAGAAGCTTTTTGAGTTATTCAATCTGCCCAAAGAGAAAAAATTAATGACTTATGCCAATTTCTTTGCTTCCGATCAACAGTTCTTTTGATTATTCTAATCAAATTTTTGTTTGTAGATTATGCTAAACCATTTCCTTGTGGGTAATAATTTGCATAATATTTTAATTTAAAACCTCTTTTATTTCCAAAATCTATCATAGTAGTTCCAGAGAAATAAGATGCATTATCAAACATCAAAGCAGTAGGTAAGCCAAACCTGGTTATGATATTTTAATCGATGAAATCAATGATATTTTATGAATTAGCTACTTTTAATAGAATTGCTTCCACCCATTTGGTAAAGTAATCTGTAGCTGTAAGAATATATCTATGTTGTTTGGAAGAGTTAGGAACAATCTCACCAATTATATCTAATCCCCATTGCTCAAATGGTTGTTCAATATTTACTGACTGTAATGGGAATGCTGGTTTTCTTACTTTCCCAGATGTACTTTGGCATACTTTACATTTCCTTGAATATTCATGAGAATTTTTGAAAAGTGTAGGCCAATAGTAACCTATATGCAAGATTTTATGTGTTGTTGTATTTCCTCCAAAATATCCTCCATCTGGTCCATCATGGAGTTCCTACAAGACTTTTTCTGCTTCAGATTTTTCTAAGCATTTTAGAAGTACAGAATCAAAATTTCTTCTAAATAACACATCATTGACTAACTAATATTGTTTATCTTTTAGCCTAAGAGCTTGTTTTGTCTTATAGCTGAGATGATTTGGAGCATATCCATTTTTTAAATAAAATATAAGATCAACATATTGTGAATCTGAATCATTGAGGCTTACCTCTGATATTTGCATATTACTTGAATCTTCTTCTAATGGCGAATGTGATGCTCCTGCAAGCATTCTACAAAAACCTTGACCTCTAATGATTTTAGAGGGTTTTATTTCTATATCATACTCTTGCAAAGCAGTTACCCAGTTAGCTCTTTTTTCTCCTAATTCTTTCTGCATCAAAAGTTGTCTTACTGCAGAAAATGGAACTATGATTTTCGTATGAGACTTTAGGAGAAAAGGTCTGAAATGTTTTATGGCTTTAAAAACATCAAATGCTTGTTTTTCAACAGATGTGTAATTCAGTTCTGCACCTTGTAAATTTGAACTAAAGAATGATATCGGTGCTTCTGTTTGTTGGTAATTCAACTGTGTTAAAACAACTGCATATGACATATTCGATGAAAAAGTGTATAATGTAAATGGATTAAGAAAATTAGGGGTGGTCAGGAATGGAGCATTGACAATTGAATATTTAATAATATCAAATGCTTCTCTTTCATAATGTCCCCATTTGAAAACAAAAATTTTCTTAATCATGTTCTGCAATGGTAAAACTATTTGAGAAAAATCAAGGACAAATCTCTTAACAAAATTAATTTTCCCAAGGAAAGATTGCATGGTTTTCTTGTTATGAGGGAAAGAAATTCGTTTAATTTCATCAACTCTTTCAGGATCAATATAGATACCATTTTTTGACACGATGAATCCTAAAAATTTTCCTTCATCTAAAGCAAAAAATGATTTCTTTGGATTTAATGAAATTCCATACCTTTTGCATCGTTTAAAGACTTGCTTTAGGTCATTAACATGATGATTTTCCTGTTTAGAGAAGACAGTAATGTCATCTAAATAGATAACAACTGTTTTGTTTATAAGACCTCTAAATGTTGTGTCCATGGCTCTTTGGAAAGTGGCACCTGCATTAATTAATCCAAAGGGCATTTTCTGATAAGCATAAGTTCCCCACTTAGTTCTAAATGTAGTTTTCAATCTGTCATCTGGGTGAATGAGGATTTGATTGTAACCCGAAAATCCATCTAGGAAAAACATAAGTTTAGAACCAGCTACTTTTTTCAATACTTGTTCCATGGTTGGTAATGGAAAATTGTCCTTCTGACAAGCTTTGTTTAAGGTTCTAAAATCAATGCAAATTCTAATATCACCATATTTTTTCCTGACAGGTACCAAATTTGATACCCATTTTGAATGTCTGACTGGAAAGATAATTTTTTCTTTGAGAAGTTTATTCAATTCAATTTTAATTTGATTTTCCAAATTTGGATGAATATTTCTCAATTTCTGCTGTATAGGCTTCTCTTCTGAGATCATATGAATTGTGTGTCAGATTATAGAAGTATCATATGTCTTAATATTAGAATATTCCCAAGCAAAAACACTTTTGTACTTTGTAAACAATATGATGAATGATAATATTTCATCAGAAGACAAACCAAGACCTAGATTTATATTTTGAGGCTTTTCTTCACTTCTTAGATTAACTAACTCGAATATTAAGGTAGAACTTTGTATCTTTGAGTTAGTTACTCTTTTAAATCTATCATTTAGATCATATAAGTCTTCTAACTTGAAAACATATTTCGGAATAGGATTTTCATCCTGTTCTTTCCTAATCTGAGAGGCATGTTCATTCTCATCCATGATTTGATTATCATAAGATTCTTCAGATGTTAAAAAATCTATAATATCTGAGTCATTATTGAATACTCTCCAATTAGTGATATTATCAGGAATAGATGGTCTAAAAATCAACTCAATAGAAAATCTATCGGGACTAAATTCTTGGGATGGGGTCAATTTTGATGCTACATTAGCGAGTAAATTTGCACTAGCATTATGAATTCGAGGTATTGAATAAATGTTGAAGGCTAGGAAGTGAGTAGTTAATTCTTGGACTAATGATCGATAATGTTTTAAATGTCCAGAATTACAATGGATAGTATCTCTCACTTGCCTAACTATGATTTCTGAATCTCCTAAAACCTTATTATCTTTGATATTTAAATATATAGCTTTCAATAATCCTTGAACCAATGCTTCATACTCTGCTACATTATTGGCACAACAAATTCTAATCGGCAGGCTAACATAGTTTTTTCACCTTCTGGGTTTATTAAAATGAAACCCGTACCTGCACCATCTTCAGATTTAGAACCGTCAAAATAAAGCGTCCAAAACAAAAAATCAACTATTTCTCTATCTGAAAATTTGATAAATCTAGAATTATCTGGTTGGGAAAAAATCTCAATTTGAGATACAACCATATTATCAAAGAAAAGAGATGCTGGAGCATTAAAGTTTCCTAAAAATGACTGTGTAGAATAGTTTCCAATAATGCTGTTATTGAAAGCTATTGGCTCATTAATTCTTCAAGATTAGTCACTGTGTGTTTCATAAACTTTCACGATCAATTTGAATTTGGTTTTGCTTTCCATTATGTGGTAACCACATATGTGACCAGTCTGTTGAAAAATAACCATGAAGTTTCTCAGACCAATCACGACTTAAAATTAAACCATAGAATTCAGAAATGTTTGCAACCAAAATATCAATTATCTGAACAACTTTTGGATTTGATGGCAATATGATTGAAACAGATTTCAATTCTCCTATCACTTCTACCCTAGTTCTGTCAAGTTGTACTATATGAATTGGAGAATTCTGAGGTTTGATGTTCAATTTAGCACAAACTGATTTTGGCATTATATTTGAAGAAGCCCCTAAGTCTATCAAACAATTATGAACATTTTTGTTATAGATCTCATAGGTTAAGAGAAATGGGGGAGTATGAGAGATGAATCGATCACCTATCATAATTAAATCTGAAGCATCTATTTTTTTTGAAAGAGAAGGTGGTTTACCTGTTTCATTAGCAGCTTGTACTATAACTGGAGCAGGTAAGTTTGAAGCAGGAACAACTTTTAATTCTCTAAGTAAGATTTGTTGTTGTTGCTTCAATTTGGTAAGCTCATGAATCTAAATATTTTCTCTAGCTTTCTTCGTGTCTTCAACTATATTATACTCAATGGTATCTGAGATAACCATTGTTTTAGATATAGGTGGAGAGTCTGATGTAACCGGACTTGTTTGCGTAGCCTTTGAATTAGATTTTTTGTTTGTTGTTTTGTCTTTAGCAGGAGTAGAATTTTTTTGCTGTTGACTAGGCAGTGTTGCTTCAGTATTCTTTTTGCTACGTGTGCTGACAGGCAAAGCTTCAAGTTGTTCTTCATTTGATAGGATAAAATCCCACATTCCATTAATTTCAAATTCTTCTTCTTCGTCATCTTCTTCTTCCTTTGTCTGTTCTTCCTTCTCATCTTGATCTGATTCAACATTATATATAATATTCAAAGGTTGAGAACTAGAGGTTTTTTTTTGTTTGAAATTCCTGAAAACCTTTTTTGAATTTGAATTTTCAGTGACTTGTTTCTTGATGTCTGCCATCTCATTGGTCATGGTTTTCAAAACTTTTTGAAGACCTTCTACATCAAATGGATCATTTGGCATATTTTTCTTAGAGTCATATTTGAAAGATATTTTCTTTGATTTACGATCTTCCTGAGAATTCTTTTTCTCAAGAGAAATTATGCGTTTCTCTACAAATAGAGATTCTTTCATATTCTCTGCAAGAGTTGCTAGTTTTTCTCTATCAACGAAAATAGCTATATTAGATGGAAGAGATGAAATATACCACTCAATCTGAAATTCTGCACCAGGAATTGCTGTAACGGGAATTTTATTGAGTAGTTTGTTAAACCTTGAATTAAAATATTTTATCTTCTCACCTAATTTAGCTTTAAGATTTGAAATATCATTGATAAGAGTAGTAGTAGTTCTGTCATCTCTGAATTTAGCCAGAAACTGTTCTTCAAACATATTCCAGTTAGTTATGGTGCGAGCAGGTAATGAAAAATACCAGGATCCTATAGATCCTTTTAAATTATATGGAAATAATTGTACAACGCAATCCTCCTCAACTACTGCATTCAAATTGGCAGCTAACATAAAATTATGAATATGTTCTTCTGCAGGAAGACCATCATCAGGGTTAAATTTTGGTAGCCATCTTTGGGGATTTTTAGGCAGAGCATGAAGAGGAGCAGGCATGTTTATAGCCCCTGGATTACTCCATGGGTTTACATTCGGTGGAGGGACTTGTCCTGCCATTGGATTGTGGATGGGTTGATTATGAATTGACGATGAGGCAGGTTGAGTACTAGGACTAGTATTTTGAGTATTGGAACTAGTAAAAGTGATACCGATTGTTGGAATGAAATTTGTGGAAATGAGTGGAGGAAATGGGGGTGAATTGGATAAGACCTCGCTAGTGATTGATTCTGATTGAGTCCTTTTTAACTTCTTTTGAGTACTATTGATAGGAAATTCAAAAGGGAGAATCCCTGTTTTTTGACTTTCTGATCGAGTTAATATTCTTCGAGGTTGTAAAGAGGATGTTATACTAAGATCTGATAATTGAGAAGTTTCAGGATTTTCAGCAGAAATAGATACTTTCTCTAACTTTTCTATCAAAGACTGAACTTCTGGAGAATGTTGATGAATTTCGGGAAATAGTATAGTTTGAGTTTCGCTAGGAGACTTAGGGGAGAGATGATAAACTCCAGAGTTTATAGATGAGGATTTGGATAACTTTCTAGAAGTTGATACGGATCTAGAGGGAGAGAGCTCTTTTGATTGACCTTTAGATTGATTAGACCTTTGTGCCATTCACTTGGCCCTCCTTCTAGCGCCAATGTGTTGAGGCCTCGGAATTATGTGGCCAAACATGGGGGAAAACCACTCGGTCTGGACCTTAAAGCAGCTCCTTTTCCGTTTGGTATAGTGGCTCCGACTGGGGATAATGGGACCAGTTTCCCAATAAGGATGTTTATGAGGGTATTGTGAATATAGCATGCAAATGGATAATGCTTTTAATATATGTGCATCTGTCTAAACTATTTAATCTAATATATACCCGGGGTGTTTTTCCTTTATGCGATCTAAAATGACATCTTTCATCTAGTAGTAATATAGATCATTTAATAGTTGAAAGAGATGAAACTTATGTAAAATGATTCTTCTAAAAAATTAGTTTGCATAGAAGAATTATGAAGAATATATCACAATTATCAGTGTGATTACATATTCAATAAGAAACCATATCTAAATATTAGAATAGAAGTGCATGTAATATTTATATATGATGATGTTTCAAATACATAATGCAATAAAAAGATAACTATCAATTTATGGAATAAGACTTAACACAAGTGAATAAAAGTACCATATGTACGAAGTCCTACTCATGTAAAATGACAACAACGAATCTGTTTCTTCTCACTTTCGAGCAATTTAAAGAGTATAGTAGTGCAACATCAGCTAAACGGCTTTAGTCGTTAAAAGATAACAAAATGTGTTCCATTAATTCATCAGAGCACTTACAAACTTACAATTGTGCATTCTTTGCAAATGTTTTTGACAAATTTCTGGACCCTTCTCTAAATGCATGAGAAGGGTTTAAATACTAAACTAACTATAAACTAAAATTAAATTATTACAAAAATGTAGAGGAGGTTTCAAACAACCTTCCTCAAAAAGCTAACTTAAACAACAATCTAGGAATTTAAACTAACAATCGTGATTTTATGAATCCTGCCCTTCTTTCTAAATGTGGTCACGAAGGTGGAAAATATCTAACATTGCTTTGAGCTGAGCTGGCTGTGATATCCGTGATCGAATCTATCCTTTGAAAATAGCATTTGATATTACTGTCTGAGCTCTTTTTGCCAAATCTGTAAGAGACTGAAGAGTTTGATGTTGATGGTAAGGTTTGATTAGAAAATTCCAGTAATTTTCCCGATCAAACTTATTTACCTTTTTGATCATTTCCTCCTGAGTATCTTCTTTCTGTCTCCACTTCATTTCTACCTGTCTTGTTTCTGAAAACACATTAGACATGTTTTCCTTAAGAATTTATGCTTTAGATAGTTTCTCACACATATATTCAATAATCTCATTTGATATCTTGGATGTCTTTGCTGCTGCTTTATCTACTTGATTGATTTGCGCTTCCCATTCTGTGAATAGCATTTATTTGTGAAGCTTATATACTTGAGGTAGATTAGCTTGCTTTCTTGAATCTGAAACTTGCCAATGAATGTGCTCTTCGATTTTCTTTTCAAGTCTTTCACATTCAATTTTCTTATTTTCTATCTCTTGGATCATTATTTTAATTGAATCACAATAAGAATCAATCATGGAAGCTTGGTGACAAAATAATTCTTGTTCTCTCTTTAACTTGGTGTTTAAATCAAGTGCTTCTTTGACAAATTGTTCTAATTGTGGTTGAATCTGTAACTTAGTCATTGCTATTTCTAGCTGTGCTTGTTTTTCATTGAGCTTTGTCTGATGCTGTAATTTGAGGCTTTCAATATCTTTCTGAAATTGGGTTGTGTTGACTTCGATTTTTTCACTGGAATTGGATTTCTCTTCATTCAACAACTGTTTTAACAACATTCTAAATTCAGTAACTTTATCAACAATAGCGTTAGCATATGCCCCTGCATACTGTGATAATTTAGTTAGATGTTCAGTGGGATCTTTTGAGGAATCCTTCCATAGTACATCAATTGATTCATCTGTAGGCTTTGGAGTTGTTTCATCAATTCTACTTCTTTTATTTATTTTAACTACAACCTTGTAACTTGGATTGTAGAAAATATCTAATGAATGAATCTCTTCAATCTGTAGAACTATCTAATATGTGGGGTAGGCCGGTATGATTTCTTTCTCATGTATTGCTAGAAATATTTGTAGTGGATTGACAGTCTCCACCATTTTCTATGAGTGTTCTGGTGTTTGGAAACTTGTTGCTTGATCAATATTGGGATTTTCTTTGGGAGTCTTTATTGCTACGGGAAATTCTTCCCATTCATTTATTATATATTTTGCTTGTGGTAAACTAGACTGATCTAGCATGTTATGACTATGCTGAACTGTTTCAGAATTTGATTATGTCCCATTATTTCTTGTTTCCTCCAGCATTTCTATCTCTTGAATAACTTGGTCAATTATTTATTTATTTATTTTTTCTAAATTTTCTTTCTTGGATTCAGATTAATTTTCAGAATGATTCAAATTCTCAGATTGCTGTTGTGACTGACCTGATTCATCTTCAGACATTTCTTTCATTTTATCATCCAGACTAACACTTGGAGTGTGTTTTTCATCTTCAATGGTTAACAAATTTAAAGGGACTTTCTCTAGTCTCTTGTTTATGTATGCTTGAAAAGCTTCAGCATCCTTTTGACTTAGTTGACTAGATAAATACTTGGTAATATCAGATAAATTTTCCATGCCCTGGAAGAGGTCATCGAATCCGTCTTCCTCCTTTACAAAAGGTTTCATTTTAAGCTCTATGATGTAATTTTTAATCACATCATTGGGATCATATAATCTTCTTGGCATGAATGCCAATTTCAATAACTGAACCTTGGGAACCTCCTTGTAAGTATGGCCGATATTAGAAAAAGAAAAGGTGCCACACAAACTTATCTTGCTTCAATTTCCCTTCATTATCCTTCCATTCTTGGATGACTTTGATAAGGTCTGGATGTTCTCCTTTAAACTTCTGCAAATATTCTTTGTCGTATTTCTGCTGCAGGGGTGGTAGATGGTACATTGCTGCTAAATCCTCTGCCCTAAAAGAAACCATAGTTTCGCCTCTCGGATTCTTGAATATTCTATCTTCAATGTTTAAGTGGTCAATTTCCCATTTAACCATGTACGTATAAGGAAGAATCTTTGGTCTTGCAGCTATCCTGTGCATGTATGAGCATGCAACGTCAAAAAGAGTTGCGTCAGAGTTAGAAGCAGTGCCTGTTGAAGAAACTTTGTTTATCACCCTTGGTCCTTCATTTTCGAAGAGTTTATACATTGCCTCCCATGTCGAAATTCCTCAGTCCTTGTTGCAGACAATATTTGAGAATAATGGAGACAAATTTGTGTCTTCTGTGGATGACGTTTGAGAATTTACTTTACCCTTTTTGCTCATTTTTTTCTTCTTCAATTCGTTAACTAGTTTCCTGAAAGAAAAACGAATTTTTACAAGTATGGAGTATCAAAGGAATAAATCAATCATTTACTTCAAACACACGCGAGAAGATATCAATATATTAAAATATAACATCAGTCATCCTTCATAATTTCTGATTTAATATTTCACATGTCTTCACACATAAGATCTATCCATCGCTTTAAAGTCGTTAAGATCTTAAATTTCATTTTGATATGACACAAGCTGTTTAACACACTTGATTCATTAAATGACGTTAATGCACATGTCGCAGATTATACCTTATAACATTTCGTGATACTTTACCCTTAAAGGCTATGAAATGCGATCTGCCCAAATCGCAAATCGCAACTTTTATGGGATAACATTTAAGCGTATATTATAAGTTTCGCGAAATGCGAATTTTGAAAAACTTAAATGACTGCGATAGGCAAAGGATTTATATTTATTAGTTTATTTTCTTGTCGGGTCCGCAGGTATCACAACTTATATCATTTCTTCTTACAGCTTTTATTGTTTAAGTGAAGTGCGGTGCGAAAAAGTGAATATAACAATGATTTAGGTTTTTTGCATATAATATTTAAATCATATCTTCAAATAAGCTTGAGCGCATATCACAATTCACACATTTTACATTTTATGGGTATTTTTTAAATAAGATATGTGATATGCAATGCGCTTTAAGGAAAAAACATAAAATATTTATTTTCTAAGTTTATATTTTTTTAGGGAATTATAAAAATAATTCCCTGTTTATTTCTTAAGGGTCCCCATTTATAAGAATAAATGGGGGGTTTTTGTATAGCAAAAAACACCACTGTAGTCTTCTCCTAGTTCCTGTAGTTGATCAGAGAAATTGCTTCTCCTGTAGTACTCACAGAGAATAGCTCCACTAATTTCTTATATACTCCTTTTGATGATTTTAGATTTGGTACATCGGAGATGATAGAGTATTTTATGGATTATATAAGAATCCTTTGGGCTCTTATATCTCCCTTCATGAATTTGGCATGACTTCATTGTCCTTGTCCTCAATGGAAAATTTGAAACCCCAAATAGTTTGTTTCTTTCTTTTCAAAGGAGACATTTTAACAGATTCATATAAAGTCATAAATATACTTACTTGAGTAGATGCTTTTCTTCTTCTATCAGCGTGATTAATTTGAAGATGGTTGAAGCTTCCTTTGAATGGTGATTGATGAGGATATTCTTGTTGCTTCCTTGAAAGATCAAGGATGATAGGTAACTTGCCTTGAAGCTTTTGATGGCAATACTTTGAGATAGCAATGATCTGCTGACACATTTAAGATGGTTCCATAATATTGCCTTATTTCTTTCATTGTGGAAGACTGACCTTTCTTCTAATCAAATCCTTTCTTTGATAGCCTCCATGAAATCTGATCCTTGAGTGTCTCTATGCCTTTTCTAGCACCTTAGCTCTGATCCCATGTTGAGAATTTGGAGGGCTAGAGATTATTACAAATTATCTACTTGATAATTACTTGTGAATATGATTGAGATACTTATGTCTTTCTTTCTTAGCTTATTTAGTATTTCATCAAGTCAATTAACAAAATACAAAAGACACAAAGTCAGGCTCCTAGAGCCAGGGAAAAACCTCTTCTCTTGGAGAGGAAATCCCACGAGAAATTCTTCTTATATATCTTCAAATGATAATTACCATGACCAAGACTCAGACCCCTGACCTATGAATTCTTCCAAAACCTTCTCACTTATTCTTTACCTGCCTTCAACGTTGATCATTCATTTCTGCACCAACTTGCACTGTGCTGCACCAACACTAAAACTTTCACTTTGCATAACTCTGAAGCTTCTTCACTTGAGGTGTAATCCTTCCTCTTTATGCACTTCAGAACAAGAAGGTAAATATTTATTATATCCATACTTCTGCCCCAAAAAAATCCGCACTTCTGTTATAACACTTATCATAATTTCTTCAACTAGTATCACACTGTATATATACGTATGCTTCCTTCAGACAAATCCGAACTTCCTTCTTCCTGTGATATAATCCGAATGTATATCAAAATTTACCCTTGCTTGAAGTCTTCACTTAACCACACTATAACATTGCCTTTAACTTATATTAAATTCAAATATTTTCACGCTGTCCACTTTTCAGAACTATCCGCAATTTACAATGTTAGCGTAGTTCCCAAAACAAAGCTTTAACTTTCTTACGTTATGTGTGGTGTCTTAGAACAATCCGCATTTTTTTGGTCTCTAAATTCCACACTTTTTTCCATAGAACAGTCTGCATTATTTCAGACGAATCCACACTTGTAATTCAGAGATATCCGCATTATTTCCTTTCACAAAATAGCCGCAGTAGTGTGTATATAGAGTAGTGTTATTTCTGACTCTAGGCCGACCTATCAGCTGTGTATAAGGCCGACTTGATCTCTGTGAAGAGAATTTCATGAGGTATTTCTTCATGTATATTCTAGCATTGTTAGAGGGTTGTCTTCACTGTATTGGAGCTTGACTTCCAATGCTTTTTGAGCTTGTCTTCTAGTTTGTTTGAGGGTTGTTTGTGAGCTTCTTCACAAGGTCTTTGGAGCATAAACATCTAAACTAAATCCTTCATGTATGTGACACTTAATTATATAAGAAGACAAAAACCGAGAAGAAATCAAGAAGAAGTCTATAACCTATAATAAAATCTTGTTCATGAAACCCATGAAACGAGTACAACAAAAATAAATTTTATTATCATTGTCTTCTTCTTTACATAATTACATAGTCAACATGAAGACTGACCTAGTTACACTTTTCAACAAAAATCATGTTCTTGGTATCACATGTTTTGCTTGAAAGTATTTATTACATTTACAAAATACCATGGCTTCATAAAAGGTTAACACTTCAAATCCTTACAAGGTTGGTCAAGGAATATCCCCAGGTATGTCTTAGACTATAAACTTCATAATTTTCTCTTAATATAAAAGGTACATTCATCATATTTCGAAATTTTCATTACTAACCTCGTTATGTCTAGCTTGCTTGAATCATAAAGATTCTTGATTGGGTGATTCATCTCTAGATAAATCTACCCTCCTCATATCTTTGATCATTCTTGCAAAACCCTGTAGGGTTCTCTGTAAAATCGTAACTTAAGGGTATGTCGATGATAATGTGTTAAACCCTAGGCTACCTAGGGTTATTGATGGAGTCTAAAGAAAATGTTTTGATGATGTCATGTTTGGGGTTTTGGTATGGTTATGAAAGCCATAACTTGTTAGGGTTGAATAATGTTGTCTGAAATCCCAAACCTTTGAGGTTTTTGTAAAGAATGGTCTGTTGTGTTATGTATTGAAACCCTTGATCTTTAGCGTTTGGTTGGGTCTATAAGAAAAACCCTTGTTATGCCTTAAAGTAAGATCCTAGGAATGAAAACCTAGGTGTATATGTGTCTGTCTGGTCGAAACCCTAGCTTGATTAATATTTGTGTCATTGAAATTTCCTGACATATGATGTGCTTGTTGGTCGATTTAATTGTTGGATTAAACCTCTCAATATTAATTATCAATCTGGGAGTCGTAAACGCGAGTTGTACTGCGTATTGGCTCAGCTTAATGGTCAGAGTATAAAGATATTCCTTTGTAATGATAAACTAAACACTAGAATGAAACACACATTTACTGGCAAACAAGCAATCGTGGAAAGGAAACCTACTTAACCAATTTCGTTCAGTGCAAAACTCCATAATGAAATTACACTATAAGGAAATACGAAGAAATCCTCAATCATTCTCGTACTCAAATTTAAATCCCCTATGATATCTTGAAAACCTTGATCTAATTAACTTAAAAGCTAATACTTGAAATTAATCTTGAACAAACACAAAGACACACACACTATTCTAATGAAAACTCACACCTTAAACTAACTATTCTTCATAACAAATTCAAAATTCAAATTAACACAAGCCAATTCTAACTATTGCTAGAAGAAAACTACTTCTCTCTACGTAAAATAACATTTAAGATATCCTATTAAAAATAACATTACAATTAACCATTGAGAAACCTTCAATTCAAAAATTTAAATCTAAATGAAACAAGTTTATTTACAAATGAGCTCACTCTTCAAAGGTATGCAACTTATAATGAAAACTAAGTCCAAATCATGTCACACAATACTGAAAACTCAATCACTACTATCTGCAAAATTAAATCCGCACTCAAATTTATAAATAAATGATTATAATATGAAAAAGAATAATCCTAATTTAAAAGAAATTTAATTATTACGAGAAATCTCGCTATGCATGAACAAATTAAATTAGATCCTGCAAACGTTGAAAATAAACTAATTAATGAAAAAGAAAACATTCCCAAACTCAAAGCATTTAAATATATGCTAATTGCGATCACTCAGAAATCAATACTCGCACATACCACTCACAATCAAAGAATTATGGTAATTAAAAAAAGCATAACAAATATAAAACCGGATTTAATATTTTATTCGAGCTTACTGGAGCGAAATGGAAGTTTAAGTACAGAATGAAATGGTGATTCTGAAATCTAATCTCACAACCTTTCAAACAAAAATTATGTCTATAAATTGAAATATATGATATTTATGATTCTATTCGGCTACAGGACTTGTTTCCAGTGGTGGTGGGCCCTTACCACTCCTGGAGCAAGCCTAAATTATCCTAATCTATCCTGAGAAATCATAGAAAACCACAATATGTAAGTATAATAAAAATTTTGAAGCAAATTATAGATTAAAACTCAGAATTCAAATGGAAAATATAACATAAGCTGTTGGGCAATTTGATGCCGGATCTACATCTTCAGAAATCGATTTTACATGAGAAACTCTAGCTCTACGCATCTCAGACACTTCGCTCCTCTAATTGACGGACTCATACTCTCTGCATCTGAGAAATAAGAATTACATCTGAGAGCTTCCTCATTCTAATGTGCAGCTCCTTCTTCTAATGCGCAGCTCCTCTAATTGACAGACTCTTCATCCTATAGCTACTCTCTGATCTATCAAATTCTCTAGAAAATTGATTGTTTCATTCTACAACTCCTTCTATCTACAACTACTACATCTCTCCCTCTAGCTACTACCTCCCTATCTCATGCACACTGATATATATACATTTTGATTGCAAAACTGGAGCTTCAATCCAGAAATAGAGAAAACAATTTTTACAAATTGTCGAAATGAGAATTGGTTTGAAACAGATTGCCGATTCAGGAAAATGTTCCCCTTTTTGTGGGATTTTCCTGTTGTTGGAAGATGCGTTTGTGGCTTCTGGAGGCGGCTTCGAATAGCAATCCCAACAACGATTTTCATTAAAGATGGAAAAGAGCTCAACGAAGTCTGCGATTTCCCTTTTCCTTCTGTGCCTCTTACAGACAATGCTGAGCCACGACCTGAACTGAAAACTGGGTTGGTCTCAAGCTCTGATAACGGGTAAAACCCACAGTCCCCACTTTCCTGCGCATATAAAAATTCACCTCCAAATTATGATCCAAGACAAATTCTCGGCCTGGGAAAATTTAATACTCTATCATCTGAACTGGAAATTTAAATAAATAAGCGCGAAAGCTCTTTTATAAATCATTCCACTATGATTTAAAGAGCCATACAATCAAATACATGAGCAGAACTTCACCTTTCAACCAATGGTCGAAATCTTATGATAAAACCCATAACACATCTCAAATGCTTCTTACCTTTAATATATGATTATGAGACCATACATATCGGGACCCACTTAATCCAAAGTCTTCATCCTTAATTTATTTCAAAATGAAATAAGCCTCTTTAATAGTCTTACCACAGACCCTTCGAATTAATTACCTCACGACATTGTACTCATAACTCAATACTCCCCCATATCCTTTATAAACAAATAAATATAAATCACGTCCGTCACTTGGGCACCCACTACATAACAATTATCATATCAATGGTCTTCCTTATTGGCACCATGGGATTACATACTTCGCTCATGCTTCATGGTAATCACTCATACAAAGGCTTGGTTTATATTAAACCCCGAATGAGGTGGCCCACAGGGTTAATAACATCCATTCAACCATTTGGAATCAATTCGGCCCCACCTATTAAATAATTAATAAACACTGATTAATGTAAATAACGTCGGCCATACCTTCGTTAACCATCACGCCCATCCAACAGCTATAAGGCTATCGCGCTTCCATTCAATAATCCAACGATAGTCGCACGATCAATTTGCACGGAGTCTATTTCTCCAAATCCACGCAATGAACTGGGCCCTAGTGCTTAACTCACCCTTCTCATCCGACGATTGATGAGTTGTCGCGTTGGTTTGGAGGATCCAACGAATATAATTGAATATCGCATTTTTTAATCCTTCGAGCATTAACACTAAAAAAAAATGTGATGGAAGCAGTTTTACATTACCACCCTTCTCCACTTGTCAACTAGCGACATATATCGCGTTTTTTTGAGCGACTCCTCTTACCGCTTTGAAATTTTGCAAGACCACCGGTTTTACTCCTCAAAACCGCCTCTATTATTCATTGTACGGTTCCGCTTCACTCTCGGTTCCGTCTCTAGTTCTTCTGCGCCTTCATTTATATAACTGCCTTCGCCCTTTTTTATTCTAAACAGGTTTGGATAAACCCCAACAATTCACCAATGCACAGTTTCGTATGAAGTCCAATATAAATCCTCTGCATCTCGTTCTAACTATGCCCACAAACCTTTACTCTTCAGCGCTCGGCAACTTAATTTTGAACGCCATTCTCATTATCTGGGTGAGCCAATACAAGTTAGACTCGTACTATAGTCCTAATCCGAATTCACTTATTCGATCAGATATGCTTCTAATTCATGGACTAAGTACCAGATCCTTAATCCAAATTCCTTTTTGTGTCATCGACCCTTGCAGTGGTCGATGACTGCAATTTCTTCTAATCTCCCTTAGAAACATATGTAGCCCCTCTTAGATTGTAATTAACATCGACATTTCAATCATATGCAGGATCTTGCTTCAAAACCAAATTACAGAATTAAACATACAATTGCTTATTGAACACCAATCATCACACATACTCCAATCAACCAATATGCATATAATTCAGAAACAATTTCTTAAATATATAAAATTGAAATCAATTCACAAAAGCATTCTCGTCTTTGGCCAAATTTTCAAGATCAAATGGCCCTTCTACTGCTTATAGGAATAGACCCTGTTTTCCCTAACTTAAGCACTCTCGCACTCTTCCTCCTAATGCCTTTTAGGCTTACAATTATACAAAATGGATAGTCAATCGATTCAGTTCCCTCGATGACTCAAAAAATCTTGGAATCTTCAAACCCTAAATTTAGCCTAACTCCCTAAATTACTGAAACTGACTCCACCTAATCAACTTCTCCTATCCTCTAATCATTCGAGGGCAGTTACAATTCCCTCTACATTTAATCAAAATTAATTAAAACCTATTGATCTCATCTCATAAAATATAACCCCTTTGAAGAATTAAAACTCCTAAGCCTATAAAACTGCATGGAATTTGTTTTAGCCTAATGTCCCTGTATTAGAATCCCCAGGTTAATTTAATCATGATATCCTGATCATGTGCTTAAAATCTTGTCCTCTTGGATCCCACACTTTGTTCTGCAACTGATCATCTGTTGCAATATTCTTTTCCTGCACTTCTCCAGGCTTCCATATCTTATGCTGCATCTTTCCACTTGTTAAGCTTTCAAAGTCTGTGACTATATTTCCCTTGTTGTTGTTGTTTCTCTGCTTTCTTGCTGTTGTCTTCCTCTGAGACACTTTCACCATCAGCTTTCTTATAAATTCAATTTCTCTGTCTAATATGTCTTCTGACTGCTAGATATTGCTCCATCTTGACTGCTGAAATTTTACCTCTGCTTCTGCTAGTTGATTTCTTATCTGTTGAACTCTTACTGCTGATTTTTCTTGCTGAAGTATTACTCCTATGCTTACTCTTACTTTTTGAAATCCCGCGGTTTCTCTAGCCCCCACTCTAACTGCAACCTAATCATCCATACCCTCTTGTTCTCTGCAACAGTAAAACTCTTCCTGATTTCCATCCATGACAATTTCTTCATCCTCTGACTTCAGAAATTCTCTGGACTGGTATTTAAATTTCCAGTCACTGTCATCATCTCTTTTCCTCTCCTGGACCAAACATCCTTTAGTCCTTCCATCAGTACCTGCAATCATAAAACAAACATCAAAACTACAAAATCTTTGTGTCTCTTTCTCCTCTGGCAACACTTCAAATTGTTTCTCTAACATTTCCTCCGTCAACACTTCAATATGTTGCTCTGCCATTTCATTCTCTTCTCTAAATTTTTTCAGCAAACATTTCAGCCATCTATTTTCAAGCATTTCATCAATATGTTGCAAACTTGTTTCAACATGTTCTTCTTCTTATTCTTCCTTGAAAATCTTCAGTAATTGTCCTTCATCCTCTTGATTGATTCTGGAAATCAAATCAAGTTCTTCATCTTCTGTCAGAATTAAATTCTGATTTTCCACTGCTGTAGCAGTCCCAAAAGTCTTCCCCACAAGTTTCTCTTGGCCCATTAGACAAGCCAATTCTTCCTTGTCACCAATAGTAAAAAGTTTCTGCATATGAGACATGATAGCCTCATCTTCCTTCAGCAACCCATCTTCATTCAAGACAACTCCAAGTGATGGATTTTTTTCTGCAGTCCCTGTCAACACAGCCAACTTGTCAACTTTAAAATTACAAGACCCAATGGCCTCAATTGATGATCCAGTCACCAATTCTTCCCTCTGCAATTCTAAGTCTTTTCCAAGACTCAGAAAGTCTTCACTATCTCTATTCCCTTGCATCTTCACATTCTGCAATCCCCACTTTTGAAATTGAGGTTCTCTCTCTTGTATTGAATCCAGCTTATTCAACATATTCTCCAGCAACTTAATTTCTTCATTCCATGGATCAAACATTTCCACAGAATCTTTTTCCTTCTCTTTTAATTGATTTCCCAATGGTGTCAATTTATCTTCATCATCAACATAATTTGCATTCATAAAGAAATTGTTAAACCCAAACTCATAAGGCCTCAGTGCCTTTCTTTCCTCTGCCAGCATTTCAGTATGCTGTCCTGAAATTCCTCCCTTCTCTATCAGCACATCAGTATGCTGATCCAAAATTTCCAAAGAATTCTCTGAAGAATTCCCAAGACTGTTGACTAGTCTTCTCTTCACACCATCTGCTCCCATGATGTTTTCCTGTTCACTGTGATGAACTCTACCTTTTGCAATCTCTCTTTCATACTCTGAATTCTCCAAGAAATATTCCAGCAATGCAATTTCTCTTTTGCATTCTCTAAGAACTTCATCATCACTTACAGTCCCTGCATTCATACACAAACCTTCGGTTTGTAGACCAGGAGCTTCAATAGCCTCAACTAGTGTTTCACATATCAGTTCTTCAAACTGATCCTCTCCTTCTTCATTCACAATAATTTCTCCCTGTGCTGCAACAGCTTCAATCATACATGTATCACTACCTCCTTCAGTCAAGAGACATTCTCAAACATTGCAATTTTCTTCAGAGTATTCACCTTCTGAGGGATACTTCTTCAGAATTGTGATAGCTTCACAAGATTGCTCATCCTTCTCTGTAAAACCTGTAATCACATCACAATAATCAGTAAAAAAAGTACAAGGTTCTACATCATCCAGCTGATCTGGACTTGTCCAATAACTCAGGAAATCATCACTAATTTCCTTTTCAGCAAGACAAACTTCTTGTTGTCTTAAACCTTCACCATGGTTCATAATATCTCTTGCAGATCTCCCTTCTTCATCTGTACTATGTTCTGCTTCACAAGCATAAAATTCTCTTCTCAACTCAGCTGCTCTGAGTTCTGCACATTCCAACTGCACATCCATCCTTTGTTCAAGCTTCCTCAGCTTTTCTACAAACATACAAGAATCATCAGAAGTAAAGTCATTTGACCCCTTGGTCTCACTTGAAGTTTTAGTATTCAAGTCCTTCTCCAAATACTCAATCATCCTGAGTATTTCCTCCTTCAGCTGAGAATTTATCATTTGATCTCTCTTCACCAGTAGCCTGTGCCACTTTACTTTATTCTTCATGAGCCAACCAACTCTCTGGATTTCTTTTATCATCAGTTCCAATTTGTTGAACTGCTCCCAGATCTCAGCTTCCTCTTTCCAATATTCTTCATCAGTGAATTTCTTCCTCATGCCATTTGCTTTGGCATCTTCCTTCACTCTTCTGTTGTGGCCTCTCTCAGAACCTCTGCAATCTCTTCTATGGCTATCAGTATCCATTCTATCCTCCATGAGTCCTTCACTCACAAGCTTCACTAATCCTTTGCAACAACAAGCTCTCTTTCTGCAACTTACCTCACCAATCCTTTCCTCTGGATCTGGGCTTTTGGCAAGTACTAGTCCCCTTCTGCTGGAACCTTCTGAGCACTCTCTTCTGCTCTCTCTCCAGGCTTCACTCTGCAAATATTTCTCAAGAACACATCTGTTCTTCTTTCATCCCACCTCTGTTGGGAATTCTCCAGGTTCTGCCACACTTCTTCTTCACCTTAGAATCCTCTGCTGGACTCTTTTGTCACTGCTCGCAAAGCTGTGATCTGATTTCGCTGAGATTTTCTCCACAACTACTTGCAACCTGAATTCTGCAAAAAATTCTTCAAACCAGAGTTAAATACTGCTCATCAACTCACCTTCAAGATTCTGTATAATCTTGCTTCTTCTTTCACCTGCACTGCATCTCTGTATGCTGCAATCTTTGTCAGTTTTCAAAAATCTGATTTCTTTTCATACATGCAATTAATTCAAAAAAATTAAACTTTCAAACAGAGCTATTCTAGCTTTGATACCACATGATAACGGGTAAAACCCACAGTCCCCACTTTCCTGTGCATATAAAAATGCACCTCCAAATTATGATCCAATACAGATTCTCGGCCTGGGAAAATTTAATACTCTATCATTTGAACTGGAAATTTAAATAAATAAGCACGAAAGCTCTTTTATAAATCATTCCACTATGATTTACAAATACATACAATCAAATACATGAGCGGAACTTCACCTTTCAACCAATGGTCGAAATCATATGATAAAACCTATAACGCATCTCAAATGCTTCTTACCTTTAATATATGATTATGAGACCATATATATCGGGACCCACTTAATCCAAAGTCTTCATCCTTAATTTATTTCAAAATGAAACAAGCCTCTTTAATAGTCTTACCACAGACCCTTCGGATTAATTACCTCACGACATTGTTCTCATTACTCAATACTCCCCCATATCCTTTATAAACAAATAAATATAAATCACGTCCGTCACTTGGGCACCCACTACATAACAATTATCATATCAATGGTCTTCCTTACTGGCACCATGGGATTACATACTTTGCTCACGCTTCATAGTAATCACTCATACAAAGGCTTGGTTTATATTAAACCCCGAATGAGGTGGCCCACAGGGTTAATAACCTCCATTCATCCATTCGGAATCAATTCGGCCCCACCTATTAAATAATTAATAAACACTGATTAATGTAAATAACGCCGACCATACCTTCGTCAATCATCATGCCCATCCAATGGCTGTAAGGCTATTACGCTCCCATTCAATAATCCAACGATAGTCGCGCGATCAATTTGCACGGAGTCTATTTCTCCAAATCCACACGATGAACTGGGCCCCAGCGCTTAAATCACCCTTCTCATCCGACGGTTGATGAGTTGTCGCATTGGTTTGGAGGATCCAACGAATATAATTGAATATTGTGTTTTTTAATCCTCCGAGCGTTAACGCTAAAAAAATGTGATGGAAGCAGTTTTACATTACCACCCTTCTCCATATGTCAACTAGCGACATATATCACGTTTTTTTGAGCAACTCCTCTTACCACTTTGAAATTTTGCGAGACCACCGGTTTTACTCCTCAAAACCACCTCTACTGTTCATTGCATGGTTCCGCTTCACTCTCGGTTCCGTCTCTAGTTCTTTTGCGCCTTTATTTATATAACTGCCTTCGCCCTTGCTTATTCTGAACAGGTATGGATAAACCCCATCAATTCACCAACGCACAGCTTCATATGAAGTCCAATATAACTCCTCCACATCGCGTTCTAACTATGCCCACGAACCTTTACTCTTCAGCGCTCGACAACTTAATTTTGAACGCCATTCTCATTATCCGGGTGAGCCAATACAAGTTAGACTCGTACTATAGTTCTGATTCGAATTCACTTATTCGATCATATATGCTTCTAATTCATGGACTAAGTACCAGATCCTTAATCCAAATTCCTTTTTGCGTCATCGACCCTTGCAGTGGTCGATGACTGCAATTTCTTCTAATTTCCCTCAGAAACATATGTAGCCCCTCTTAGAATTTAATTAACATCGAAATTTCAATCATATGCAGGATCTCGCTTCAAAACCCAATTACAGAATTAAACATACAATTGCTTATTGAACACCAATCATCACACATACTCCAATCAACCAATAGGCATATAATTCAGAAACAATTTCTTTCATATATACAATTGAAATCAATTCACAAAAGCATTCTCTTCTTTGGCCAGATTTTCAAGATCAAATGGCCCTTCTACTGCTTACAGGAACAGACCCTATTTTCCCTAACTGAAGCACTCTCGCAGTCTGCCTCCTAGTGCCTTTTAGGCTTACAATTATACAAAATGGATAGTCAATTGATTCAGTTCCCTCGATGACTCAAAAACTCTTGGAATCCTCAAACCCTAAATTTAGCCTAACTCCTTAAATTACTGAAACTGACTCCACCTAATCAACTTCTCCTATCCTCTAATCGTTCGAGGGTAGTTACAATTTCCTCTACATTTAATCAAAATTAATTAAAACCTACTTATCTCATCTCATAAAATATAACCCCTTTGAAGACTTAAAACTCCTAAGCCTATAAAACTACATGGAATTTGTTTTAGCCTAATGCCCCTGCATCAAGCTCCCTTACCAGAAGCTCAACAACGTTAATGGCAAGAAGAGATTGCATCATCGTTTTTTTTCAAACCCAACATATGCTGCCCCAAGCCTGGTGTATAAAGTTGGATTCTGAGGTTCAATTACAACATCCAATTGAGCTAGCATCGGTTCTCTAATTCTGTTATCATTAGATGCAACACCACCTAGAACTTCACCATACCTACACGACTTCATGAGACGATAAGCAACGCCAACACGATCAACGCTTTCAGATGGTGGTGTTATAAGGAATTCATACCATCCAAAATGACAGACAACAACCTTGTCTTTTTTGAGGAGATAACCAAGAAATGTCTCAAATTCTAATGATTGTTGCCGATTATTGCCAGCTGCATGAAAATAAACCCGAGGCAACTTTGACAATGGAAGAATTTTCGTTGTAGTCATATTTCTCAGGCCTCCAAATTACACCCCAAACCATAAACATGATCATGTTCTTTGTGCATTGAGCAATACAAGTAAAAAAAATTCTTGACACTGCTCGCATAGTTGGAAGCATTTGTCACAAATTACTTTCCTACAATTGAAACAAGAATTTTGTTGACTTTCTGTGGAACAGAAGAAGCATGAATTTCCTTGGTTTTTTTATGGAACCTGAGGAGCAAGAAGTTTCTTTTGAATTTGATTTACTAATACACAATAGGATGTCAGTCATTGTGCTTCCAGAACTGCTAAAAGAGGCATCTCCACTGGTATTTTCTTGACCTTCAATCACTGATGCTTTTTGCTTTGATATATCCCCATTGGAGCTCAAAATTGAGCCAGAGCCAACTCGTAGTTTCTGCAACGTAGACATAAATAGAGAGAGCATCGTCCTTGGTCAATTTGGATTGAGGGCGATCTGGGCATGGACCATGCCACCTGCATGGATGAGTGAAACTACAATGACAAATTCTTAACTGCAGCTATCGGATTAACTTTTCTCATTGAGATGAAGTATACATAATTATGCGCCTTCTGATTTGATTTGAGATAAAATAAAAAAAGTTAAAACTGAATTTGCATTGGCTTGAATGTAATTTCTCTCAAGAAGAGGATGAAATGACAGTTGTAGGGTGCACACCAACATCACCACCACGGTTATCTTCAATATCCTTTATAGAGGCTTCACTTACGCAGCCATCTGATTTGTCTCTAAGAGATTGTGGGCTTAAACCTGAACTTGTGCCACATGAACTTGATCCATTGTTACTGTCAGAACATGGAAAAAACCTGATGCCCTTCAATAGAGTGTCTAACTGGTGTTCCCGTTGAACTTCCTTCCATATTATCAGAAGCAGATGGATTCATACCATTGTTTTTACTAGTAGGATCAAGGCTCTCCATCATACGGGAAATACCTGCAATACCAGCACTAACCTCTCGTTGAAATTCTCTGCCAAGTTCAGTTACTGCGGTGTTACGTGCAAACAACTTCTCCTTAAAAACTCTTGTACTCCTTGATATTGATTCCTTGTACCTTGAAGAAACAACATTAAACCAAGATTTGAATGACTTAGAGAAGAACTGAAAATCAGAAGGCCTTGATCTTTGTTGATTTTTAGGGAACTATTGCCCTGCATTGTTCCTTGGTGTAAAGGGTTCACTCCTGTTGTCTAAGGCTTGCACTGCAACAATACTTTTCCTAAGTGTTCTTGAATTCATTTGTCCTGGTGGAGATGGAAAATGTCCTTGTTGTAGCCGTTCTTCAGTTGTAGCAGTCATAGCAGTTCGCTTTACAAAGAGCATTTCTTTTGCCTCAAATGAAGCTATAAACATCCCAAGACTGTAATAACTAATATTTTACTCCAGACCATACAAGGGGATGGACCTTTTGGTGTATCAGTACGTTGCGCTTTTCCTTTGATACAGTTCATCATATTCGTAACTGTATTCACTATACTGTAATGTGAATAGGATAGACAGATGCCAAGCACAGGTTACCACTAGGAGAAACCCTATCCAGAACCATACAATGGAATTCAAACAATTTTAGGTGGATATCCCATCCCATTACATACAGCTCTAGGCCATCTGAATACAATCTACAAGTGGAGCATGTTGTGAAGCCTCATCTGGCAAAGCAAATCCACCATTCAAATATTCATGTCTTCCCTGATGATAACTCTTCCACGAAGCCGAATTTCGCCAAACGGTTTCTGGGTTATAGGAAACACAGTGCTCTGAACACAACCCATGTCTCAGAATTTAGAGATTCTGCTCCATTTGGTCGCAAATTTGATATTTTCAACTATCGCAATTCAACTGTCCAGTTGCTGCTTTAATGCATTCGGTGCATTTGTACTCAACTGCATTCCTACACCGAGCCTTCCTGCAACCAAGAAGCAATTTATTAAAAAAATCATTAAATTAGCTAATAACAAGAATAATAGCTATTGTTTCTAAATTCCTCTAATTAACAACATAATGGATTAATAACGATTAAAAACACCAGGTACAAGTATGTATTTAGTTGATAAAAATCGTAAAAATTTGGACAAATATGCAGCTCAACAGTGCTTATGCATGATGATGATATCCTAGATATATGTGTTGACCTAATTGATGATGGTCATAAGTCCTAGGGATTTCCCTAGTCAAAGCCCAATATTATAGGATGATATTTTTCATGAAATCTAGGGTTTACAACAAACCCTAGTAAAAAATAGTCATATTGTTAATTGAGTTGTGATTGGTTTTGACTATAAAAGCTCATGTATGAAATCTAGGGTTTGTATGAAATCCTGGTATAAAGTCTAAAAGTTTTTAGATGCACTGTACTTGTTTCTTTGAGGCTTTATGTAGTAGAAGAGTGTGTTATATCTCTGAAAGAAATACTATGGCTCTAGATATAAAAAAATTGATGTTGACATGATTTAGGGTTTGTATCAAAACCTAGGCAAAAAGTTTGAAATATATAAGTATGTGTTTCTTGTTGACTATCTTCAAGTATGCTTCTATCATTCTATGATTTTGATATCGCTAACTTCATGCTTCTATAGTTTTGGTTGCACTTTCTATCTAAGTTGTGCAGGTACATCATCTTCAAGATGGTGAAGATATTCGTAAGTAAAGTTGTTATGAGAAGAATCATATATGAATGGAGATGGTCAAGATGACTCTGATAAGAAGGATAGAAGCCATGAAAGGTTCTCCAATTGATCTCCCTATGTTAAGAGGGAACCTCGATAGAAGAAATCTCCCTAAGCTGAGAGGGAGGGCATATTATAGTCATGATGAATACCTTGAGAGAAGAAATTGCAGAATGCATTTTAAGGTGTTGGTTGTAGAATATGTTGTTGCATATGAAGTAGGAAAGGAAGCTGAAGAATATGTTGTCAAAGATACGTTTGGAAGTCCTACTATGGAAAGAAACATCAAGATGACTGAAAGACCTCAAAGGTTTGTGCTTACATATGTACATTTGAAGAATTTTTATTGATTGGGGTTGTGCTTGGACAGGTAAATATCTCAGAGGTTTGATAGTATGTTTTACATACTTGTTGTTATCGATCAAGTTTATCAGGAGATATTTTCCGTCTTGATCTGTTTGATCAAGGAGGGTTTGCTACCGATTGGAATAATCGAGAGTGTTGAGGATGTGTAAGTGACACATTGCCTGGATGTCTTATAGGGAGGGCGACATTGGTCATAGAGCTCTGATCTCGGATACGCACTTGGATCCCTGGGTTTATGGTTAGCAAGTAAGCCTAATGGTACCTAGAGAGGCTGAAATATTTAGTCTTTCTTAGTCCTACTTGGATATATTTCCTTGGTAAATAATCTAATCCATGGCATTGTGGTGCCTAAATTGTTGAGAGACCTTGGATAGATTGCCCTAGTCAAGAATCTAGTCCATGGCATTGTGATTCCTAAACTATTGAGAGACCTTGGAAAGATTTCCTTGGGCATGAATCTAGTCCATAGCATTGTGGTGCCTAAAAATTTTGTAGATTATATGTTTCGAGATCTTCCATGTACCTTTTGTTGAGAATGCAGCAAGATGATGGAGCTTAGTGAAATGAAGTCGCCTTCACTAAGTGGGCCCGCAGGCAAATTCTGGCGCAAAGTCTATTTTTAGACTATGTCTATTTTTAGACATACGGAGCATAATTTGGTAATTCTGGTTGGAGATTCTTGATGGATGCGACATGTCGGTAAAAATAGATGAGACCCTATTTTTTAGGACCCAGGCTATTTTTAGACTGATCTCCTAAAAATATGGAAGTCGAATATTATTTACCCTTAATAATATTTTGACTATAAACAGCAGTTTACTCTCTTGGCGCACTTCAGTTTGAGTCATGGAGGTGGCTCATGCAACTGACACAAGGAATCACGTGGTTCCTAGGGCTTGATGGCATCTTGCATGGTTGACTTTAGTTAGACTTCAGTGGCAGAAGTTTTGGAGGAGTTAACGGGACAGATAGTGGAGTTGTGTTCTGTTTATTTTAGTTGAACTAGTTGAGATTAGTTAACTAGCTAATCAACTAGATATGAGTGGAGTGAATTAAATAATATTTAATTCACTAATTATTAACTCATTAGTCAACTCAAGAACACTTCAGTTCACTACAGTGCATGATCAGTTCAGTGGAGACCAGTGGAAGAGGTAGATGAAAGGGTGAGTAAAGCTATCAATTGGTAGATTTGTTTTGCATGAGATTTGCATTACACTTGGAGGAATTGTCCATGACAATTACGCAATCAAGGCAAGGGGATTCGAACCTTGAACCTCTTCATATACAGGCCATGATTGCGCGATAGAGGCAAGGCAGTTAGTGGTGTGTTTTGAACCCGAGACTTGTTCAAAACCAAGCTAGATTGTGAGTAACTTCATGAGAGAGTACTGAGTACTTGTGAGGAGTATTGTACTTGTTTGGTTACTTGATTTCTCCATTATAATATACACAATAGCTGCGGGGTTTTCAGCTATAGGCTTTCCCCATACATATTGAGTTAATGTGTGATTGATTTGATGTGAGATTGCTTCTGTTATTTCCGCATGTGACAATTAATTGTAGAAGAAGGTTATGTGTTATGCATGCAATTCGAAATTGATGTATGATAGGGTTAATCTTCATTGAATAAGTGATTTATTCAGCTAATTTCTACATGGTATCGGAGCGATATTAATTGTCGAGATCTATTACGGTGATTGCAAACTTATTTCCTCGGACAGAGTCTGCATACGGGCCAGGAAGCCTCCGGATTCATCTTTCTTCGGAAAGTGAAAGGTCTGGTAAAAGCCCCTTGCAGTCAATCTCTGATTTGGAAATAATTTGCTTTCAAGTGTAGATCGGAAGCGATAGAGCTTGGAGTTTGGAATTCGAATTTTGCAGCAGAATTGTTTTCTTGGTGCCGGTGTTGAAAATGTCTTCTTTCAACGGTTTGCGACTCGAATATGCTCTTGAAGGCAGTTCGAATTATGTTGCATGGAAGGATCGCATGGAAGAAGTGTTAGAAGATAATGGTCTGAAGGAGTTCGTGGATGCGGATGTCCCAAAGCCCACTGATGCAGCTCTGGTCGATGCATGGCAAAAGAAGATCGCGAAATGTCGAAGGATCCTGTTGGAGGGCGTCAAGGATCATATTGTATCCAGACTGCATGGAAAGGCTACTCCATATTTAATGTGGAAAGCTTTGACGGATCTATTCCAGAGTAAGAGTGACCAAAGGAAGCTGGCGCTCAAAGATAAGCTCGGGAACATCAAGATGGAGAAAGGCGACAGTATCGCCAAATACCTCACGAAGTTCACTCAATGCAGAGATGAGCTGGGAAGTGTGGGGGTGACTGTCGAAGACGAGGACATGGTCGACCTGGCTCTCCTTGGTCTTTAGAAGGCTTGGCACTCATATCAAGATAGTGTCAATGGTCGGGAGAAGCTGCCGGGATGGGAGCGCCTTTGGGCGGATCTCATGCAGGAGGAGATAAGGAGGACTACTCGAGATGGATCTTCATCGAAGGGAGCTGATGAAGAAAACTGCGCTTTGGTTGCCAAAGCAAAGAAGGGGAAGGGTAAGAAAACCTCTCATTCTGGTGCAAAGGGCAAGAAGCAGGATATGGCGAAAGTGAAGTGTTTTCACTACCATGATCACGGACATTATGCTACCAATTGTCCAAAAAAGAAGAAGAACAAGCAAGCGGGAAGATCTGCAGATGGAGAAGCTTTGGCTTCACAGTTCGAGCTTGACTTTTCACTGATTGCATGCTTGGTTTCAAGTGTGATGGGATCGGTGTGGTTCTTGGATAGCGGTGCGTCATTTCATATGACGGGAGATCGGGAGTTGTTCTCAGATCTGGAGGACAAGGATTTGGGCATGCACATCGAGATGGGCGATGACGGTAGATACAGTGCGACTGGTATCGGTACCGTATCCTTTCAGAGGGAGTCTGGTAAACCCTTTGTATTAAAGGATGTCATGCATGTACCTGGATTAAAGAAGAACCTGATTTCAGTAGCGATGTTGGAGGATAAGGGGTATGATGTGGTCTTCAGCGAAGGAAAAGCCTTCTTGCGCAGTAAGACTACTGGAGAGACCCGGAAGATAGGGGTTCGAACTCAGAACCTTTATCAGTTGCAGGTAGATGACTGCGCAACTATGGCATGCAAGGCGGGAGAAGTGGTGAGCCGGGATGATGAGGGCGAACTATGGCACAGGAGATTGGGCCATCTTCACCATGGAGCTTTGAAGATTCTGCAGCAGATTTCTACCGGACTTCCTAAGGGCACCCTTGCGCAGTCAGATCAGTGCAAGGGGTGTACTTTAGGGAAGTATGTGAAAGCCACCTTTCACGAGAAGGATAGTCGCGCCACGACGATCCTTGAGAGAGTTCACACGGACGTGTGTGGTCCTTTCTCAGTTGCTTTGACAGCAAAGCACAAGTATTATGTGATCTTTGTTGATGATTTCTCTCGAAAGTGCTGGATCTTCTTCATGCAGAAGAAGAGCGATACATTCGCGAAGTTCTGTGAGTTTAAAGCACTGGTCGAGAAGGAGTCGGGGAAGAGGGTGATTGCTCTAAGGAGTGATAACGGTGGTGAATTCATCTCGGCTGAATTCAAGGAGTTCTGCAGCGCAGAAGGGATTCGGAGAGAGCTCATCGCACCCCATAACCCACAGCAGAACGGGGGGGCTGAGCGGAAGAACAGAACGATCGTGGGTGCTGCACGGGCGATGTTGCATGATCAGGGCCTACCCCTTCACTTGTGGGCTGAGGCATGCAATACAGCAGTGTATGTGCAGAACCGTTGTCCTCACAAGGTTCTTGGCATGAGTACACCAGAGGAGGCTTATTCTGGCAAGAGGCCTGATGTTTCCCATTTGCGGATTTTCGGATCTCCTGTCTACATGCATGTGACGAAGGATGCAAGAAGGAAGCTGGATCCAACTGCTGAAGTTGGAATATTTGTGGGGTACACTGATACACCTCACAACTATCGGGTGTATGTGCCAGACAGTCGCAAGACTGTTGTGCGACGGGATATAAAATTTCGGGAGGAGAAAGCCATGCAGTGTTCGCTTGAGAGGGAGCTACACTTGCATGCAGATGAGGAGCTGTTAGTTCCTAAGGAGGAGCTTCCGGATGTGGATCAGCCACAAGAGGAGGTTCGGGAGGTGGAAGAAACCACCCAGGCAGCGCCAACCATCAGAGGGCGCATGCGCACTACAGAAGCTGAGCGACTGGCTCGGGATGCAGAGAAGGTTGTAGGACCACCTGCAGCACAGCGCAGACAGAGACAGTCACCGGATCGGTACACTGGATACATGGCTCTTATGAGTCAATGTGTTGTGACAGAGCCATCCTCTTTTGAGGAAGCTGTGGAGGAACCCGCATGGGTTGATGCCATGATCGAAGAATATGATTCGATCATCAGGAACAGTGCATTGGAGATTGTCCCAAGACCGGTTGGGAAATCAGTGGTGGGTTCGCGATGGATCTACAAGGTGAAGCAGGCAGCTGACGGGAGTGTGGAGAAGTACAAGGCGAGATTTGTCGCCCGTGGCTTCTCACAGATCGGGGGGATTGACTATGAGGAGACTTTTGCACCTGTCGCAAGGTACTCTTCCATACGGACGATCCTTGCTCTCTCAGCGCAGATGGGGTGGCACATTCATCAGATGGATGTGAAGACTGCGTTCCTCAATGGAGTTATTGAGGTAGAGGTGTACATAGAGCAGCCTGAAGGTTTTGAGATCTTCAGCAGTGAGTCGCATGTGTGCCGACTCAAGAGAGCACTGTATGGGCTGAAGCAAGCACCTCGTGCTTGGTACACTCGGATAGACAGCTACTTCACCGGGCTTGGATTCTCCAAGAGTGAGGCGGATCCAAACATGTACCAGATTGTGGTGGAGGGGAAGCTGTTGATCATCGTACTGTATGTAGATGATCTGATTTTGACTGGCGACGAGCAGTTGATACTTTCATGCAAGGAGGATCTTGCACGAGAGTTTGAGATGAAGGACCTGGGCATCCTTCATTATTTCCTGGGATTGGAGATTTGGCAGCGCAGTGGAGGACTGTTTGTTTCTCGGGGCAAGTATGCCCGGGAGATTCTGGAGAGGTTCAACATGCAAGGCTGCAAGCCTGTTGATACCCCTCTTCCTGGTGGATGGAGGAAGGGAGATGCTACTTCGGAGGAGGTAGTGGATGCCACTGTCTATCGACGGTTGGTGGGGTCGTTGATGTATCTGGTCAATACTCGACCCGATATATGCTATGCAGTTAACCAGCTTTCGCAAGCTATGGTTAAGCCTACCAAGCTCTTTTGGAAGGCGGGCAAGCATGTATTGCGCTATATCAGAGGCACATCGGGATATGGTCTATGGTACAGACAGGAGGATGGAGTGAAGCTTTCTGGTTTCACTGATGCAGATTGGGCAGGGAGCCCAACAGACCGGAAGAGCACTTCTGGAGGAGTTTTCAGCATTGGGTCGACAGCAGTTTCCTGGTACAGTAGGAAGCAGAGATCCGTGGCACTCAGTTCAGCAGAGGCCGAGTACATGGCAGCAAGCTTGGCTGCATGTGAGGCTATTTGGATGAGGAAGATCCTCGCAGGTTTGTTCAGGTTGCATTTGGAGCCTACAGTGATCTACTGTGATAACCAGAGCTGCATCAAGCTCTCGGCTAATCCAGTATTTCATGATAGGTCCAAACATATCTACATCAGGTACCATCACATCAGAGATTGTGTTCAGCGGAGGATCATGATGCTTTCATATGTTCCCACGGAGGATCAGGATGCCGACATCCTGACGAAGGCGCTCACCAGGAGCAAGTTCGAATTCCACAGAGGCAGGATAGGGATTGCGGATAATCCATATCTTGCTGAGAGGGAGTGTTGAGAATGCAGCAAGATGATGGAGCTTAGTGAAATGAAGTCGCCTTCACTAAGTGGGCCCGCAGGCAAATTCTGGCGCAAAGTCTATTTTTAGACTATGTCTATTTTTAGACATACGGAGCATAATTTGGGAATTCTACTTGGAGATTCTTAAAGTATGCGACATGTCGGTAAGAATAGATGAGACCCTTATTTTTAGGACCCGAGCTATTTTTAGACTGATCTCCTAAAAATATGGAAGTCAAATATTATTTACCCTTAATAATATTTTGACTATAAACAGCAGTTTACTCTCTTGGCGCACTTCAGTTTGAGTCATGGAGGTGACTCATGCAAGTGACACAAGGAATCACGTGGTTCCTAGGGTTTGATGGCATCTTGCATGGTTGGCTTCAGTTAGACTTCAGTGGCAGAAGTTTTGGAGGAGTTAACGGGACAGATAGTGGAGTTGTGTTATGTTTGTTTTAGTTGAACTAGTTGGGATTAGTTAACTAACTAATCAACTAGATATGAGTGGAGTGAATTAAATAATATTTAATTCACTAAATATTAACTCATTATTCAACTCAAGAACACTTCAGTTCACTACAGTGCATGATCAGTTCAGTGGAGACCAGTGGAAGAGGTAGATGAAAGGGTGAGTAAAGCTATCAGTTGGTAGATTGTTTTGCATGGGATTTGCATTACACTTGGAGGAATTGTCCATGACAATTGCGCAGTCAAGCCAAGGGGATTTGAACCTTGGATCTCTTCATATACAGGCCATGATTGCGCAATAGAGGCAAGGCAGTCAGCAGTGAGTTTTGAACCCGAGACTTGTTCAAAACTGAGTTAGATTGTGTGTGACTTAATGAGAAAGTACTGAGTACTTGTGAGGAGTATTGTACTTTGTTGGTTACATGATTTCTCCATTATAATATACACAATAGCTGCGGGGTTTTCAGCTATAGGCTTTCCCCATACATACTGAGTTAATGTGTGATTGATTTGATGTGAGATTGCTTCTATTATTTCTGCATGTGACAATTAATTGTAGAAGAAGGTTATGTGTTATGCATGCAATTCGAAATTGATGTATGATCGGGTTAATCTTCAGTGAATAAGTGATTTATTCAGCTAATTTCTACACCTTTATAGTTATATGAATAACTCCCTAATTAAGAGGGAGTTTTGAATAATGTAACTAGGTTCGGTATTCATAATTGTACATGAGTAAAAAATGTATATATTTTTCAAAAGAAAGAAAAATAATTTTTATTATTAATTGAATTTACTTTTTAAAGCATGGGTTTCATGCTTGGGTCAATTATCATAGGTCAACCCTCCATTGTAGGCTTTAGGATTTTTTATTTGAGTCAAAAATCAATTTTGTTTGGTCAAAGTTTTCCTCCATCAAGTCTCCTTGCAAATCAGCCTCCAAACTAACAGTCAACAAGTTGACTTCACTAATTGGACTCATGTAGGCTCATTACAATGGGAAACAACTATATAAAGACATGTATACTTCACTCTATTTGAAAATCACAAAAATTTAAGAGCTCAAGTTCGGATAGTTTTAGAGAGAAGATTTTGGTGGGTCTAAGAAGCAGAGTTTGGTGAAAATTTTAGAGAAAAAGTTTGGATAATGCAGAGACAAGTTCGATGCTAATTTCAGAGATAAGTTTAAACATTATAGATAAAATTTTGGTGCAACCTCAATTCAATACATTCTAGAGACATGAATTCGGTAATTTCAAAGTTTAGATCAATCTCTTATGTGATCAAGTTTGGTTAGACAAATTCATGGAACAAACTTAGTTGGATATAGGAAGAAGAGATAGAAGTTCAATGCAAGATGATAGGAGGAAGTTTGATGTATCTTAGTGGAAATAATTCATACTAGAAGGATCGAAGACATGGATATTATTACAGAACCGAGACCTAACTTTTTTACAAGACTAAGTTATCATATGTATGCTTATTTCTGGACTGTAGATGACCGAAGCATGAGTAACGCATAACACCAATATTTGTCAAGGGTTATTTCATACTACACTAAAGGAGAATAAACAAGGATGAATTGATAGAGGGAGTCTTGAGTCTTGGTTGTGAGGGTCTTGGTCGTCTCATTTTGTTTTGAATCTATAGAAGAAAGAATTATTGACTGAGTTTTCCCTAGAGTGGGGTTTTCCTTGGTTGTGTGCCTACATTTCATGTATTCTTCTATTTGTTGTTTGGAATTAGTCTTTATGATAATAGAAGGATAAATCAAAATAAATAATAATAATAATAATGAAACATCACAAGATAATGTCATAATAAGAGAAATCAATTAACTTGTTATCCTATTGGATTTCTCAACACAAGATGACGGTCAAAACCCCTCTTCCTTCCAGGCTACCCCATAATCCATGTCAAATGCCCAAAATAAAAATAAGCATAAGAACTCAATTGGAAAATGAATAAAGTACCTTTTGATCAAAAGATCAACTTTCAACATGCACTCTTTTCAAATGGGCGTGGAAACATATGACTAATACAAGTGGCGGAGAAATGAATGACACATCGTCATTTGCTACTAGTGGTTGTCAAGGGCTTCCGACTGGAAGAGATGATAAGAGAAAAATTATTCCTATGGTGTCACCCACTTTTGGTGGGTAACATCTAGCTCCAACTAGGACATGACCTCACCATAGGGCACATGATCCCTCATTAGAGAACTTTTGAGGTCTAAAATTGGCCTCCTAAGAAAAACATACAACCAAAATAAAATTTATAAGAATCAATATGATTCAAGATGATGATGTCAACCATGGGGGGTGGTTCACCATTTTTGGGGTAAAAAAGTAAAAAGATTAAAAAATAATAAAATAATAAAATATTAAAACTACTTTTTCATCTTGTAATTTCAACTTATCTCCCTAAGGTTTTACTCAAATTTTGAGTGGGAGTATTCATTGGATGAAAAATTTATTTCCTCATCCAAATATTACCCATATTGCATACTTTCTATGGACCCTACTACACGAAAAATGATAAATACATGAAACAATGTGATTGAAATCACATTTTTTCATGTATTTATCTTTTTTCATGTAGCAGGGTCCATCGAAAGTATGCAACATAGTACTCCTTGGATGATGAATCAAATTATGTATCCAACGAGTATTTGCGCTCAAAATTTGAGTAAACCCATATGGAGAAAAGTTGATAATATGAGTTGAAAAAATAGTTTTTTATTTTTTCCCTCTAAAATCTGATGATGTAATCTAATATTATTTTATTATTTCCACTATTATTTTAGAATTTCCTTAGGAGGCCCATTTTAGACCTCAAAATTCCCCTAATGGTACTCGAACGGGGAGTTCATGAAAACTTTAACAATCTCCCAAGACCACAGACCTGTAACCCGTACATTGCAACAAACTTGTTTGGGAGCATGTCCACTGGGCTAAGGGTATCACCCATGTTTTATATGTTGAGAAATATAGGGGAAACTAAATTAGGTAATTTCTCTTACTTTGATAATGACTTGTGATGTACTTTTATTTAACTTAATTAGCTTCTTCTTTCACCTGGTTATTATTAGTGTTCTCTATCATCAAACATGTACGAAATAATGAAGATCATTGAGACAAGGAGACATAAAATGTAGGCTGCTAGAAAGGGCCAAAACCTCTCCTCTTGAGAGGAAAACCCACAAGAATTTTTCTCTTCTTATAGAATATTCAAATGACAAAATCCAAGACCCAAGACTCTTGACAAAGACCCCTCCAAGAGCAAGTCAAAATTCCTTCTTGATGAGATTTCCTTACATGTCTTCCACCAACAAACTTCGACCTTCCAACAAATTCTCCAACAACTTCAATGTTACCAACATTTTTTCCAACTTTGGCCTAGTAGCTTCAACAACTTCGACCTCGCAGATTCATAGCTTCAACCTTGATGCAGTTTCACAACTTTTACCTAGATGTAGCTTCACAACTTCGACCTGTTAATTTTTGCAACTAGAGCCAAATTCCACTTTGGTTAACTCAGACGATTAACATAATAAGTTAATTAGATTCCTCTTTTCAAGAGGATCAAAATTGACCGATAGATTGTTCTAAGCGGTTAAGGATAAGTTAAGTTATGTATTATTTTATTATTTAATGAGTTGGTTAAATTGCATGTTGATTTGGTCAAAGCCCCAAGGGGTCCCTCATCAAGTTATAAATAGAAGTGACCTCAAGCTCATTTGCACACATTCGCTCATGAGATCATCCTCATTATATTTTTGTTCTAGGTCGTATTTTCGGTTTTTGGCTCGCATAGATACGTCACAAGAGACTCATGTAGTGGATTGGGATCAAAGTCTGAGGTACATTTTAGATTTGAGAATTTTCTTTTTGGGTCATGGGCATGAGAAGAGTTAGTGGCTCTTTAGGGCCATAGCCACTAGCTAAGCGTGACGAGGTCGTGGCTAGTCGTTGGCAGGAAAGCTACAAGTTGTAGCCAAGCTGCCACGGAATTTTGGCCCTTAGTTGCAGGCACAGAAAGCTCAGGTAGCGGATTAGAGCTTGAAATCCATGTGCACAGACTGCCAAGGCCGCGACTCAGAAATTTTTTGGGTAGATTAGATTTGGTATTCTATCAGATTCTCACGCAGTATCATCAGTCATCCATCCCGCAGTCACATCAGTGTCATATCAGTTATTGACAATTTTGTAGACTCAAATCTAGATCGGGGCAGCTAAGATCACTTGGTATCATTGATCCATTGATTTTGTGTTTTTCTGATCTATAGATCAGATCAAATTATTATCTGCAATATTATTTTACTAGGCTCATTTTACTCTTTGTTGAAATATTTTGAAGACAATTTATAGAAGAAGAAGTTTTTAAAGGGTTTCCACCACAGTGGGGTTTTTCCCTGGTCTTGGACCAATTTCTGTGTCTCATGGTTTTGATATTGTCTTCTCTCTCTTTGCCTACATTTTTCTATCTTCAATTACAATTTAAGGTTATTTATATTGTATAGATTTGAATATAGTGTTAATGAAAATATGATTTGGGCTTAAGTAATTGATACAACATAGAGCGATATTGAAAAATTAAAATGTTATCAGAGCGAAGGTAAAGGACAAGCCCAAGAGAATACAAGCAGTGAAGCTCGCATTATCAAAGATCAGATCTACAAGTCTATCAGAAAGCGGATCTAAAATCCAATGTTGAGATGTCTTCCTCTACCTTCAAGGAGCATGAGAAGTTGGGAGACGCTTCAAACTTTGCTGCATGGAAAGTCAAATTAGAGATTATTGTTGATAAAAATGATGTGCTGAAATATATTCAAGGAAATATGCCCAAACCTTCAGAAGATGCCTCCACCGTCATTAAGAACATGTACAAGAAAGTTGAGTCCAAAGTAAAACGAATCTTAGCTAATGGGTTACAAGATAACTTAGTTGCTTATGTTGGGAATTTTAAGAATTATAAAGATATGTATGATAAAGTAGCCAACATGTATGAAGTTAATAATTTGAATGAAGTTATTACATTGAAAGACCAACTCAAGGAAGTGAATATGAAAAAAGATGAGATTTTTCAGTCTTACATTAAGAGGATATATCGTCTCAAATATCAACTACCGAGGATTGGCGAAAATATAACCAACAAAGAGTTGGTTATCATGACCCTTAGAAGTCTCCTGCCGGTTTGGGAAACCTTCATTACTACTACCAGGAATAACAACATTCTTTTGTATTTTGATGAAATTGTTGGGAAGTTGACTCAAGAAGAACATCAAATGATAGAAAGAGGAAGGATTCAGAAACATGAAGAAGGAGAGCCTGCTGCTTATGTCTCTCACAAAAATAGAAGGAGAAATAGATCAAAAGAAGGCCCATATAGAAGACCTCCTCGTCAAAATTCAAAAGTAAGGAATTACAAATCACTCACTCACATTGAATGCTTCAATTTCCACAAGAAAGGTCACTATGCTCGTGATTGTCCTGAAATGTAAAAGAGGCCATGATACAACATCAACAACATCAACTATTATAAAAGAAAGAAATATAATAAAAGTAACAATCGTGACAAAAGGGAAGAGAGGAGAAGAAGAGATTCATCAAGCGATCGTGAAGACAATTTTCCATCTCAAAAGAGGTCAAAAGCTTCAAGTTATGAAAGTAACATGGCAGATAAAAATGAATATGTTCTCATTTTTGCACTTACTAGTTCCTCTCCACCAGATTCATGGGATAGTTGGTTACTAGATAGTGGGGCCTCTCATCACTTTCTCTGGTTATAAATAAGTCCTCTCCAATCTAGTATAGAAGGAGACTAAGTTAAGGATAATTCTTGGAGATAATTCTACTCATCCTATAAAAGGATTTGGAGCAGTTAAATTTCAGTTAAACACTAGGGAATCGATATTGTGAAATGATGTCCTGTATGTGCCTGGTCTTGTGAAGAATTTGATTTATATATTTGCATTAGAAGATAAAGGGACGAGGGTTGCCTTCATCAATGATAAGGTTCTAACTTGGCATGTTGGTTCACATATAAAATATGCATTCACATTAGAACTGATATCTGAGGTAATCTACAAGGTCACAGGAGGACCACTCTTTTCATTAGCCCACAACACCAATCATCTCAGTGAATTATGGCACCGTAGACTAGCACATCTACATTATGATTCTCTTCCAAAATTGAAGAGGTTGGTATCAAGTATACACGATGTACAAGCTCGGCATGAAGGAGTTTGTCCTGGGTGCACTAGTGGAAAGAAACCAAGGGGACCATTCCCCTGAAGTGAGAACAAGACTTATGGTATCCTCCATATTATCGATTCAGACATATGTAGTCTGATTCCTGTGCTCTCCATTAGTGTCCATCTCTATTAAATTACCTTCATTGACGATTACTCCAGAAAGACATGGTTATACTGCATCAAGCACAAGGATGAGGCCTTTGAAAAATTTCAGGAAATGAAAGCATTGATCGAGAATTAACTAGGGAAAATAATCAAAGTATTCAGATCCGAAAATGGAGGAGAGTACATGAATTCATATCATTCTGCAAGAAGGAATGGATTAAGAAGGAAACCATTGTACCTTATACACCTGAGTAGAATGGTCTAGTTGAAAGAAAGAACTGATCAATATTAGAAATTTCTTGCACTATGATACATGATCAGAAGGTACCAAAGCGTATATGGACTGAAGTAGTCAATATTTTTTTCTATGTTCAGAATCGAGTGCCTCATCAAACATTTAAGAATAAGAATATAGAATAATTCTTCACAGGAAACAGGCCAGACATTAGCCATTTACGCATATTTGGATGCACAATATTCTTCTATGTACCGAAAGATAAGAGGAATAAGTTGGAAGCTACAGGTAGAAAAGGTATCTTCATGGGTTACTGTGAAAACTCCAAGGCATAAAAAATTTACATTCTTGGTAAATGGAAGGTTGATATAACATAGATGTAACCTTCAATGAAGATGAAACGCTTTGTAAAGAAAGAGATATTCCTCCACCTCCTAAGGAATATAATGTTGATAAGGATATTCTAGATATCACTTATATGCTTGAGTCGGGAAATGATGATACACCCATGGAATGTATGGATTCATTAGATGCACCTCCCAATGATCCTCCTTTAAGGAAAAGACCGCTTTGGCTTCATGACACCTTGCAAGACAGTGGAAGGAGTATTCATGTTCATTGATCATTTAGAGAAAGGAAGGAACCTTGCATGTATTCGGGTTATATTGCAGTTGTGAGTACCAAGATTCAATCTGAACCATCCTCATTTGAAGAATAAAACAAAGAACATGCTTTGAAGGATGCCATGGACGAAGAATATGAATCGATTGTGAAAAATGATGTGTGGGATGTTGTGCCAATACCACATGGGAAGTCTGTTGTGACTTTGAAATGGTTCAAAATAAAGCATGGGATTGATGGAAACATCAAAAAGTATAAAGCAGGGTTCGTAGCTCGTGGTTTCTCTCAAAAATATGGAGAATATTACGTTGATATGTTTTCTCTTGTGGCTCGATATACAACTATCCGCTCGATAGTTTCCCTTACTGCTAGTAAAATATGGAAACTTCACGAGATGGATGTAAAGACCGTCTTCCTCCATGGTATGTTACAATAAGAAGTATTTATCGAATATCCACAGGGATTTGAAGTGGAAGATCACACAACACATGTGTGAAAGTTGAAGAAAGCACTGTACGGATTGAACCAAGATCCCCGAGCTTGGTATGCTCACATTGCTAGCTATCTAATGAAACTGTGTTTCATTAGAAGCAGTGTTGATCCCAACCTCTATTTTAAAGTTTTTCATGGTATGCCTCTAATTTTGGTTCTATATGTTGACGATCTATTCTTAATAGGAAGTGAACCATTGATTATCAAATGAAAGAGGAAGCTAGCCTCTGAATTCAAAATGAAAGATCTCGGTCTTATGCATTACTTTTTGGGTCTTGAGGTATGGAAAAGACCTAGTGAAATATTTCTCTCACAGGGAAAGTATGTGGTAAATCTGCTAGAAAGGTTTAGTATGACCGAGTGCAAAGTCATGGTAACTCCAATGGAAATTAACTTCAAGAAGTTGCGTGGTAATACAACTAGACTTGATCTAGCGAATCCATCCGAGTATAGACAATTTATTGGGGCTCTGATGTTCCTTGTGAACACCTGCCTAGATATATGTTATGTAGTAAACAAATTGATTCAGTTCATGACTGACCCCCTTCATGTGCATTTGATAGCAACCAAGCATGTATTGAGATACTTATATGGATTGATAACATTTGGTTTGAGATACTCTACTGGAGATATCCAACTTCATGGATTCACTTATGCTGACTAGGAAGGTAATGTCATAAATAAAAAGAGTACATTCGGATGTATTTTTAGCCTTGGTTCTGCCATGATATCCTGGATGAGCAGGAAAAACAAGTCAGTAGTGTTGAGAACAATGGAAGTAGAGTACATTTCTGCTAGCATATCAAGTTGTGAAGCTATGTGGTTAAGAGCTCCTTGGCCAAGTGTTGGATACTACACTGATTTATTGTGATAATAAGAGTGAGATTATTTTGGCAGAGAATCCTTTATTTCATGGCAATTCCAAGCATATCGAGCTTCAATATCACTTGATCCGTGACATGGTGCAGAGAGGAGCTGTTAAAATCCAATACATTGCAACATATGATCAAACTACAAATATTCTTACTAAGGCATTACCGAAAGGGAAGTTCTTATTTTTCAGAGAAAAACTTGGACTAATGGATGTAGCCCCTCCAGATAATGGGAAACACTAATCAAGAACACTAAGCAAGCTCTTCCTATCCTTATTGAGTTCTCGGGGTGAGGAATTGAGGTGAAGGGCTCCTGGGGTTGAGGGAACTCTGGACAATAGGGTCAAATACATTGCTCCCCTATTTGTCACTCGTGGGATGTGTGTGATCCTTGTCCATTTCGACAATTTGAGTATCTCCACCACCATTCGTCGTTGCAGAGTATACTCCAATTGGAATCATACCCACAAGCAAGGCTTGCTGGGATTCTCCCCCCTGTTTGGCCAATGGGTTGAGGAGGCTTGGAGGCGTGTGATCCTTACCTCTTGGTAAGTTGGGTATCTCGTCCAAGCTGGATTTTGATGTAGGATTTCTACCACTTCACTGATTAGAGTCATTGATGGGAAGATCAGTAGGATACATGATTGGGTTGACACTTGATCCCCTTTTATGATTCTGGGTTGAGGGTGAGATCCCCTATGAAATTTCAGGGTTAGATATGTGCTCCCCTGTGAGATGACTTATGCTATTGCTAGATGTGGGTGGAATATATTAATCCCCCATTCTTCTTCTTAGATTAAAGAAAGTTTCAATAGATGGAGTTGAGCCATGATGACACTATGATGCAGAGATCTTCAACAAGAGATTGCAAAGTGAAATTCTTCCTAGTTGAGAGGGAGTGTTAATTTTTTCGACTAGAGCCAAATTCCACATTGGTTAAATAATATGGTTAAAAGAATAAGTTAATTATATTCCTCTTTTCAAGAGGATCAAAATTGACCTATAGATTGTTATAAATGGTTAAGCAGAAGTTGAGTTATGAATTATTTTATTATTTAATGAGTTTGTTAAATTTCATGTTGATCTGGTCAAAGACCCAAGCAGTCCCTCATCAAGTTATAAATAGAAGTGACCTCAAGCTCATCAGAACACATTCGCTCATGAGATCATACTAATGCTATTTTTGTTTTGGGTCATATTTTATGTTTTTGGTTTGCATAGGTACGTCGCAAGAGACTCACGCATTGGATCAGAATTAGAGTTTGAGGTACATTTTAGATATGAGAAATTTGGTTTTGGGCCACGGGCAGATAGAGGTAGCAACTTTGCAGGGCCATAGCTACTAGCTAAGCACACCGAGGTCGCAGCTTGTCGCTGGCAGGAAAGCTTCGGGTCGCGGCCAAGCTGCCAAGGAATTTTGGCCCGGACATAGAAAGCTGAGCTAGCGTCTCATAGCCTGAAAGTTGTGGGCACAACGTGTCAAGGCCGACTCAGGAATTTTAAAGGAAGATCAGATTTGGTCTTTTTTCATTTTCTCATGTAGTATCATTATTCATCCATCACACAATCACATCAACGTCAGATCAGTTATTGACAATTTTCTAGACTCAAATCTAGATTGGGGCAACTAATATCACTTGTTATCAGTGATCCATTGATTTTGTGTTTTGTTGATCTATAGATCAGATCATATTATTATCTTCTATTTTACTGTACTGGGCTCATTGTACTCTCTGCTAAAATATTTTGAAGACAATCTATAGAAGAAGAAGATTTGAAAGGGTTTCCCCAGCAGTGAGTTTTTTCCCTAGTCTTCAAACAATTTATGTGTCTCATGGTTTTGATATTGTATTCTCTGTCTTTGCGTACATTATTCTATATTTAGTTATAGTTTATGGTTATTTATATTGTATATATCTGAATACACTGTTAATGAAAATATGATTTGGGCTTAAGTAACTGATACAACATAGAGAAATATTGAAAATTTAACAAGAGACATCTTCACAACTTTGACCTAAATTCAACTTCACAACTTCGACCTAGATGCAGCTTCACATCTTTGACCTAGATGCAACTTCAGAAATTCGATGCAAATTTAGAATTTCATCCCACCCAACAACTTTAGAAACCCTAACACAAGAGAGAGAGAGGTACAAAACTTCGATCTTTCTCTTCTTCTTCTTATCCTTGAATTTTTGTCCTTTTCTCCAGCTTCTTTCTTGAGGAGATCAAAATTTCTTGTTGTGTGTCCAAATGAGGTCGAGTTCCATTTTATATGTGGGATTTCTAGGGGTATGAATTGCCTCCATGAGGTCGACTTGATCTTCCATGTAGGACGACTTGTTGTAGCTTGTTGACAAGGTCTTGGAGGGTCTTTTATGACTCAAATAATTTTCTTTTACATAATGCAAGATTCCCAAAAGGGTCTTACATGTATGAAAATGAATCTTTTGACTTCATAATTCTATGAAAAACCTAGAAGTACTCAATAGGTGCTTGATTTTTAAATAAATTTACCTTGTGCATGAAACCCATGCTTAAGAATGAAAATAATAAATTTCTTTTTCTCTTTTCATCAAATACACAAAATCATAATTACAATAGACATTATGAAGAGAAAACCTAGTTACAAATTTTAACACTCCCTCTTCACTAGGGAGGTATTCATAATCCATACATGGTGCTTGGACATTCTCATACTGAAGAATTCTCATAAGACGAGTCAGATTGGTAAGCCATCTCATAAGCTATTATTTCAGCTTATCTCATTGCATCTCATCATACCAACGAACATTGTCACATAGCAAGGCCTTGAATACCAACTCTTATCTCTCCACAACATTAGAGCACAATGTTGGCGAGAAAAGTGACTGATGGACACCATCATCATTGTCTCTCAAGGCACATACCCCACCTGAGTGTTCAAACGGTATGTCCTTTTAGGACAATTCCTGTCTTGGAATAACACATCCTTCAAGAATTTCCTCTTTGACTACTCTTTCCTATTGGATACTCTACCACATCCTTACACAATATCATAATAAATATCAGATGCTTACCCAATCCTCCATTATTTCTTCATAACATGAAGACATGAATGATGTGCCTATCTATCCCTCTCAACTAGGGAAGATATACACATTCCTATAAATGGAATATACCCAAGCTCCCTCTTACATAGTGACTTGCCGAAGCTCCCCCTTAACTAGTGACTTGTTATAAAAAAACAACTATTTTATCTTTGGTGGAGATCATGGTACTATCAATTGCTTGTAGGGAACCTCCTTTCGATTTCATGAAATTCATCTTCTTAATTATGGAGCCTTCATCTTCTAGATATTCTTTATAGGGCATTGGCCATCCTCCACTTTCCTTAAACGAACCATAGTGTTGAACCAATAGTCATGTCATCCTTCTCTTCATCGGAAAGTGATCTTCTAGTCCACATCTGGCTTTCCTTCATACAAATACCTTTTCCAACTCATTTTTTATTTTAGGATCTTCCTTCCAATATCATGAGTACTAGTTGTAGGTTACATCTACAATTCTCTTTTGGTAGCCCTGTTTCAACCCAACCACATGATTTCTCAAAAATGAAAATGAATAGTAAATCAAAGTTACCTTTTCATGTTGGTTGTTTGTAATGACATCAACTTCTTGCAATATCAACATAATGTACATATATGAATCCATCTCCAAGGCATTCAATATCAAGGGTCTCATTTTTTTTCAGACTTTATCATGGTCTTCATATCTTCTCCATGGAGATGTCGTAGCTAATTCTTCTAGTTATCGGATGTTGATCACATATATTATCTTACATGAGTATAGTTACATAATTCACGAATTATTCTCCTTTTATTCACATATTGCTTCCCCGTGAACTTATATACATCCTTCCTTCATCATAGGAACCATATTTTCCAACCACCTCATATTCCATATGAGGTCATTTTATGTTAATTTCATATTATCTATATGTGAACGAGTTAAAGGAATATTGTCTTCATACCTTTATGCATCTTTGTAAAGGAATATATCCTTCTTCTTCAATCATGTTGATGAGATAGAGCATTCTAACCACAACATTTGATGACATGAATTCTTCTATTTATTTCCAAATATATAGATACCTCTTCCTTGATGTGGTCATCAAGACTTATTTCGACAACTTCCTTTCCTTTGAAGATTAATGTACTTCAACCAACTTGACATGTTTCTCATATTCATCATCATACATTACCAGTGGACCCCACACAAGGTGGACAATGGACCATCAACAAGACACTTGCTTCTTCCAAGTAGAGGTGAGCCTTCTAATGAAGATTCCAATGGAGGATTTAGACTATCTTCATCATGCAAATGTTCCTTCCTAATGATGATGATGTATGCTTATTTTCTTTATCTTCTATTATGCTAGATGACATTCTCCAATCATATAAATTGTTACTTGTGTTGTCCTTATATGCTTCCTATGGAGGTGCCATGAGCTACTTTCTTTCAATCATGATGATGGTTACAACCATGTATACTATCTACTTTAGTTATACTTCCATGCTTCTATGATGATGTCATCTCCATTTCAGCTCTCGTGTATCTTATCATGCTTGTGATGCTTCCTACCATGATAACTATATTTTAAAAAATTGAAAAGAACTAAGTGAAGGAGATTATCTCAGTCATAGTAGAGATCTTTTACTTCCTACTTCTTTGATTTCTTCTTTTCAGGTTCTTTTACTTCTTCGGTGACATGGGATTCATTTCTTTCCTTTCTCTTCTTGTTATCCTTCTTTAGTTTGGGACATTTCCTTTTAAAGTGCCCATATTCGTTACATTCATTAGAGGAATTTTGAGGTCTAAAATGGGCCTCCTAAGGAAATTATAAAATAATAGTGGAAATAATTAAATAAAATAAGATTACATCATTAAATTTTAGAGGGAAAGAAGAAAAAAACTAAATTTTCAACTTATCGCCTTATGGGTTTACTCAAATTTCGGGTGGGAACACTTGTTGGATGAAAATTTTTATTCCTCATCCAAGGAGTACGCATGTTGCATACTTTCTATGGACCTTACTACACAAAAAATGAGAAATACATGAAAAATGTGATTTCAATAACGTTTTTTCATGTATTTCTCATTTTTCGTGTAGCAGGTTCCATCTAAAGTATGAAACATAGGTACTCCTTAGATGAGTAATTAATTTTTCATCCAACGAGTACTCCAGCTCGAAATTTGAGTAAAACCTTAGGGAGATAAGTTGAAAATGCGAGTTGAAAAAATAGTTTTATTATTTTATTATTTTTTAATATTTTCACCGTTTTACTCCAAAAATGGTGAATCATCCCCCATTGTTGACATCATCATCTTGAATCCTATTGGTTTTTATAAATTTTATTTTGGATGTAAAATTTTCTTAGGAGGCCCATTTTAGACCTCAAAATTCCCCTAATGCATAGGATTGTATCTTTGACATATCATCCTTCTTCTTTCTTTGAGGAAAAAACTTTCCAAATTTTCCTTTTCTCTTGGTCAAGACAACATATTATTGAACTTGTTTGTTTGATCCAACATCACTCTTTGCCTTCAACCTATTTTCTTCAATCTTACATAATGACAAAAGTTCACTGAATGGGGTGGAATCCTCCTTTACATAGATACTTGATACAAAGTTGTGAGAAATCTAGGGGCAGTAATGTAGGTGATTTATCTTAACTTTGATAATTGCTTGTGAGAAATTTTTAATTTACTTGATTTACTTCTTCTTTCCTTTATTATAGTTAGTGTTATTTATCATCAAACAACTACCAAAACATAAATATTAATGAGACAATAGGACACATGCAGTAGGCGATCAACCAGGGCCAAGACCTCTCCAACTTGAGAGGAAAACCCACCATAATTATTTCTCTTCATATAGACCTTCAATTGAAAAATTCCAAGACCTTTGACCCTTTACTAAGACCCTCCAAGACCAAGTCAAATCCTGCTTCCAGCTTCTTCCTGCAATTCAGACTTCCAACTGCTTCTTTTGCAACTTCGACTTGTACAACAACTTCTTCTGCAACTTCGACCTATCCAACAGTTTTTTATGTAACTTTGACCTATCCAACAACTTCTTTTGCAACTTTGACCTATCTAAACAATTCTTCTACAACTTCGAATTGCCTAGACAAACTTTATGCAAAAACCCAAACTCTTGCGTGTGTGAGATATAATGGTATCCTCTTTCTCCTTTTTTCTTAGCTTGGGTAGATTCTCTCTCCTAGAGTATTCGACTTTCAAAATAGCTTTTAGAGATGCTCTAACTTGAATTTTTCAACTCAGCTTCTACTACTGCAATGTGTGCCCTAATCCCTTCGCATGTGTGGAGAGTATTAGCCCAAAAACAACCCCAGAAACTCGACATTTTCTTCCTCTTCATCCTCTTCTTATTCATACTCCTTTTCTTTCTTGTGATTGAACTTGAGTGAGTGAAGTGTGTCTTCCAAGTGAGGTCGAGGTCTCCTTTATATAGGCTTCTTATTGGGTCGAATTTCTTCTCTTTAGGCTGACTTGATCATGAGTGTAGGATGCCTTGCATATTTCTTCATGACATGGTCTTGGAGGGTTATTTGACTTGAATTTGACTCAAATAAATTATTTTTACAATATGTAACATGCCCAAATGGGTCTTTCATACATGACAATGAATCATAAACCCTAGAAGCTCTCAATGGGAGCATTGACCTATAAAAAATAAAAATAAAAAATCCTTGAGCATGAAACCCATGGTTCAAGAAAAAAAATATTAAATTTATTTTTTCTCATTAAATACATAAAATCATGATTATATATGTCATTATGAATACCAAAGCTAGTTATATATTTCAACACTCCCTCTTAACTAGGGAGGTATTCATATCCATCCAAGGTACTTAGAAATTTTCAATCTGAAAATTTCTCATAAGAAGAGTCAAATTGGTAATCCATCTGTATTGCATCATATAATCCAAAATTGTCACATATAAAGGACTTGACTAAAAAATCTATCTCTTCACAAGATTGGAGCACAATGCTGGCAAGACCAATGACTTGTAGACACCATCGTCATTGTCTCTCTCGAGGTACATACCCCACCTGGGTGTTCACAAGGTATTTCCTCCCAGGACTATTCTTATCTTGGAGTCCTACTCCTAAAATAATATCGATCCTCTACGAATATTCTTATCTTGGATGCCCTACCTCATCCTCAAAGACTATCGGATGCCATATGCTTACCCAATCCTCCAATATTTCTTCTAAAGTGAAGACAAGATTGATGTGTCTATCTCTCCCTCTCAACTAAGGAGGATATACATATTCCAATGAAGGAATATAACCATTCCTATAAAAGGTATGTACCCAAGCTCCCTCTTATCCAGGTACTTGTCTAAGCGCCCTCTTAACTAGGGACCTTCTTCCAGCAGTTTTCTGCTATTGGTGGAGGTCATGGTACCTTTAGCTGCTTGAAGAGCTCCTTTCGATGTCATGAATTTTATATTTATCATTATGGACCCTTCATCTTTTGGGACTTCTTTGTAGGGCTTCAAATATCCATCACTTTCATTGATGAACCATGTTAGTCATGTCATCCTTCCTTTCATTTGAAAGTGATATGCTAGTTCATATCTAACATTCCTTCATACAATTACCTTTTCCACAACATGCTTCCTTTAGGATATTTCATCTCACCACATGAGTACTAGTTGTAGGTGACATATACAATTACCTTTTTGTAGCCCCGTATAATCTCATCCCAATATTGTTAAAAAAAAAATGAACATTAAATCAAAATTACCTTTTGTGATGGCCCTTCATCATGATATCTGCTTGTTGCAAAATCAACATCCTGCATATATATTGACACACCTTCAAGATATTCAATTGGAAAGGGTATTATTTCTTTCTATACTTGTACAAGGTATTTATATATTTCCCATGGAGATATCATGGCCAATCCTTCTAGTCATTAGATGTTGATTTCTTTTTCATAGTTGCACCTTTCATGATCCCTTCCTGCTTTCTTCACATATTTCTTCCCGGGAACTTCTATTCATAGTTCCTTCATATTTCTAAACCACTTCATATTACATATGAGGACATATTATGTTTATTTAATCTATTCAATATGTGAATCATGCCTTCATGCATCCTTTTAACGAAATAGATCTCTTTCCTTTGATCATACTCATGAGGTAGAGTATTCTCCCGTGCCTTCTGCAACTATATGATGACATGACTTAAATTGTCAAACATATGCATACATACCTCTTTTACTTCTTTTGGTTATCTAGAATTATTTTAGTAGCTCATTTCCCTTGATTGAAAGTACTTCGACATCCTGCATTCCTCTGTTATCATACCATCATTCTTTCAATCAATGAATCCCATCCAAGGTGGACTTATATAGCGAGACACTTACTTCTTCCAAGAGATGAACCTTCTCATGAAGATTCCAACAAAGTATCATGATTATCCTCATCTTAAAAATTCTCCTTTCTAATGATGTATAATGAGCTTTATACTAGATAAATTTATTCTACCCATAAGTACTACTTATGCATCCAATGAGGTTACCAAGAGCTATTTCCTTCTAACGATGACTACCATATACTTCTTCAGCTATATTTCAAGATTATTTATATTGATGTCATGAGCTCTTGCTTCAATAATATGCTTTTATGATGCAATATCCTAAAATTATGCAATCTATCAAGCTTCTAATGATTCCTACCATGATAGCTATACTCTACAAAAGTTGAAAAGAACTAGGTGAAGATTATTATGTCAATCATAGTAGATATCTTTTACTTACTCTTTTGATTTATTATTTTCAGCTTCTTCCACTTCTTCAGTGATATGGGCTTCTTCCCTTCCTCTTTTGTTTGTGTCCTTCTTGATTTTGGGATAATCTCTCTTGTAGTTCCCATATTCTTGATAGCCATAACATTGAATCTTAGACATATTATTCTTTCTTTTTTGTGGACCGAACTTCCAAAACTTTCCCTTCCTCTTAGCCATGGAAAAAAATTCTTGTGTTTTCTAATTTGATCCTAAATCGCTTTTTTCCTTTATCTTGGTTTCTTCAATTTTTCATAATGACCAAATTTCATTGAACAGGGTGGCCTCCTTCTTTCCATAGATGCTTGATGTAAAGTTTCCCCCTTCCTCTAGTAGTGCATTGAGTACTATAGTGGTCATCTCCTTATCAGACATTATTTCTCCCAATTCTTGTAATTGATCTCTTATTTTGGATACCCTCATAAAGTATGAGGCTATTCCATCTTCCTCTGATAATATTCATTTTGTAGAGTTCTTGTCTTAACGATATCACTTCTCCAACAATACTTACAAAGAAAAAATATACTAAATTATCATATATATCTTTTTATGTTTCCAAATTTGATACATATGGAATGAGGGGATATTTGATGGATTCTATAAGAATACTTTGAGCCCTTACTTCCCCTTTCATGTACTTTACATGTGCTCAAGATTCTTCCTTTGGAGGTTTAGTGATTGAGCCCTTAATATTTTCCACAAGTTCATTTTCTATGAGTATCAAATCTATCCTCTTCTTCCATGCAAGAAAATTTGATGACCCAACCAACTTGTTTCTTTCATTTCAGAAATACATTTTGATAGATTCAAATGTGGACACAAAGATTATTTATGAATATACTCGATGACAATATCTTCAACTTGTTGCCTTCTTGATTTTGATGATGATAATGAATATGCCTTCCTTCAAAAGTGATCCTTCAAAGAGGGAGAGATCATCTTGGTTCCCTGATGATGATGACAATTCCTTCTCATTCTTCCCTTGGATGTGAAAAATTCAAGATACTTCAAAGTCCTTCTTTTAGTGGAGGTAGGGTTTTTGAGGTCTTCTTTAGTACCTTCCTCCAAGATGATGATATAGTAATTTTACTTGAGATTCATTTTAGATGAGAATTGATTCTTAATTATTGATTCTTTTGATGATATTCTAGGTCCATTAATCATTTCGTGCCCTTATTTATGCTTCCCTTCCTTGAATTGTCTCCTTAACTTTGATACCATGTTGAGAAATCTAGGGGTAACAAGCTAGGCGATTTCTCTTAACTTTGATAACTGCTTGTGATGCATTTTTAATTTTATTGGTTTACTTCTTCTTTCCTTTATTATAGTTAGTTTTATTTATCATCAAACACCTACCAAAACATAAATATCAATGAGACAATAGGAAACAATATATAGGTGATCAACCAGGGCCAAAACCTATCCAACATGAGAGGAAAATCCACCAGAATTATTTCTCTTCTTATATAACTTCAATTGAAAAATTACAAGACCTTTGAACCTTTACTAAGACCGTCCAAGACAAATTCAAATCATGCTTCCATATTATTCCTGCAATTCATAATTCTAGTTGCTTCTTTTGCAACTTCGACTTGTCCAACATATTATTCTACAACTTCAACCTATCCAACAACTTTTTCTGCAACTTCGACATATCCAGTAGCTTCTTCTGAAATTTGGACCTATCTAACAACTTCTTCTACAACCTTGACATAACCAACAACTTTTTCTACAACTTAAACCTATCCAATAGCTTCTTCTGCAACTTTGAGCTATCCAACAACTTCTTCTGCAACTTCGACTTGCCAAGAAAACTTTTCTGCAGAAACCCTAGATATTTCACATGTGAGAGATAATGTTATCTTATTGCTCCTTTCTTTTTTTCTTGGGTATATTTTATCTCCTAGATAGTTCATTTTCTAAAATAAATCTTTTATATGCCCTAACTTCACTTCTACAAATTGGCTTTTATTGCTGCAACGTGTGCCCTAATCCCTTCACACGTGTGGAGAGTATTAGCCTAGAAACAACCCCATAAACTCAAGTTTTTCTTCCCTTTTCATCCTCTTGTTCTTCACACCTTTTATTTCTTGAGATCGAACTTGAGTGAGTGAAGTGTGTCCTCCAATTGAGGTCAAGGTCTCCTTTATTTAGGCTTCTTATTGGGCCGAATTGCTCCTCTTTAGGCTGAATTGATCATATGTGTAGGTCGACTTGTATATTGCTTCATGAAATAGTCTTGGGCGGTTCTTTGACTTGAATTTGACTCAAATAAATTCTTTTTACAATATGTAACATGCCCAAATGAGTCTCCTACATGAAAATTACTCATAAGCCCTATGATCTCTCAATGGGAGCTTTGACATATAAGAAAAGAAAAAGTTCCTTGAGCATGAAACCCATGCCTCAAGAACAACAATAATAAATTTATTTTTCTCATTAAATACATAAAATCATAATTACATATGTCATTATCAAGACTAAACCTAGTTACATATTTCAACACTAAGTTTCCCCATTCATAGTGTAATTCATTGAGCACAACTATGGTCATTTATTTATCGAACATTATTTCCCCTAAATCTTGTAGCAAGTCTCTTATTTGTGACACCCTCATAAGGTATGAGTCTATCCCTTCTTCCTTTGATACCTTCATCTTGTATAGCTCGACTTTCAAGGATATAACTTCTCCTGCAGTGCTTACGAAAAATAGTTCTATCAACTTTTCATAGGTTTCTTTTGATGTCTCCATCTTTGCTACATAAGGGATGAGTGAATCCTTGAATTATTCTATAAGGATCCTTTGAGCCCTTATTTCCCTTTTCATATATTTTTATAATTGTCGAGCTTTCTATTGAGATGGTTTCGAGATGGAGCCCTTTACATATTCTACAACTTCATTCTCTATGAGGACCAAATCTATCCTCTTCTTCCATGCAAGGAAATTTGATGACCCAACCAATTTGTTGTTCTCCTTGCAGAATGAAGTCATTTTTATAGTATATTCATAGATAGATATAAATATACTTACTTATCAAGTGAATATGCTCCTTTCATAATGATATCTTCAACTTGATGCCTTCTTGATGATGTTGATAATAGATGTGTTCTTGATGAAGATGTCTTCCTTCAAGTATTGTTTAAAAAGTAATACTTTATTTAATGAGAGGGATATCACCTTGATTTCTTTGATGATGATGGAAATGCTTCTTATTGCTTCCTTTGGATGTAGAAATGTAGAATATGGAAAATTCAAAATTCTTCAAATGTGTATTTCTTATTTCTTTAAGTGGAGGTATGGTCCTTGAGGTCTTCCTTTGTTTGTTATCATGTGATGATGTGATCCTCGAGATGAATTCTTCTCCTTAGTGCTTCTTAGTAATCCTTAATTATTTCCTTGTGCCCGGTCCTTATTTATCCTTCCTCAATGATCATCTTCAAGCTGCCTCTTCTAGTCTTGTCACCTTAGCTCTGATACCATGTCGAGAAATATAGGGGAAACTAAATTAGGTGATTTCTCTTACTTTGATAACTTGTTTTGATGTATTTGTACTTAACTTGATTAGATTTGTCTTTCACTTTATTATTATTAATTTTCTCTATCATCAAACTGCTACCAAACAATGAAGATCAATGAGATAAGGAGACACAAAATGTAGGTTTCTATCCAGGTATAAAACCTCTCCTCTTGAGACGAAAACCCAGAAGAATTATTCTCTTTTTATAGAATCTTAAAATGATGAATTGCAAGACCTAAGATCCTTGACAAAGACCCCTCCAAGACCAAGTCAACGTTCCTTCTTTATGAGCTTTCCTTACACAATTTCTAGCAAGAAACTTCAACCTTCCACCAACTTCGACCCCAACAAATTTTTTTGAAACTTTGACCTAGTAGCTTCAACAACTTCTACCTAGTAGATTCACAACTTCTACCTTGATGCAACCTCACAACTTCAACCTAGATGCGACTTCATATCTTCGACCTAGATGCAAATTCACAACTTTGACCTAGAAGCAGATTGCCAACTTTGACCTAAATGTAGCTTCACATCTTCAATCTAGATGCATTTTCATAGCTTCGATGCATCTTTAGAATTTATTCCTGCCCAACAACTTTAGAAGCCCTAACACAAGAGAGGGATAGGTCCAAAACTTCGATCTTTCTCTTCTTATTCTTCTTATCCTTGATTTTTCGTCCTTTTTCCATCTTCTTTCTTGAGGATATTGAACTTTCTTGTTGTGTTTCCAAATGAGGTTGAGTTCCTTCTTATATATAAGATTTCTAAGGGTATGAATTGCCTCCATGAGGCCAACTTGATCTTCCATGTAGGCCGACTTGTTGCATCTTGTTAACAAGGTTTTGGAGGGTCTTTTAGGACTCAAATAATTTTCTTTTACATAATGTAAGATGCCCATATTGGTCTTATATGTATGAAAATGGCTCTTTTGACTTCATAATTCTATGAAAAAGCTAGAAACACTCAATGGGTGCTTGACCTATAAATAAATTTACTTTTAGTATGAAACCCATGCATCAAGAATGAAAATAATACATTTCATTTTCTCTTTTCATCAAATACATAAAATAATAATTACAATAGACATTATGAAGACCAAACCTAGTTACCCAGTTCAACATTATAAAAGAGTATAATATGCACACAAAATAGATTCTAATCTAAATGCATTATAATCTACATGAGAACATGATATGGATTATGTTAGCATGCTAAAGGAATATGCAATGCACCTACACTACCATGAAATTCTAGTATACAATGCAGGAGCTAAGTATAGTCATACAACCAATGTAACCAACATATTATTAGATAAGTATAAAAACACTTGCCATTATGAGTCATATTGAGATGGGGAAACCAAATATCACTTCCTCTGCAAGATTTGGATGATGAATGGTAAGGGTGGGAGGTGGGAAAATAATATGACCATGTATCAAGAGAAAGATTCATGGATGAGGAGGAAAAATAGGAACCCCACTTACGCCATTGGTTCCTTTCTTGCAACCAAAGTATGGAGAATTCAGAAATCAAGCTCATGAACTTTCGCTGAAGAGAAACTCCAAGCATACAATCCTCTAGGCCATCTCTAATATCACTTTCAAAGTGGTATTCTAGATGATCATGGGAGGACTCTTTCTCACGGTCTTCTTCTTCATCACTAGAATAATCAAGATGATCAAGAGTGATGCTTTCCGTTGGATGGAGATGACCTTCAACTTCTTCATTGTGCCTTAGGAGGCCTTCTTCTTGGAGGGAAATAGTCGAGTAGTGGATGACATCTTCAAAATGACCCATCGGTCCCTAATGCTTAAGTAAATTTTCAATAATTACCACAATAGAAGGGATGTTCTTTGGTCTGCATTGTTGAAACTAGTCCATTTGATCTTCCCCAAAAGAATTAATGAAGAGCCACATGTGAGAATATTCATGAACCATGTTTATCTTTAAGTTATATTTGAAAAAATTGACAACATGATCTAGAATTAAAGAAGGATCACCATCAAATTTTGGGACATTCTTCATATAGTTTGCATCCCACCAATTTGGATATCTAAGGATTTATTTAACATCCAAAGTAGGGAATATCTCATGAAAATCCCAAGGAGCCATTGCCTCAAGTTTTGGATAGAAAATAAATGGGGAGTCACTAGGGTAATTCAAAATTCCTTGATAAATTCTTGCTCCTCACTACAAGCATTGGATTTTGGCATTCAATGAAGAAAAAGGGCTTTGCTCTTCCAATGGAGTTTCTAGAAAAATATTTATCTTATCGTTAGGGATGAAGCTAAATATTCAAATTTCTTGAAGGTATATTCACTTCGTCGTCGAAAATGATGCCAAAAATGTTGCCGCAAAATATAGTGGGCCTTGGAGATGGGTACCTTACAAGGCTAACACTAGACCAAGTGACAACAACGGGGCAATGGCTGACTGTCACTACAGCCAAAACCCCCTGATTTTTACCGATTGTCACTGATGTGAGAACTCTCGGTATGCGATAAGGTCACCTAAATGGTATTCTCAAGTCTAGGTTTAAGGTGACTTGATAAGGCCTTCCACAAGAAAGACACAATTTAAGCTGAAGGCTTCAATGAGAAGCAATCCACTTTCTTTGTAGAGATTGTTAGGAACAAAGTTCGTACACGCAACAAAATTCTCAAAATATTTGGAATACAAAAGTATCCATTATATATATATATATATATATAGATATATATCTGTGTCTGTGTGTGTGTTTGAATGTAAAATGAGGTGAAATAAGTTACAAATGAGGGTCCCATTTATATACCTATGTGGTACACCTTCATGAACGATCATGTATTTTGAAGCATAACTCTTTAGTATACTAATCATTGTTAACTAATTAATTATTGATTATTTACATTCATAACATTTCCTTCCCCTTTAGAAAATCTTTGTCCTCAAAGCTTATTAATGAAAAGCTTGATATCTTTTCTGCCTCATAATGTCTTCTCGACTTTCTCATTTCTTGGAACAACCATCCTTGATGATACCATATGATATGAATTTTTTAGTATGGTATAGAATTGTCGTACTATGAAATTATCTAACCATCCCAAATTAATTTTCCATGGAATCTTACGATTATTGAAAACTTGGGATGAATTGTTATTGTAAGATTGGATTATGGTGACATCGATGTTCTTGGGAACATAATTCATTTGTTTCTTGTTTGATTGATATGAATTTGCAGACTGTCTTAGATGTATGCTTTTACAATTTGGGTGTCGATAAGGAGTTCTTATGATTTCATCTCCCCTTAACCTATTTGTGTCAACTTCTTGATGTACTTGAGGTATCTGATTTCCTTCAAGTACAAAAGTCGCTTGGTTTGTTGTTGAATCTTCGCTTGAAATTTTCGTCGTTTTAATTACAACTTTTGAGTATGTATTCACTTCAACTAGATTGGAATCTTTCTGAATTGTGGTATTATATGGATCAATGTTTGTTCCCTTTTTTTCGACTTGAATTTGCAGATATGAAGATTTTTATGCTTCTTGAATAAGTTGTTCTAACTTGTTTTTTAACAACTTCTTATCACTCTTAAGCTAATTTATTTTTGTAAGTAGGTTTTGATTATGATTCTTTAGATGTGAAAGTTATTTGTTTTTTGGATTGTTTACTTTATTCATAGTGTCTTTCTCCTCATATTTTAAACTTTTGATTTGTTCTAATAACCTTTGATTAAGGTTCTTTAAGCGTAATTTTTTCTCTTCTTGTTCTGATAGATGCTTCTTGAGTTCTTGCTTGGTGACCTTAGCATTCTTAACTTGTGCGAACAATTTTTCATTGTGGTCCCTAAGGTGATAAATTTCTTCGTCCCTTTTAATTACTTATAATATCTTCAAGATATTTATATTTACGTTGTGATGATTTCTTGTTTTGTTGAAGTCTCGCTATTTTGACTTCTAAATTTTTAGTCTATGAACTCTCTTGATCTTCCAATGCAATTTCTGGGTACACTGCATTGCATTGTCTTATAGGAGTGGTGTTGGGTGTTCAAATTGCAAATTGGATTCTATTTTTTTCAATCCTTATTAAAATTTGCATGTTTTCATTCAAGTGTCACCATTAATTATTTTATCCCTTCATAAAACTGAACACCTCTTTTCAAGTATTGTTTTTATGTATCACTTTGATATTCTAGTAAGTAAAAATTTTGTGACATTTTTTTGCAGACGAAATTTTGATTTCTAAATGATTCTTGAAAATTATAATATTCTTCTTAACAAAAATAACATTTTGAAAGGAAACCACGATTCTTTGTTGAATGCATATTTTTATTTATTTTTGATATTTTTTAACTCCTGAAATATTTACTTGAATATATAGAATTTATAAACACCCTCCCCACACATATATATAACACTTTTTTAAATATTATTTTCCCTTTGTAAATATTTTTAAATATCCGTTCCCTTTGTTAATGTTTTTATTTATTTTTATAAAGTATCTTCCTCAACTGTAACGAATTTGGCCAATCAATTTGAATTGTGTTTTATTTTTATTGTCATTTCATGCTTCCCGAGAATTCGCTGACAACTTCGATTTACACCTTAGTTAATTTGTCACTTTGGCATTTTATATCTCAACCTATTTTCTTCTTGGTGGCCCAGTGTGCAGAGAACCTGCATTGCGGTATGACAAAGACCATTTTTATTTTTTATTTTTTAACTTAGACTTACGGGGCACTGATAGGTGCTAATGGACGGTGGAAGGGGCCTAAAACTAGGCTCTGGAGACATAATTGTGGATGTGTTGTGGTTGTAAGATGTCACTGTCGACTGTAGATGGCGGTTGGGACAATGTAGCAGAGGGTTGGTAACGACACTGCAAGTGGCGTTATATAGGGAGAATGGAAGTGTTGGTGCACAACGGGTGATCGTCAGTGTGGCAATATGAACATCGAGACGTGTAAATTAGTGATAACGAGACGAAAACCTGTAGACGAGTATACAGATGGCAGGTGACTCAGGATTGTTGATTGGAAGCTGCTATGAGCAAAGAAAAAGTGTGACTTCTTGACTTGCCATGGTGTTTGCAGGCAAGAATACTGAAGGTTGAGTAGGGTCAAACGACGACGACTGAGTTTTTGTGTTGATGACCATACACATGGCCAAATGCCATACGGAAAAATGGAGAATCCCCAAAACTGTGTAGAAAAAAACTTCAATCACAACGACAATGAAGTTGACGAAGAATTGATGATCAATGGCCAGGATTGGACAATGAGGCTCATAATATTAAATATTATGAACAAAGTTCGTACACACAACAAAATTCTCAAAATATTTGGAATATAAAAGTATATATATACAAAATGAGATGAGATATGTTACAAGTGAGGGTCCCATATATATACTTAGGTGGGTATGCCTTCATGAATGATCACGTTATTTGAGACATACCTCTTTAGTATATTAATAATTTTTAGCTAATTAATTAATAATTATTTACATTCATAACATAGACCTACGGTTGAGAGCACAAGACCTAGGGCTTGATTGATAGGCTACGTGTTGGGGTGGCCAAAGTTCAAGGCAAGGAGAAAGGGTTTCCAACAATGATTATAAACAAGAACAAGGCCCATGCAACCCTCAAAAAGCCCCCTAGTTGAAGCTAAGTTCAAACTAGGGTTAAATTAGGGCTAGTAACGAGGGAAAATAAATTTATGGATGAAATTAAATGAATGCCTACAAAAAAAAGGGGATTTTATGGAAAACTACTCTCCTTTGGACACTTAGACTCCAACTCTGGAAATTCCTCTTCACTAGGAATTCGCACCAAGCCCTAGCTTAGACAGTTTGCCTTTAAGGGGCCGAATTAGGGAAAAGAGAAGAAAGAGATAATTTATGTATACAAGTTTAAGTGATCATCAACAAAGGATGGCTAGTGCCTTATTCTTGGGAAGATGGAGTCTATGAGTTGATTAAATGACCAAAAATTTGTCGAGGAAGGATAAATGATAATTTATGTAATACAAGTTTAAGTGAAAAGAGAAGAAAAGAGATAATTAAGGAAAAGAGAAGAAAGAGATAATTTATGTATACAAATTTAAGTGATCATCAGCAAAGGATGGCTAGTGCCTTATTCTTGGGAAGATGGAGTCTATGAGTTGATTAAATGACCAAAAAGTTGTCGAGGAAGGATAAATGATGCCTTGACATACAAAACCCTAGCAATTTCCTTTTGAGATGGACCAAGAATTTTGATGGGAGAGCTAGTTAAATTTCACCTCTAGGATTATGATTCACATATTATCCACAAATAATGCACGCAATAATGACATCTATATTCTTTCAATAAATTAGGGCAAAATAGAAACCCTAGATTCAATACATTCCATACATTATACATAAAGAAAAATATTCACTCAACCAAATAGCTTAGTTACAAGATAACATGCATGATATCCATTCCATAGATCGAAGACAATGGCTCGAAAACAAACAATTTGCTCCAAATATCAAAGTGCATTCATAGGTCACATATCTACCACAAGAACAGACGGTCAAAATTCTCTAAAGAGAGGTCGAAATATCCAAGTTGTGATACAAATGATATCTCATTTATTTATATGAGGAGTCACAAGATCTATTTTAGCCTAATTCCTCAAAAAGTCATAAAATAATGTGCTACAATAAGTTAGGTCACAAGCCGACCTAATAGCCAATGATAAAACATAAGAAATATCCCACACGTGTGGTCTGTATGAGAGATAATGCTGATGTCATCCATGTTGATTTTCTAGTCCAATCAAGATTAGTATAGTTTTTCAAAATCAATAACTACCTCAAATGATACAATTAGTCTTCTTATAGAATTCCACTCATTAAGAAGTTACCCGTGATATACTAAAACCATTCAATTTATACAATAGAACAAGAGATCATAGTAAACAATAGAACAAGAGACAAGAGACACCAAAATTAGGCTCATAGCCACGGAAAAACCCACAAGGTTAAAACCCAACCAATGTTTCCTTATGACAGAGAAATTTCATTCATCAACAATACATTAAAACATTTAAGTAACATTCCACACATTTTGACCTCAATAAATGAAATTCAAATCCAGTTAAAGAAGAGAGATGAAAGTCAACTCTAGTAAAACTCAGAGTCTACAACAGAGGGTCGAATTTCAACCTGAGGTAGCTCAAACAGAGGGCTGAAATTCGGTCAAAATTCAGTCAAACAACCTCGTACAATTCTTGGTCAAAGGGCAGAATTTGACATGTGGTCAACACCCAAAGCAAAAGTGAAATATCGGTCAAACAAAGTCAGCAAATCCTTGGAATATTCACCTCCAAAATAGTCAACAAGCTTGGTCAAATAGACGCAATTCTTCCCAAGTCAATGTTGGTCAAATAGATGTGTAGAAGATGGTCAATGCAAACAGAAAGCCCTCCTTGGAATCCTTCGCATGTGTCGATGTATCTCTATAATTTTCAGATCTAAATTTGGATATGATGATGGCCAATTGAGCTCCAACAGTGTCTTATTTATATGTGAGTTAGGAGGTGGATTTTCCACGTGTGTGGCTAACTTGTGCATCATTATGCTGACTTGGTCAAATTTCAAAATATGAACTTTTCTCCACGATTCGCCAATGAAAATACTAACCATAGCTACCTAATTTTCAACAATCCATGCATAGGCACTTTTAGGGCATGCTTGGAGGGCTAGGGGTGCCATGTGATGTGTAGAATGCATCTAAAATAATATCTTAAGGGTTGGTTCTTAAGTATATGTCAATCTTGCTATGTGGACCCTAGTTAGACTTTGGGGCACAAAAGTGGTTTCATGGGTCTCTAGATGGTCAAAATGCCTATCTTTTCTCCAACGTTGGGGGTTTTCAAGGTTTTGTTAGCCCTCCCATGTCTCAAGGTGTGAGACCATCCTCATCTGGGCCCTGGATTAACTGCAAATACTTCATGAAGTGCTAAGCCAACTGGTCGCATGTTGTGTCCAGTTGCATCATCCCATAAAAGTCATTAATGTAGGGAAAAGTGTTGGAACATTGTGGGTGTTGGAGTTGCCCATGGCTATGTGTGATGATTTTCTATAGCTCAGAGACCCATGGCTCTCAATGTCCAACTTATGGGTGTCAATATTATCCTCTAAGAGACTCAGGCCCCAGTTAAGTTGCCCAAGCTATGGTTATGGAACCACTTGACAATTACACATAATATCCAATTCTAGAATCAACATCATTAAGTAAATTTAACCTTTTTGCATATAAGTGGACAAATATTGAAAGTAATGGGTGATTTGACACTTTAAATAAGGCTTCCCTTCCAAAATTAAGGCTTTGAACTCGTAATAGTGTTAATTCCCTAGGTAGGAGTGGCTAATAGACCACCCTATTAGTCATTTGAAACACATCTCTCTTCTCAAGAAAGATGGTGTTCCCCTGAATATGGACTCATTTAAGTAGTCTGAAATGTCGGGTTATATAAAAAACAACTCCTCAACAATTTATTCCACTCTATTACACCCTATTAGGTTTTTTCATCCCCCAAGGGGAAATGACATGTCCTTGGTCCACCGTTCAATCAATAAGTATCATGTGAATAATGATGGAATGGAGGGGAGAATACTTCATGGCCAAGTTCCATGGTCAAAGGGACCAATTATGATGGAATCCTCATCTTGAGCGTATAGATGTGGGGAGGGAGAAATCGTGGATGAATGATTTACCAACTTGGCCTTTTTTCCACCCAACTTGTGTGCCTTTTACTTTTTCTTGATTTTTATTTGTATTGCTGCTCATAACTCAAAGGGTTAGAGATTTATTTGTATGATGTATAAAAAATATTACCCCCTTAATGGTGAGGAAAATCATTGCTCGTCAGGGATTGGGAGATGCAAGGGTTCCTTTTCATAATATGGAGAGCAACATGTGCTCATGGACCGGGTGATGGGAATAATGAGTGAGGTAGAGGTCATGCTAGGATTTTTCACACGTGCTAGTGTGTATGTACTGACCATCCTTTGCATTTTGATCTTCCTTTGTTTTTACTTGTGGCCATCATATGTTTTTTCTCATTATTTTTGCTTCATCAACCTCCCAGCAACAAGTTTTTGGCCCTACCCAGGTATGAGGATATATGGTGCCAAATCCTAGAAATCCAATGGTCAGTTGAACCCAAAGGAGGGAGGTGGAGTATAGGGATCATAATATAATATGGAAAGTGGTAAGTATGTAGTTGGGAAAGATGGGACTACGCTATCTTAATCGGGGTTTCCCAAGTAGTGCCCCCCCTATACCCATTGGGCTATTAGGGGAGGTCCCACTAGACTAGGATGAAATATTAACCCCCCATTTAAGGTGAGGGAACAAGATGGTGGACAAAAACCCTCTTCCTTCTAGGTTATCCCATAATCCATGTCAAATTCCCAAAATGCAAACAAGAATAAGCACCCATTTGCGAAATGAATAAAGTACCTTTTGATCGGAAGCCCACCTTCCAATGTGTGCTCTTTCCAAATGGGCGAACAAACATATGATTGATGCAGGTGGTGGAGAAATGAATGTCACATCATCATCGACTACTAGTAGCTGCTAGTTGCTGGCTACCAACTAGAAGAGATGATAAGAGAAAAATTTCTCTTATGGGGCACCCTCCTTTGGTGGGTAAAAAGGGCGGAAGGAGTTGATCCTAGTGTGAGGTGAGTTATAGAAAACATAGAGAGTAAATTATACCTATTGACAGGATAACCAATGAAAGCTCTTGTACATATTAGTGAAAACTTGAGTGAGTTACGGTACAAGAGGATGGGGCATCTACACTATAGGGCTCTAGCATTCTTACTAGATATGGTCATTGGTCTTCGAGAGTTTAGTGTAGAGTAGGATGGTGTGTGCAAAGGATGTGTGCTTGGAAATCATGCCAAGGAAACATTTCCTAATAGTGAGACCGGATCTAAGGGAATTTTAGATTCGGTTCATTTTGATGTTTGTGGTCCTATGCTAGTGGAGTCTGTATTTGGGTTATTTTGTGACATTTATAGGTGATTATTCCAAGAGGACATGGATTTATTTCTTGAAGGCTAGGTATTAGGTCTTTGGTCGGTTCCAAGAGTTATAAAGCAGGGTTTTGGGGGAGCGTCACCCCCCCGCCCCCCTCCTTGAATTTTTTCTTGAAGCACGCTCCGTGCAGGAGTGCATCAGGAGAAACCTGGGAGCACACTCCCGCAAAATGAAATTAGCTCCCTAGCTTTCTTCACAATTTTTTTTTTGCAAAGGTGTTATAAATGATTTTTTTTTTCAAAGAAACACATTTTTTTTAGTGGGGAATCATAATATTCAAGCATATGGCCCTAGTATTGGTATGAAATTCATGGTAATTTTTAAATTCTTAAAGTAAACATGACATTCTCCTTTATCTTTCATTTTCATCCTTTTACTTGAATTTTTAACATTACCATGAAATGACTCATGATGTTTTGAGAGTGGTTCCAACGTCATTGGATTTACGATGGAGGAAGTATAATTTTAGATCTCACTTAAAATACAACAAACTTATCATTTTTTTAGGATTTCAGGATTGGGAGGATTTCAATGTTTCCATTGGAATTTGTCATGTAATAGGGTATGGAAATTGTATTTAATCAAGAGCACCAAGCCCTCTATCTACCTTGATTTTAGTGACATTGGTTGTTGAACTCCTCTATAACGAACCTACTAAAAATATATCCATCATTCAAATAAAATATTTACTTGACATGTTATGTTTTTTCTATCTTATGTTAATGCTTATAGGATCATATTAATTAAAAGTATCACAAGATAGGATGTGAGTTTGATGATATGTAGGTATTTTTTGTAGCATGATTTTTTTGGATGCTAGAGGCCTCTAACATGGATTGCACTCGACGCTATTTTGATTGTGTGCACCCTTACATGCTATATAAATTAGGACTTCTAATTTGTTGACCTATGTTTGATGAAGATTATAACTACTATATGTATGATGTTATATGGTTTAATATGTTTTTTTTTAAATGTTTTTTTATCACTAATTTATCATTCTACATGCTTTTGTTGACATATATGCATCAAAAAATATATAAAAATATATTATATAATATTCACTCCCAAAATCTCTCCCGAACCGAGAGATTTTGAACATGTCGTTCCTTGCTCCTGCTTCCCCCTTTCGCTCCCTCTCCTAAGCAACCATGTTCTAAGGTCCCATGGAAAACTAGACTGTGAATAATACCAAGGTCCTCGGATCAGATAATGGAGGCGAGTACATCTCCAATGAGTTCAAATTTTTTTGCGAGGAGGTAGAAATAAAGGAAGAACTCACAATGCCATATAATTTGCAACAAAATGGAGTGGTAGAGAGGAAGAACAAGACTATATTCAGATAAACCAAGGCGATTGTCCATGATTAGGATCTGCCTATGTTATTATGGGTGGAGGCATGTAACATGGTTGTATATTTTCACAATAGGAGTCCTTAGAAGGAAATGGAGGACAAGATTCTTGAGGAGGCTTTTACACAATTGAGATCGAAGGTGAGCCATCTTTGTATCTTTGTTAATCCATTTTATGTACATATTCCTTTTGAGAAGAGGAATAAGCTAGAGCACTAATTAGAGAAGGGAATTTTTGTTGGATACAATGAGACCTCAAAGGCCTATAGGGTCTACATTTTAGGGCAGAGGATGATAAGGATCAATTGTTAGATTTTAGACTTGAGGAAGGTTATAACCTTTAGGAGGTCACATGTTTGATCCAATAGTGGCAAAGGATAGGGAGCAAGCAGCTCTAAAGGTTGAGAAGGGACCAATAACACCAATATAAAAGACACAACCTTCTGATTAGGAGGAGGAGCGAGATGTTATTTTGAGCTCTACCAGGAGGAGACCGATATGGGATGAGCAGACCTTGAGGGATGTTGAAGAGCATGCAAAGGCTCCTAGTAGGACCTTCAATGAAAGTAGACCACTTGCCATATTTTCCAGTTCATATATGACCTTGATGAGTAGAATTAGAGAGTTTGATACTTTTACATTTGAGGAGGTAGAAAACCAATAGGTTTGCAGGGATGCCATGGTGGAGGAGTATAAATTCATCATGAAGAATGATATTTGGGATATTTTATTGATACTTGAGGGAAATTCAGTGGTTACTTCTCGATGGATCTACAAAATCAAACATGCAGTTGATGGAAGTGTTAAGAAGTATAAGGTGGTGTTCATGGTGTTAGGGTCCTATAATAATAGGGTTCATAATTTTTGAATTGAATTTGATAGTCTTGTAAATATGTACATACCTTGATTTTTGCAAGTTGTTTTCCCATATTTTGAAAATGAAAAATAATAAAAATAAAAAGAGGATAAAAGTCCTAAAAGAAATATCAAAGGGCTTATAAAAATGATAGACCCCAAAAGAAAAAAGAGATAAAATAAAGACCTGAAAGTGAGCAAGTCAAAATGCCACTACTATTTACTTTACTGCAAGAATAATGATTATGTGAAAATTGTCAATAAATGCCATAATCCATGATCAATTAAACAGTTTAATCTTAACTTTTCATGCTTTGAATTTCATGTTTTAGAAAGAGAATAAAGATATGTCAAACAGGAAAAGTCTCACTCAGAAGCTTTGAGGATTTATTTTATTTGCAGCATGAGATAAGACACTTGTTTGTTATAAAGCCAACCTTTTCCAGGTATACAGAAGCAGATGAGAATTTCAAGAAGTTAAAAAAGATACAAATTCCAAATGAGGAAGCTTGGCAATCATTTACAGATTTACTGTGAAAGATAAAACGCAGAAAGGTAAAGGCAGAAAAACAGTTTGCTAATTTTTAGTCAAAACATATTTTTTATTATAGCAGTAAACAGTTTTTACAATGGTCAAAGAGTATCAGAGATTAAAGAAAATCAGAGTGAAAGATGTAAAAGATAAAGTAGACTAGATTTCAAAACAAACTTAAAAATATCTGAGCCGGCAAAGAGGCCACCAAGGCAGCCAGCTGCACCTAATCCACAATTAGTTTCTATTTTATTTGGATAGATAAGACAACTTGCTGATTTTTTAAGCATCTATCTCTAATTTGTTGTAAATATATTTCTATTTTCCTTAGATAATTCCTAGAAGCATTCTAAGATATTTTGTAAACAATTATGTATAAATACTTCATCTTTAGAAGTATTATTATGGAATAAATTGCTGAAGATTTCTATATTCATTTTTGTTGGACTTGAAGGCTTTTGTGTTGCAAATTTCGAGTAGCAGACTGGATCAAACCAAGTAGCATCATATTTCAGGATTCATGTGATGAGCTATTGAAGTGAAGTATTTCCTTCTTGTCATTTTTTATCTTTCTTTGTTACATGGATCCATTATGTGTTCCAAATTTGAATGAATAAACAGGAGTATTACTTCAGGATTTGTTAAAAGAACCCTATCTTTACTGTTTATCATTTCTATGTTTTATGCTAATTTCGAGAGTAGGGAACCCTTAATTTCTCCCTCTTTCGTTTGACCTCTGCCTACTACTTCTCTTTTCCGGATCAAAGAACCCTTCAATGCTCTTTATCCCGATCATATCACCTCACCAAACAACCTTCCAAGATTTTCATGGGTTATCTATCTTGCCCTGAAAACATTTGACTTCTTGACCTTGATCCTAGCTTTGTCTACTTGATTTTTGACTCCTCAGCCTAATGGACAAACATATTTCCCACTATCCATATCATTAGGTGATTTTTCCCACCAAATCAATCAAAACAAAGTTAAATATTATAGAGAGAGCCCTCTCTGAACCCTAAGAAGGCTAGATCTTGAACTTTAAAAGTTGGTATGTGGTTACCTCTAGTGTTCTTAGTCTTTAAACCAAAATCTCACAACTTTAGAATTACTAGAGTGATAACATACTGGCAACCATACTGGGGACTTAACCAATCCTCAATCATAAAATAAGTCTTAAAGAAACCTTTTTCATTATCGTTTTTCCTTTGAGACTGTTTTATAAGTTGTGAGTATCATTTTTATAAAAAAATTGTAATTCTTGCTTCTAGGAAAGTTTATTATACCAGGTCTAACCCGGATCCTAAACCTGCTATTATAGTGGACAACCCAAACAGAATTGGCAAAAATAAAAAACAGATAGAAGATTAAGATGTTAAAATTTCATTAAATAGAGTGAATTCATTACCACAGGAATTAGTGAGTTTACAAGATATAGAGTTTGATTTGAAATTTGAAAATTCTTTGTTTAGAAGAAAATCTGAAAGTAATTTAAGTACTACTATTTTAGACCCTGCATTTATTTCATTTTTGGAAACAAAACAGAAAAATATTACAGTAGAATCTGAATTAAAGAAAATCAGAAATCAAGACAAACTTGAAGAGATTAATGCCACTATTCTTAAAGAAATTGACGAGGCCATAGAATTAGCCCAACTGTTAGCATATACATCTAAACCTTCAATTCCTCATTTATATACCACTACATCATCTATAGTTTCAACTACCATCCAATCTACATATCCATTTAGTCCAAGATTATCCTTACAACCTAGAATATTATTTCCTTCATCCCCTACATCCATTTCATCCACTAGTTTACCTTCTACTTTTTCAAACATATCATTCTCATTTCCTATTAGTTTCTCATATATTCCAGTACCTCCACTTCATCTTTTAGTTCTTCCACTGTTTTTACTATTTCATCATTCTATAATCCAGTTTCATCAACTTCTTCCTCCACTTCAACTCCAAGCAGTTCCACTTTACCTCCTAGCCAAGCTATAATTCAAGCTATGGCTGGTAGGTATGCTCCCCTAGTTCTTCCAGGACAACTTCATGACATGCCTCAGGATCACCAAAGTAAGATACCAAAATTTGATGCTACCACACAGTATACTACACAACAACACATAAACAAAATGACAGATTACTTTGAACTCCATGAGATAGATGAATCATATGTACAAATGAGGTTTGCAAAAAAATTAACAGAAGAAGTAAAGAAATGGTTTAAAGGTCTTACTGCAGGTAGTATAGCTGATTTAGCTATTTTTCATAGATTATTTTAAATAAATGGGAAAAAAAGAAAAAACCCCTGCAAATATTGTCTGAATTTGATGCAATGAAGAGAGCTCCCAATGAGTCAGTACAAGACTACTGCACTAGATATAACAGTGTTTACAATTCAATTCCTGCAAATCTAAAACCCACTCCTGACTCTGTTTTACTCAAATTCCCAGATGGATTTGACACTGACATGTCATATCAGTTAAGAGAAAGAAATGAAGAAACCCTAGAAAGAATGCAAACAGATGTTGTAGGTGTAGAAGTAAACATTTTAGCTAGAAAATCTAGATTAAGAAATGAGAGGAGAGTAACCATGAAAGAAGAAGCCTCTAGTTTAGACACAAAAATAGACATGTTAGCTAAGAATTTAGAGAGAATGATGGATAGGTTATATAACATAGAAAGAAGACCTCAATGGGATAATCAACATCAGATCAGAAATCCCAATTTTAGGAAAAACATAAATTCAGGGAAATCAAAAGAATCAGTCCCAAACCAAACATTAAGACCTCCATTTCAGGAGAAATATGATGAGAGTTCTCAAAGCAATGTTGAGGATGAGGATACCATAAATTTAATGGGAATAGATGATAATAACACTATCTTTCTCACACAGGAAGATCAAGAGTTATTTGAACTCCAACAACTCCAATTAGATTAATGGGAATCCTTCGATTATAAACAAGGTTATGATTTTTCTATAAACGAAGTTCATAAGTAATATAACCTTAGGAGTAAGAAAAATACTAAACCTTCTACTAAGAAAACAATACAAATTGAATATAAGAAAATAGTAGAAGCCCCAACAACAAAAGTTTTGCAACTTCTCCCTAGGGAAAATAGGAAAAACTCTAGTTCTTCCCAAAAAATTTCCAATCCTAAAATTTCACCAAGCGCTAATATTGTTGACATAACAGATGAAGTTTCTCAAGCTACAAAATATTCACAAAAATATGCTACTGCAAAAGCATCTAATTCTGTTAAAACAACAAACTTAGAGTCTAATACATCCACTGCTGATCCAAAATCAGTAGATCCAAAAGAAGCCACTGCAAAAACAGCTTCTGACAATTCTAAATCTGAAAAAACATTTACTGCTTCACAAACCATTCCTTAAAAGAAAACAAAGAGAAGTAAAACACAAGAAACTCAAACTGAAAGTGAAAATAGAACTGTAGAAAAACAAGATAAACCAACACAAACTACAGTTACCAAAGAAGAGTTAATTCAAATAAGTAAATCTCAATCATCATTCAATATACAAACTGAAATTGCAAAGTTAAAAATACCAATTCCTTTAATAGAATTGGTAAAACATGATTTGTATAAATCATATATCACTGAAATATTGAACATAAATGATGAAGAAGACTCCATAAACTTAAATGATGATCAACCAGAGTTGATATTTGGCCCAGATGTAAATGGAAAGCATCAATATGGATCAGTTCCTCCATTTTACATCAGTTTAACCATTCATGATCAAATCTTACCCAACACAATGTTAGACTCAGGAGCTTCACATAATTTAATGCCAAAAGCTATAATGGAAACCTTGAACTTAGACATTACAAGGCTTTACAAGGATTTATTCTCATTTGACTCAAGCAAAGTAAAATGCCTAGGATTAATCAAAGATTTATGTGTAACACTAGTTCAATATCTTGGTAAGAGTATACTTATGGACATTGTAGTAGCTGATATCCCACCCAAATATGGAATGTTATTATCTCACTAATGGGGAGAAAAGTTACAGGGATCTCTACAATTGGACATGTCTTATGCTACTATATTAGTTTTTAGTCAACCTAAGAAGTTATATAGGGAAACATTAATGAAATACATGGTAAGTAATGTAGAAATATCAATAAATTATCCAATTTATGCTACACCTACTGACCTAAATTCATTCATCCAATGTAATTTTGAAACTGATAATGAAATCAAGACTGAACTAAGGGAAGAAAAGAAAATACAAAACAATGATAATATATTTATGAATATTTATGGAATTTAGACTTTGATGGCTCAGTAAACAAGTTAGGAGCAAGAGCAGGAGTATAGATAACCAATATAGAGAAAAATCATGCAGAAGGCCATGCTTTTAGAATGAATTTTAAATGCACAAACAATATGGCTGAGTATGAAGCCCTCATTTTAGGACTCCAGATCATCAGAAATTTAGGAGGTAAAATTATAGAAATAATGGGAGATTCTGAGTTGATTGTAAAACAAATTAAAGGTGAGTATTATGTTTACAATCCTAGATTAGGCCGATATAGAGAGACTGTACTAGATTTGATTGATGATTTATTGGAATGTAATTTCTCTGCAATACCAAGAAGGCAAAATTTACAAGCACATTCTTTAGAAACCTTTGCTAGCACTTGTAATTTACCTTTTCAGCCTAATCATATGTACACTGCAAAAGTAAAGCACAGACCAATAATGCCAGACAACCTCAAATATTGGCAGATTTTTTCACAAGATTAGCAAATTTATCATTTTATGAATATTGAAGGTGGATTTTAGAACTGTAAAATAGATACTGATTGTACCATAGATCAAGATTTAGATAGTAACATTGATTTGAATAATGTAGATGTAAATAAATTAAAGTTTTCTAGACCAACTAAATTCAGTTAATCAGATATAGATAAATTAGAAAGAGTAGAAATTGATGAGATAATTGATGAAGAATCTCATATATTAAATCTCAAAGATAATTTCTTACCAAAAGGTTTAACTCCATTAGAAGATTTATTTGACTCAAATGATGTTTCTATAAAACTCAATATGGAGCCACTTAGATCTGACATTGAGGAATGCAACATACGCATAGAACTGAAACCCAAAATGATCAAACTTTCCAAAGCCTTACCTCAACAGGAAAAGAAAAAATATATTGCTCTTTTTAAGGAATTTCAAGATGTATTTGCTTGGAGTTATGAGGACCTTAAATCCCATGACATCAACATAATTCAACATAAAATTCCTATAAAAGAAGATCAAAATCCCTTTAGACAAAAGTTAAGGAGAATCAACCCTGTTTTGATGCCCTTAATAGAAAAAGAAGTTAAAAGAATGTATGATGCATAGATAATTGCACCAATCAGATATTCTGATTGGGTTTCTAACCTATTTCCAACCAGAAAGAAAACATGAGAGATTAGATTATGTGTTGACTTTAGGAATCTAAACAAAGTATCCTTAAAAGATAATTATCCTTTACCAAAATGGATCATATTTTACAGAGGGTAGTCGGATCTTCTAGGATTTCTCTTTTAGATGGATTTTCAGGATACAACCAGATTTTAGTCCAACCAGAGGATGAAGCCAAAACAAATTTTACTACTCCTTGGGGAACTTTTATGTATGTAAAAATGCCTTTTGGTTTAATGAATGCAGGGGCAACCTTTCAAAGAGCTATGGATATAGCCTTTGCAAAGGAAATTCATGAATTATTGGTAATTTACTTGGATTACATAACTGTATTTTCTAAGACTGATTATGAACATTTAGATCATCTTAGACAAGTATTTATAAAATGCAAAAATTTTGGCATCTCATTAAATCCTAAGAAAAAATTATTTGGATTGGAAGAAGGCAAGTTACTAGGATACACAATTTCTAAGGAAGGAATTAGAATAGATCTTGCAAGAATAGAAGCAATTCTTAACATCAATCCACTAAGAAACATAAAAGAGTTACAAGCCTTTCTAGGTAAGATTAACTTTTTAAGAATATTCATATCCAATTTAGCTGAGATAATTAGAGAATTAGATAAAATGCTTAAAAAGGATTCAGTTCTTAAATGGAATATTGAGGCCAAACAATCTTTTGAATCCTTCAAACAGGCCTGAACCAAAACTCCAGTTCTAATAAGTCCTGATTTCAAAAAGGATTTCATCATTTTTTCAGTTGCTTTAGAACACGCCATTGTTGCAGTTTTATTGCAGAAAAATGATCAAGGTTATGAACAACCCATAGCTTTCTTTAGCAGAACACCTAGAGATGCATCTTTGAAGTACAATATCATGGAGAAACAAGCCTTAGCCTTGGTAAAGGCCATTAAAGACTTTAGAGTTTACATTCTCTATTCTCACAGAGTTGCCTATGTCCCAAATGTTGTAGTAAAAGACATTCTTACTCAGGATGGTCCTGATGGAAGAAGAGGTAAGTGGATTGCCATTATATTAGAATATGACATAGAGATAAAACACACAAAGTTGATAAAAGGTCAAGGTTTAGCTAGACTCATGGTTGAATCAAATTGTCATGCCCTAGACATCAATTTTATTGCCCAAATATATGATCTGGAAGAGATGGCGACTCCAGAGATCAGTGAAGCCTTTTAAGACTCACCATGGTATGAAGATATTATATTTGTATTACTAAAATTACAAGCTCCTCCTTCTTTATCAAGAACAAAAGCTAGATTCCTAAATCTTAAGGCAATAAGATTTTGAACTTTAGACAATGTACTTTTTTGGAAAGATCAAAGTGGGATTTTATTAAATTGTTTGTTAAAAAAAGAAGCTGAAAAATTATTACAAGAATTTCATGCAGGTGACTGTGGAGGACATTTATACTGGAAAACTAATACAAACAAGATTATGAGAGTTTCTTTTTACTGGCCTACTTTGTTTGTAGATGTCAAAAAATATGTGACCTCCTATCACAAGTGCCAAATATTTGAGGGTAAGAAAAAACTGTTACCCCTGCCCTTAAAGCCCATCTCAACAGAAATTCCATTTCAACAATGGGGTCTTGACTTCATTGGAAAAATTCACCCCCCATCATCAGCCCAACATAAGTGGATCCTGACAGCCATTGAATATTTTACCAAGTGGATTGAAGCCATACCCTCTAGGCAAGCCACAGATACTGTCATAATCTCCTTCCTAGAAAGCAACATACCTTTAAGATTTGGATGTCCCCAAAAGATAATTACTGACAATGAAGCAACATTAAAATCTAATAAAATGATTGAATTTTTCCATAAATGCCATATTACCCTAGGTCATTCTACTGCATATTACCCTCAAGGTAATGGCCTAGTTTAATCTTCAAATAAGAGCCTTGTAAACATCATCAAAAATTTACTGGAATATAACAAAAAGACTTGGAACAAGAAGTTAGTCAATGCCTTATGGGCAGATAGACTTACAACTAAAAAATATATTGGTACATCCCCTTACCAGCTTGTCTATGGAATGGATGTTGTTTTTCCTTCCTCCCTAGGAGTACCATTAATGAAGATTATCCAAGAGTTACAAGTTGAAACAAATGACATTCAAAGAAGGATTAATCAAACTATTCACTTGCAACAAACAAGGGAAGAAGTTTATATCAAGTCTCAAGTTATCCAGGATAAGATAAAGAATTTTTTTGATAAAAATATTAAAGAAGATGATTTCTACATTGGAGATAAAGTGTTAAAATGAGATTCAAGAAGAGAAGACAAAGGTAAACATGGAAAATTTGATTTTCTATGGAGAGGACCTTATGTGATTTATGGATATAGAGGTAATAATGCTTTCTATTTGAAAGAAACAGATGGATCAGTTATGCTATATGGACCAGTAAATGGCAGAATGCTGAAGCACTACTACTCTCTTGAGATAACAAATAGTTAGTTTCATTTACTTTGATCATTGTACATATACATTAAAGATTTTAGATTGGATTGGATGTTTTCCTAACAAAGTTGAAGCTCGGAGAGAAGGCCCTAAGCTTTGAGAGGTAAAATATCATAAGTATGAATAATTGCAGAGATAAGAAAGATACTTACAGGGTCATCTAATCAAAATTCAAAGGCTACTAGTCTTAAAGTTCTTGACATTTCACCAAGAAATGCCATTCCCATGTGGAGTCACAGTTAGGGTCCTATAATAATAGGGTTCATAATTTTTGAACTGACTTTGATAGCCTTTTAAATATGTACATACCTTGCTTTCTGCAAGTTGTTTTCCCATATTTTGAAAATGAAAAATAATAAAAATAAAAAGAGGGTAAAATTCCTAAAAGAAATATCAAAGGACTTATAAAAAGGATAGACCCCAAAAGAAAAAAGAGATAAAAAAAAGACCTGAAAGTGAGCAAGTTAAAATGCTAGTACTATTTACTTTACTACAAGAATAATGATTATGTGCAAATTTTCAATAAATGCCATAATCCATGATCAGTTAAACAGTTTAATCTTAACTTTTCATGCTTTGAATTTCATGTTTTAGATAGAGAATAAAGATATGTCAAACAGTATAAACTTGACAAATCAGTAGATAAGTAAAGAACAAATGAGGAGCTCAACAATTTAATCTGAGCCCTCAGATGAAATAAGGTTAGACTTAGATAGTTTTTATTGTTTTGAAACAAATTTGATTTAGGGTTGCAAGCCTAAATGCACCCATGAAAATGAAGTAAAAAATGTTAGAAATAATGATGGGTAGGTAGAAAGTAGTTGTGCGAACATGTAATAAAGCATCATCGGGAAAAAATTACTAATTTCCCCTCTCCCACAATGATCCAGTATTCAAAACCTTCAGTTAAAGAGGCTCAGAGCATTTCTCTGATTTTTTTTGGGATCGGATCCAAGGCTCGACAACTGATTGGTTAAAAATATTGAATTCCTATATAGAACCCATTTTCATCAACATTTACCCTTCATCCATAATCATGATCCATTTTCCTAAGTAAAAACCCATTTTTACTTAGTAAAAGTAAAAACCCTAAATAATTTGCTTCATTTCCTTTCAAAATCACTCAAAACCCATAAAATGCATTTTATCCTAAGTTAAAGTGTGAAAAATACAAAAGGTACAAACTATGCTTCATTTACACTTTACTTAGTGTTAAATCATGTATTTTATTCATTATATATATTATCCCTTTATTTCATATTAATTTCTAACCTATTATTAAATCCCTAAGCTACACCCTCTCGTATAGTATTATATCCTTTGTATTTAAAATAACCCAAAAGAAAACCCACTATTTAATGTATTAACCAATGTTATTTTACCCCATATGATGAAATAGAACCTGCCCATATTCCCATTGGTTTTAAACTTATCTATAAACTATACCCCACCCCCTATGGTTATTAAACACTCGTCAAACGTTTAAAAAACCATATAATAAACCCACACTAGCGTATTGGTTAAAAACATTGTGAAAGGTTTTAATTAACGAGTATAAACATTACACCATCTGCATTGTATAAACCAAAGTTTTGACTTTAATAAATATCTATTTATAATGTTCAAACAAACCATCCTGCATGTATTAAAACCCTAGCCCCACTCCAATCTCGATGCAGCTTACACATTGATCTTGACCGTTTTCATAAACCTCTCACGATCCAACGACGAAAAAACAAAATCACAAGTAAAGTTGCCTGCCTCTAACCATTTCATTTCCACGCGAAATGGGTAGTTTTACCACTTTCTCTCTCCTTGACGTGGTGTCTTTTTACTGGATCACATTCGATCCATTTGAAACCACTTACTGCCTAAGTTGCATGTGATAACCACTAGTGGTTTTTCACTTACGGAACCCGAAAACCACCTTCCTGTCTAATTTGACTGCCATTCATTGCAGGCCAAATTAACCCTAATTTGACTAAATAAACCATGAAATGAATTGTTATTCTTCCTTTATGCGCATATAAACTGTATTTGATATTCCAACACAGAGAACAAGCATGTATTCAATGTTTTCGTGCCCAGAACTAGCAAACTTCCGCCTGTAGCCATTAAAGATTGTCGAGGAGTTTTGAATTGCTCCAGAGATCAGAAAAACACCACAGAATCTGTTTAAAAGCCTTGGAGACATCCTCAAATCCATGTACCTGCATATAATAGTATTCCTCCAAAATTCGAGCATGTTATTAGTTTTAAAAGACCTTTAATGAAAAATTCCAGTCAGATTTCAAACTATTCAAAACAAGCCTATTAAAAAGATCCAAAAAACAGGCCAAACCCTATCAAAATTTCTAAAAAAAAACCCTGTTTTATGTTGTGCACTATTTTGAATGAAAATCTTGAGTTTATATAGTTTTCTTAAAATTTTTAAAACTCCAAATTAAGTCCAGAAATCCTCTGAAGGTAGCATAACCTCTGTGCCTAATTTCAAAATATTCTTAGCCATATTATCCATTGAAAAACCCCAAGAAACCTCAGTTTCTTATTTTTCTAACCAGTGAAAGTCTGTAAATCATGTAAGAGTCCAAAATTGAAAGAAAGAATTCAAGAAAATATTGTATTCTACCTGTTTTAAATCCAAAAACCTCTGCCAGAATAAAAAATACTTATGCAAGCTGTTTAATCTTGCAAAAGTAGCCAGAGAAGCCTAAAAGCAGAGTTTTGTAGTCCAAAAAGCCTCAAAATGCCTAAACCTACTCCAGCTGCATCTTCTAAGACTGCCATAGTTATAAATCCTCTACAACCCCCTATTGTAGACATTGAGCACACTCCATTAGAAGATATTGACTATAAGATAGCAGACCCTATTGTAGAATTCAATTTGTTGGAACTTCACAAATGGAACTACGAAAAATATTTAGATAATGTTGAAGAAGTTCAAATTTGAGAATCACACTTGCCCAAATATGTGGTTCCAGTTACCCACTCATGCCTAGAGGTCATTAGGTTACGCCATCATCATTATATGCCTGAGCAAAGAGAAATAGTCAATGCCAACAAAGAAGTACTTCTCACCATTACTGCTGGATCCATTAATCAAATGTTACAGCTTAAACCTGATCCTCAAGCAGTTCTTCTGTCCATTGAAGAACTTACCAAGCTGTATATTGGCCTTGAATTTCCTAAAAGATTCCAAATCTTCCAAATAGTCATGCCCTTACATGTAGAAATTCCTCAAATCAATCCTCCATATTCCACTTCAAGATTTCTAGAGGGTTCTAGACATGTCATATCCATGCTGTCTTTCATCCTAGGGTATTTCACTAATGAACATATAGATGAATTCATTTTAGGTTTCCTATCCACTTTCACACCAGGACAACCTCCATCTGTTATCTTTGATTATGTTGGGTATATTGCTAATAATATTCATGACCAATTGGTTAAACTACCAATTGAAGGAGTGTTTAGATACACATCTTTATTGTTCCACATGTTCTTGTATTTTCAAGTAGATAATTTTCCAGTATTCTTACAGAAGCTTGACATAGAAGGAAATCCTCTTTCTATCATTTTTTGGACCTCTTTAATAAGAAAAGAGTCCACAAAGTTTTCCTATGCAGAATTTTCAGAATTCTTCATCCATCCATTGATAAAAATATTAAAAAATATTGAACAACCAAGGATAAATGATGATATGAAGAAGATTTTATAGTTATCAGAGTAGACCAAGACTGGAGATTGGTATTTGTATGAAAAATGCACAGAGATTAGAGTTTTTGGATCCAATTTGTTTCCATACAAATTACCCAAATATGTACCAATGAGAATTTTTGCCTTGGAGAATATCAGGAAAATATTAAACTCTGATTCTATCAATTTCCTAGCAGAAAAGAAGAAAACACAATTTAAATTGAAGAATCAAGTGGGACCATTCATTTGCAATCATAGAGATGCAGAGGCAGAAGCAACTAAGCAATTATTAGAGTACATATTTGAATAGAGCTTTTATTGGAATTATGATCCACAAGGGATACTGAGTAAAATGAGGGTTAAGTGTAAACTGGCACCCTTCATTCATGAGAAAAAACTAGAGATTGAAAATTATGCCAATCAGACTGAGTGGAGAGAAAATACTTTAATAGATGCAGTGAAGAAAATTGATACTAGTCACATTTTACAAACTGCAGATCAAACAAAAAAAGCCACCAAGAGGGTCAGAGAAGAAGAAATTTAAGTTGTTGAAACCACTACTGAAACTAGGTTCAAAATAAGATATACTAAAAGGCCCAAAACAGATCCATTGGGTAAAGAGAAGGTAACCATTGATGTTGAAGAAACAGATCTCCTAGATACCAACACATATGTTGCCACTGTTATCAGAAATGAGTAAGATACAAAGAATATAAATGAAGAACAGGTTTATAATGGAAATACACAGTTGATAGAGAAACAACATAACATGGAAGCATCATCTTCACAAACAGCTGAGGAAAAGGATCTAGATATCAGGGAAAATTACAAACAGATCAAGTTAAAGAATGAAGAGATCAAAAATGATATTTAATCTCAATATCTAAAAAAACACCAAGCATTCAAAATAGACTTTTATCTGCCTTTGATTACTCAAATAAAAAACTAATCATGTCAGTATTGCAGCTTATAGTGAAAACTCCAAATACAGTGGCATATTACAAGAAGATTGATTTAGAAGTCCAAATATAAAAAATTCATGCTCTTGATCAGATAGAATTTCATAGGAAGAGTTCAGAGATGTTGTATTCTACTGTTACCACCAAAGATATGAGTGTTCAGAAACTTTAGAACACTATCACAAATATGAAAGATCAAATGAAACTTGACAAAGCATCCTTATATTCTAAATATCTCAGGATTAGATCTTTATAAGAATTGGTCTTGCAGGTTGGATATGACCCTGCAAATGTAAAAGAAACAGAGTAGTTAGTGAAGAAGAAAAATGAGGACATTGCAGCATTAAGGAAACAAATTAAATTGCCATCAAGTGAAAATCCTCAAGCTAAGGAAATAATACAAGGATAGAATGAGAAGGATGACATGATGAATTTGATATTTCAGCTGGCAGCACAGATCAAAGAAATGGAGATTGAAATGGATAAGCTTGTCCATGAAAAAGAAACATCAAAAACACCAGAAATTCCTTCAGTTATTCCTTTGGTCACTACAACTGTGCCATCAACTCTAGTAGAAGAGTTGGTACCCAAAGAACCACTGGCTACTGCAGAGCCAGTGACATCATCTACAACATCATCTACAAAGTCATCCACTGCAGCAGCTCACCCTACAGATGAGGCCAGTAAACTAGTGAAAGTTGTGGAAGAAATGTCACTTCAGACAAGTGAGATTAATAGATTGAAAAAGATGGTTGATAGCCTTGAAAATACAAACAATTTAGCTCAAATAAATTCCAAAACACATGAGAAAAAGGCTATTAGACTAAATGAAGAATTGAAGAAGTTACAAAAGGAATTAACATTGAAGCCATCAATGATGTGTGGCCCTCAATTCAAGTGATTTTTGAATAGAGAGATTTACTCAAAGCATCATTAGCAGAAGTTCAAAAGACTAAAGATGAGCTTGATAATGAACCAATGCAAGCAATAGAATTGATCAAGTTTCTTAACAACAAAAACAAGCAAGAGCTAGACGAACTTGAGATTACTCACAGGGCTGAAACTATCCTTGAAATAAGGAAAGTCCTCACCAAGAAGAACTAGATGAAACAACTTGAGGAGAAGTGTGAGAATATGAACATCACCATAACCAGGTTTATGGTCAAATTTGAAAATCTTAGGCAAAGAAGCCTGCCTAACATTTTGGTTATCAATGATAAGCTTATGCCTTAGGAAGATTATAACAAAAATGTCAAAGAATTTGCAAAGGAGAACGTTGAAAAGACAGGTGGACAAGGCACTCCAACAGGAAAAGTCTTTCTCAGAAGCTTTGAGAATTTATTTTATTTGCAGCATGAGATAAGACACTTGTTTTTTATAAAACCAATGTTTTTCAGGTATACAAAAGCAGATGAGAATTTTAGGTACTTAAAAAGGATACAAATTCCAAATGAGGAAGCTTGGCAGTCATTTACAGATTTACTGTGAAAGATAAAAGGAAAAAAGGTAAAGGTAGAAAAATAGTTTGCTAATTTGTAGTCAAAACAGATTTTTTATTACAGCAGTAAATAGTTTTTACAGTGGTCAAAGAGTATCAGAGATTAAAGAAAATCAGAGTGAAAAATGTAAAAGATAAAGTAGATCAGATTTCGAAACAAACTTGAAAATATTTGAGCCAACAAAGAGGACACCAAGGTAGCCAACTGCACCTAATCCACAATTAGTTTATGTTTTATTTGGATAGATAAGACAACTTGCTGATTTGTTAAGCAACTGTCTCTATTTTGTTGTAAAGATATTTCTATTTTCCTTAGATAATTCCTAGAAGCATTCTAGTATATTTTATAAACAATTATGTATAAATACTTCATATTTAGAAGTATTATTTTGGAACAAATTGATGAAGATTTCTATAGTCATTTTTGTTGGACTTGAAGGATTTTGTGTTGCAAATTTTGAGTAGCAGACTGGATCAAACCAATTAGCATCATATTTCAGGATTCAGGTGATGAGCTATTGAAGTGAAGTATTTCCTTCTTGTCATTGTTTATCTTTCTTTGTTACATGCATCCATTATGTGTTCCAAATTTGACTGAATAAATAGGAGTATTACTTCAGGATTTGTTAAAAGCACCCTATCTTTACTGTTTATCATTTCTATGTTTTCTACTGATTTCGAGGGTAGGGAACCCTTAATTGCTCCCTCTTTCGTTTGACCTCTTCCTACTACTTATCTTTTCCAGATCAAAGAACCCTTCATTACTCTTTATCTCGATCATATCACCTCACCAAATAGCCTTCCAAGATCTTCATGGGTTATCTATCTTTCCCTGAAAAAATTTGACTTCTTGACCTTGATCCTAGTTCTATCCGCTTGATTTTTGTCTCCTCAGCCCAATGGGCAAACATATTTCCCACTATCCATCTCATTAGGTGATTTTTCCCACCAAATCAATCAAACCAAAGCCAAATTGCACAATCATAACTAGCCTAATATTTTATAAATCAAAACAAAGTTAAATCTTATAGAGAGAGCCCTCTCTGAACCCTAAGAAGGCTAGATCTTAGAGTTTAAAAGTTGGTCTGTGGTTACCTCTAGTGTTATTAGACTTTAAACCAAAATCTCACAACTTTAGAATTACTATAGTGATAACACATGGTGAGAGGGTTATTTAAGAAGAAAGGAGTAGATTATGAGGAGACTTTTACACTTGTCACCATATATGCATCTATTAGGGTATTCATGTCTATTGCATCAAAGATGGGGTGGAGGATACAACAGATGGATGTGAAGTCTTCATTCTGTAATGGGGTAATTGAGGAAGTGGTGTAGCCTCGGGGATCATATATGAATTGAAGAATGCCTTATATGGACATAAGCATGCACCTGATGCATGGTACCCTAGAATTGATGGGTACCTACTTGGTTTGGGCTTCACCAAGAGTGAGGTAGAATCCAACTTTTAATATGTACTTCTTAATGGTGAGTCACTCATCTTGGTACTTTATTTTGATGATTTCTTTATGATGGAACCAATGAGGCTCATAGGGATGTTTAAGGAGGACCTTGCTTCGGAGTTTGAGATGAAGGATATTGGATGCATGCACTACTTTTTTGGATTGGAGGTGTGGTAGAGGCTATGAGATACTTTTCTTGGATAGGGAAAGTATGCAATTGAGATCATGAAGAGATTTGGGATGGAGGATTGTAGGACTATTTATATACCTATGATCACTAACTTGAGGAATATTTATGCTAGCATGAGTGAGTTATTGGATCCCATTTTGTATAGGTAGTTAATTGGGTCATTGTTGTATATAATCAATACTAGACCAAATATATGTTCGTTGTGTTGTGGACACACTCAATCAGTTGGTGGTGGAGCCAAGGAGGGTTCATTGGGTGGAAAAAAAGAATGTGCTTATGTATATATGTGGTACAATGTAGTTTGGATAGAGGTATGTTAGATTTGGTGGAGTGCAGTTGTAGGGTTGCACATATTCAGATTGGGTTGGGAGTGCAGTGGACATGAAGAGTACTTCAGGTTGTTGTTTTAGCTTGATATAAGTAGTGATCTCATGGTTTAGCAAGAAACAACACTCAGTGGAACTTAGCTCGATAGAGGTTGAGTACATGCTAGTGAGTTTGACGATTTGTGAGGTCATATGGCTTCGAAATATGCTCTCATGGTTGCTTGGTCTTGAGATGGGGCCTACCATAAATTCCAATGTTTCACGACATATCCAAGCATATAGAGATCAAATCCCGCTTCTTTAGAGGCAGGGCCTTGAAATGTGTTATGATATTGTAGTACATATCCTCAGAAGATCAAATGGCACATTTTTGCACCATGCCCCTAGTGAAGGGGAAGCTTGTTTTCTATAGGGAAAAGTTGAGGGTGGTGGAGAATCCCTTCCTTGCTAGGAGGGATATTTTTGTAGCTTTGGAAGGTATTCTACATATGCTAGTGTCTTGCATGCAGGAGAATAAGTCCTATTTATGTGTTTGTTCGAGAGGAGAAACTAATATGGTTTCCTTCCTAAGTTTTAAGTTAGGAAAATTGCATTGATTAATTATTTGATTAATATAGACCTTGGGCTAATGTTTGTTTAAGGATAAATAACTAATTTTTCAAGTGACTTAGATCTAATCTACATCATGGATCAAAGAAACATAGGACTTAATCCTAGCCCTCAATTACTTTGGGAATTAGGGATTTGGCCAATGGAGAATTATAAAAGTATCCTAAGGGAGAGGATGAAGAGACAACACATGTGAGAGAGAAATTCATATTTTTTTTTTTGAATAATTTGCAAGAGTAATATTGCAAAATTTTGTGAGAGATTCATATGGACTGAAGAAGAAGGAAAAATATACTATTATATTTTAATGTAATTGAAGAAACTAGCAAGGATCCATATATGTGATACGACCAATGAAAATCTTGCACATCTGATTTGGCCACTAGAGAAAGCCACATGTGTGACACACCAAATTTTTTTCTAGGCCACACGTGTGGATGCGCATGGAATTGAGGGGGCCGAGTGGTTTGTTGAATTTTATGGAGAAATTTATCTCAAGTTTTGTTGTAATTTCCTTGCAAATTCTAAGGGCCATTTTCCTTGGTTAGGGAGTCCATGGTTTCTTTGAGAAATTAACTGATGAGAAGTTGGAGGGTTAATTTTGTTGTTATCTTGTCTCATTTTTTTTAGTATGTTTTAAATTCCACTGCAAATTGTTGAGTTATAGGTGCCAAATTATTTTCTGTTTGTAGTTTTTAGAAATTAATTTAGAGAAGAAATTATTTTATTGCATTGAGAAAATTTCCGAGGGTAAAATAACTACATGAGATGGTAAATTTGTAATTGGCACTTAAAAATTAACATAATAATACAATGCAAATGTATATTGAAATATTCAAAACCTATATCTTTACATATTCATATCTGCATAAGTTTTCCTTATGAGTTTCACTGAGTTGCGTGAGTCTATTACTAGCCTGGATTCATCTTAACTGATAAAAAAATTACAACTCAAAGGATCTCATCCATTTCAAGACTTGATAATGTTGAGAAATCAATATGCTTGTAGATTAGGGTAGATTTTTCTTAACTTTATAATTACTTGTGAATGTTTGTTGGCTTCTTATTAAATTTATATTTTCTTCATCAAGTAATTACCTATTGGAAATATTGTCATTGATGGCAAAGGAACAGAAAGGAGTAACACCATAATTATCATTGATGGCAAAGGAGCAGAGAAGCAGCGGTTATAAGGCAAAGGAGAAGATCAGGAAATGTGCAGCAGAGAGGCAAAGGAGTAGCAATATAAGTATAAGCTAAAGTAGAGAGAAGCAGCAAAGAGGCAAAGGAGCAGCATGGAGAAGCTTTAGAGTGATTACTTAAGGCAAAAAAGCAACAAAAGAACCAAGGCAGCGAATGCAACTAAGATGGCACCAAAGGCAGCAAGGCAGCAGAGACATCAAAGAGGCAGAGACATCAAAGGTAACGAATGTAGCAGAGGCAGCGAATGGAGCAGAGACATGAAAGAGGCAGAGACAGCAAAGGGAGTGAATGCAGCAGAGGCAGCGAATGGAGCAGAGACAACATAGGTAGCGAATGCAGCACAAGCAGCGAAAGGAGAAGAGACAAAAAAGAGGTAGAGATAGCTGAAGGCAATCAGATTTTCTAGACACAAGGAGGACCAGAGGGCCTGCACGTAGCAGAAGCAAGAAGAGGCGAGAGCCGAGAGGAAGAGGTGAGACCAGCAAGAGCCAAAGTCACAGAGCGGGACAATGTAAACAAATTAAAAATTGACTAAGGCAAAGAAGTCTTTGAAGAATTCCAAGGGAGGCAAACAGATGGCCAGGATTAGATCGCAAAATTAAAGGCGAGAGATGGACGACGGAGATCGAATCGCGTCAGGAGAGATGTCGCAAATCACAACATTTAAGAGTTAAGTGTTAAGGCGTCACATGAGAAGTTAAAGTAGTTGCGATGCGAAGTGGAGAAGGGACACGTGGTGACACGACGCAATATCGCAAACTGCATGAAATAGAGTTAACCACTAAGTTAAACAATTATAAGTTGCGAACTGTGAAGTACGAAAGATGACATGGCAGTGACGTAAATATGACATGGCAGTGACGTAAAGATGATGTGGTAGTGACATAAATATGACGTGGTGATGACGTGGTAGTGACGTGGCAAGTTGACGTGGCAGATGACATGGCCCCGACCCCACAGATCGCAGGAATTTATGATGACATGGTAAGGTGATGTGGCAGTGACATGGCGGGGTGATGTGGCATGATGACGTGGACCTCGCTCGCATACCCCACATCACAGCGCTTAAGGGATAACAGGAAGGCGACCACAAGTTAAGTTTAATTTTTTGCGATGCGAAATGGATGGACACATGTCGACCTAACAGAATGTTAAGTCCCTATATTAATAGTGTAGTCCCTTATTATGTTAGTGTATCCCCCCTTATTTTTATTTTTGTACCCCTATAACCCCCATATTGTTATTATTGTGCCCTTACATTATTATTGTTAGGTCGGTTAGGGTTACATTGTGGCCCCACTAGGATTACATTGTGGCCCCATGGACTCCTATATATAGAAAGGAGGTTTTTTCATTTGAATCGTCCAAGAATTGTTCATTCATGTAATGTATTGGAGGTTGCCCCCTTGAAGTGGCTTATTCCTAAGGCATTGATATCTCTTTTCTTCTATTTTTGGAGCTGGTTTCCCAACATTTGGTATCAGAGCTTTGGATTCTAGGGTTTCGTTGCTCCAAACATGTCATCGTGGAATTTTCGCTATAAATTTTTTTCTACGAAGGTTCAGAAGATGAAAGTTTTAGAGAGAAAAGACGAAATCCCGAGGAACATCGTCGAGAAATTTCAAATCTTGGTTCACAATATTTTCGGAGATATGATCTATGGAAGTTAGGTATTTTTCAGGCTCCCAGATTTCATCTCAAAGAGGTGATCGTGGGAAAATAATCATAACTCTCGCTCTGAGCATCAGATTGGAATTATGTAATAAGTGTCTAGAATTACATGGACTGTATTTTCCTGTCTGTCAATTTCAGATCCAAAGGAGCAAACAGTGACACGTGGAAAGTCATACAAGTTCGCTCTACTGAACCAGTCCATAATTAGGTCATCGTGGGGGATTGGGAATAGATTTAACTTGAAGAATCCAAATCAGGTTAGACCTATGGCATTCGAATGAAGATTTAGAGGGCTACTTTAGGGCCAAATTTTAGATATTGAAGATCCGAAATCACAAATATAATTCAGTTTCAATATCGAGCTCCTAAAAATCAAGAAAAAGGTGTGTATTTGGTTTTTAAAATTGCATAATGTTTGTTTGAAAAGGCAGTTTGAAGTGATTCTAAGGGAATATTTTAGAATTTTTATCAGTATTTGGTTCTATAATGCCTCCAAAAAATAATTCCACACCCATTAAGCCCTCAAAAAGCTATACTATGACGCATGAAGAGGAAGAATTGCAGTATGAGATATCAAAATTATGGTACCAAGTGAAACAAATTTCGATCTTACGAAGAGAAACCGAAGATGACATAGATGGTTTAAAAGCAGAAATGGAGGCTAAGTTGGATGGTTTGAAGGATAAACTAATAGCTAATATGGATGATAAATTAGCGGAAGATCACATCGATTATCAACAACAAGTTCTCCAACTCTCAAAGGATAACCTAACTTTGGTGCAGAATCTAATGAAATAAAAAGAAGATCAACATCACATCGAAAGAAGTTATGAAGCAGTCACAAAAACAAGAGCTCGACAAGTATGATCAATTTCAGAGTATCTAAGCAAGTGGAATAACTTTCCTGTAGAAGATTCCACATGGGAGGATGAGAATTTTATACAGAAGCATCAAGAAACAATCAAGCGTTGAGGACAACACTTGTTTGAAGGAGAGGGGCATGTTAAGTCCCTATATTAATAGTTTAGTCCCTTATTATGTTAGTGTAGACCCCTTATTTTTATTGTTGTACCCCTGTAACCCCCATATTTATATTATTGTGCCCTTACATTATTATTGTTAGGTCGGATAGGGTTACATTGTGGCCCCATGGAATCCTATATATAGAAAGGAGGTTTTTTCATTTGAATCGTCCAAGAATTTTTCATTCATGTAATGTATTGGAGGTTGCCCCCTCGAAGTGGCTTATTTCTAAGGCATTGATATCTCTTTTCTTCTATTTTTGGAGTTGGTTTCCCAACACGCAACATCGAATCTCGCAAGATATAAGGTTTAACTTCAAGACATCGCAAAGAATTTTATCTTGGTCGCGATGCTGTAAGGTTCAAGCGACATGATGCGATGAAGGGAGTCCACGTAGCAGCACCGTGCACGAGCGCAGATCATAGATTGCATGGCTTTATGGTATATCGCTAATTGTAAAGTGGGAAACCCACAGGAAAAGGTTAGTGATGAATCTTGATTGGTTCAAAGTACTGTGGGACCCTATAAGCCTTGTTATGTGTATATACATGTTGTTTGATTGTTAAACGTATGTATGTTATATATATGAAATGTTTGATCGTAAATCATATGTACGTTGATAAAACTCGGATTTGTAATCTGCCGTGTGTATAAAGGGAGTGTTATGTGGGCCATACCCCTTAGGTCATAAACGAATGGAATGAATGCATAACAAAGGAACAGGAACTCATGCAGAACAATGCTGCAGCAGTAAGGCAGATGAAAAGGCTGAATGCGGAAGAAAAGACACAGGTAACAGAAGAAATAGGGTAGTTATGCAGCAAAGCTGGAATAAAACGACAGAAACAGAAAAGACACAAGGACAAAAAGAAGAAGAGGCCAAATGCACAACAAAGCGAAGAACCAGAGGGGATAAGTAAATAATTGATTGTAACTGAAAATGTATTATTATTTTTATATTGTTTATGATGCAAAGGCAAGTCTCCGTAGGCAAAGAAAAACTCTAATGTAATTCTGAAATGAGTACATAGTGTTGTAGCATCCTGAATGTGTTGATCGAGGAAATGAGAAGGTGGAAGGTAAAGAGTCATACCTGTTCATTCCATATTCCCATATGGAATGCAAAAAACTATGAAGTGATCTCTATAAATGATGCTATTGTGATATGCATAGAGAGGTTAGAGAGTGGAAGAAGAATAAGGAGCAGATATAGAAGCTGTGAAGATCCAAAGATATTTTAAAGCAGATATGAAGGCTAGAAGGACAAAAGTGAAGAAGGGGAAAAACAAAGCTGATATATAGGTAAAAAGACATATGATTTTATTGCAGAGTGAGGAAGTTGGTGCTTCCATATCAAGTTGTAGCTTGATATATGTCCAGTTGTAGCTGGTTGATATAGGAGCCTTTTGTGGGTTGTAGCCTATAGAAAACACATGGGAGTTTGTGCTTCCATTTCAAGTTGTAGCTTGATAGATGTCCAGTTGTAGCTAGCTGACGTAGGAGCCTCCTGTGGTTTGTAGCCTGCATAAAATAGAAGGGAGTTAGAGCTTCCTTGCAAGTTGTAGCTTGCAGAATTGAGGTAGCAGCCTCCTGTAGGTTGGAGCCTACAAAAAATCAGTGGTGAGAGGGAGTTTGAGCTTTCCTTTGCATCAAAACAATAATAAGATGTGGTTTTCTCCCTTATGGGTTTCCACTTATATCGGTTGTCTATGTGCATGATGATTATGTGTTGATATTCTGTATTTAATCTAGTTAATACCTGATGCTCACTTATTAAGATTTTTTTCCATTATACATTAAGTTGATCATGAAATGAAGGTGTAAATAAGTGTAAAATAAAGGTTTAAAAGACCATGAATGCATTAAAATGATTCGCCCTCCTCTCAGTTTAACTAAGGGTTCAACAATTGGTATCAGAGCCAGCTCCTTCTGTATCAATTTAACAACTAGAAGGAGATCTTAGGTCCCCAAGATGGCTAGCCTAGAAGGATGCTCAACAAATAAAGCCCTAATTTTTACTGGCACAAACTATGCCTTTTGGAAAATAAGAATGAGGGCGTAAATAATGTCTCTAGGATTAGAATTTTGGGCTACTGTGGAATTAGGATATTCTCCAAAGGATATTGACAAGGAGAAAGAAGCCAAAAAAGATTTCATAGCTAATGAAAAGCCATGAATGCACTCTTGAGCAGTCTATGTGAAACATAATTTATCAAAGTAATGCACAGTGAGACTACCAAAGATATATGGGATACTTTAGAAGATATCCATGAGGGAGATAAAAAGGTGAATTTGGCCAAACTACAAGCCTAAAGAGCTAAGTTTGAAAATGTAAAAATGAATGAAGATGACGATGTAGCCAATTTCTTCTTAAAGGTTGTAGAAATTGTGAATACCATGAAAGCTTTAGGAAAAACCATTAAGGAATGTGTGATAGTGCAAAATATATTGAGATCTTTACCATACAGGTTTAACCCTAAGGTTTCAGTTATAGAAGAAACAACAAACTGGGAAACCTTGACCACGAACCAATTGTTTGGAAACTTGACAACTTATGAGATGAGACTTCCACAAGGGAAGTCAAATGTGACGGAGGCAGCCTTTAAGGCTGATATGTGTAGAGAAGAGAAGGAAGGTACATGATCCTGCTTTGATGAAGAAGAGGCCAGATTTGCTAAAGATTGGAGAAAGGCACAAAAAATTATAAAGGTAAACTTCCATTTAAATGCTTTAACTATGGAAGAGTGGGGCACTACGCAACTAAATTTCCTCATAAGAAAACAAATAACCAGACACAAGAGATAGAGAAAACCAAAATAAATAACTAGCAGAAAGGGAAGAGATTCAATAGAAAATAATTTTATGCTCGGAAAGATAGCAATGCATCTGAAAGCTCAGATGAATCCTCAAATGAATAAGGAACCTCTGAATTTGTGTTGATGGCCAAGGAAGAGTCTGAAGGATTCCTTCTGGAAGATGAGGAAGAAGGTGAGGTAGATATTGAGGGGGAGCTAAGGAGTTCCTTGGAGGAAATAGACAGACTTAGACTCAAGTGCAAAAAACAGAAAGACATCCTCTTGAAATATGTAAAGGAAGAACCAGATTCAGAAAACCTCATTCAGTTGAAAGTAGAACTTGAAGAAGCTATAAAGGTGGAAGACATTTTGCTAAAGCAAATAAATATAAACATCAAGAGCAAGAGAAATTGGAAGAAGAAGTGGTATTCCTGAGAAAGAAACTAGAAAACGCCCAAAGGGAATTATCTATGAACACTCAAAAAATGAAAATATCTGAACAGTTGGAAAAAATACTAAATGCTCAAAGATCTCCACTCATAAAGGTTGGGATAGGCTATGAAGGAGAAACAAGTAAGTACAAGGTAGAAGATAACAGGAATATCATTTTTGTAAAAGCTGCAAAGGATAATGAATCAACTCAAAAGATTCCTACATAAGTAGAGTCCAGCAAGAACATGACTTGCAATGAAGTAAACAAAAACAAGCAACAACCTCAAATGACAAAGAACGAAATGAAGAAATAGTCAGCTGAAAAAGGCTCTTACACTCCCAAATATGAATTGAATAAATTCAGAAGTTTTCAAAGGAGATTCTTTCCTCCCATGAGAAGTATCACTTGTTTTTCCTGCCACAAACTTGGACATATTGCAACATACTGTAAGTCAAAGCAAATTCAATCCAACCAGAAAAGGATGCAGAAAATGAAAAGACTACCTCAAGAAAATAAATGGAGACGACAACCTTTCACCAGGTACACTAATCAATTCCATGGCTACTATTTTTCATGCAATGAATTTGGACATAAATATGTTGAATGTAAATTGTGTCCAAAAAGGGGAATAAAATATTATACATCAGCTCAAACGTAACTTGGTAAAATAATATGTTATGTGTGCCTCAAGTGTGGTCACAAAGAAAAATACTGTAAACTTCCATATACATTAAAGAACTCTAGACAGATGATGGAATCCAATCAAATAAGACAAAACTGTGAATAAAACAAAAGTGCGGAAATTATGAAGAACTCCAATAGAGTATGGAAGGAAAAGAGAAAGGGGGAGTCGGTTACCTCAATAACATAATGAATCCATCATAGTCTCAAGGGGAGCTGCTCTAGGAAGCAACACAAATATCCATCCAGTAATAGATAAGAAGCAACATCCCAGGGGGAGAGAAGTTCATAAATAGTCCCCAAAAAAGTAGTCTAAGAAGACCTCCATGGAATGAGAACAGATAAAAGTTTAGGAAGGAAAGGAAAATTCTTCTGATAGAGAACTATAAAGGAAGAAGGATACCTGAAGCATTCAATAGCTAACAGGTTGATGGAAGGAGAGAAGGCATCCAACAACTATGGTGGTAGATGGAACATCAGCCATGAGAATGTAAGCTAAGAATATAACATAGCACTAAGTGATGAATGGTTAAAATCACAAAAATTATGTTCTAAGCTTTTGAACTGGAAAGATCCATAGAGGATGATCACACTAAAACAAAAGTTAACAATGAAACAAATTTAAGAAGGATGAGTAAGAGAAATTATTATTATCTTTATATCATTACATCACTCATCTATAGAAGTTCCCCTTAGAGGAAAGCAACTAAATGAGTGATAAAACTAAGAGTGGTATGCCCTTGTAGATTCCAAGTAAAGAAATTGAAGATGTCATCCTGAAGAACATGTTGTTTAGACCAGTTGAATTTAATATAGAACATAAATGATTTTGGAGTAGTCCTAGAAAGGAATATGCAGTGACATTCTTTTAAACCAGAATGACAGAATAAGCTAAAGGTTAATGATTCCAAGATCAGATTCAGTATATTGATGATTGCTGTTGAGAACAGTGGAGAGCTCAATAGTAGAAAATATGAAGGTTGTCTTAACTATGGCTGCATGTGCGAGCTGAAGTGAAATTACTGCTTGATTTATCAAAGTAGTACTAATTGGTATTTGGAACAAGCAGCCTGCCTATCAGTAGAATACCAAGTTTCATAAGTGGAGCAGTGGTATGGTAAAGGTCCTCGGGATTGGAATATTATGGCAGAAGTACATCAAGGTAGTATTCCCAGCATTATCTGCATGATTAAAGCATGAAAAGGTCAATAAAAGTGCTAAAGGATCATTATCTTGTTTACACTTGAAGTATTATATTGAGCATTGAAGCAGTATCTATTTCTAGTTATAACTGCATGCCTTCCTCAAGTCAGTACATATATATCTTCAAGGCCTTTGTCTTCAGATCATTAATGAAACTGTGTGAAGTCTGTTTGCTGAGATTTCAATTAAACAACTTGAATATGTTTTTGTTGAAGATCATCATGATAGAACATTTAAATTATCTGAAGTATGAAGGATTAGTTGTGTTAATCTTACATTTGAATCTCAAGAGTCTATTATTGAATCATCTAAAGCCTACTTTAGTAGAAAGGAATTGTTGGTATTTCACCATTGAAGAGAGGTTGGTTATCAACATACATACCCCCTTATGTCTTAAATAAAATTGCATAGTTGATAAGTGAGACTGACCAATTCATTGAATGTATTTGGCCTCAAGGGTTTGTTTGAAAGTACTATGTACAAGTAAGTAAAGTCATTTGGTCTCTTAGATTGAGAGATATTCTCTAATATTGCAATAAGTTGTAAGTTCTGGTTTGATTCATTGTTCACATCAGTATATAGGGCCTTTCAACTGTTAATGTAATATCCTTGTCAGCAGTCTAGCACATGTCACCAACAACTGGCAGTAAAGGTGAACCTCAACTATAAAAGATATATTGGCATCATATTATTTGAATAGATGTGTACTACAGAAATGTATTACAGAAGAAGACATATTCCATCTACAATCTTCCTCAACGGACATGTATCTCAGATGAAGATCATAATAGAGATTGAAGTATATTTGGAGCAGACTTTATATATCGTATGGAGCATTCTCAGTATTTTAGTATTGTTCCAATGATGCATCTCTGATTATATAAGTCTGATTATATAAGTTTGTTCTATGAAGTGTCCTTATCATCACTTTCAGCGTTATACAAGTGCAAGGAGTCTGTACTTTGGGATGGTATCAGCTTACTATGTACATACATACAAGTTCCATGATTCTCAAAGTGTTCTCCCAACAACTCTGGTACACTAGTCTAAAGCAACATGGTATAAAGTTAGAAGAAGGAGGCCTAAACACAACTTATAGAGAGGAAATGAAAAGATAGAAACTACATTGGGAAATGTGTAACCATTTTCCATTGATGTCAAAGGGGGAGGAAAAGCAAGCAGAAGAAGAAAAGCTCTTCTGAAAAGGAAGCAGAGGATGACAAGGCACTTCTTAGAATGAAAGGGGGAGGATGTCTTGGAGGAAGTATCAGAGTATTGGTGGATGTGTTGCCATCAATGCTAAAGGGGGAGACTATTGTAAATATTGTCATTGATGGTAAAGGAACAGAAAGGATTAACACCTAAATTATCATTGATAACAAAGGAGCATAGAAGTAGCGATTATAAGGAAAAGGAGTAGATTAGGCAACGTGCAGCAATGTGCAGCAGAGAGGCAAAGGAGTAGCAATAGAAGTATAACCTAAAGCAGAGAGAAGAAACAAAGAGGAAAAGGAGAAGCATGGAGAAGCTTTAGCGTGATTACTTAAGGCAAAGAAGCAGCAAAAGAACCAAGGCAATGAATGTAGCTAAGATGGCACCAAAGGCAGTAAGGTAGTAGAGACAACAAAGAGGCAGAGACAACAGAGGTAGCGAATGTAGCAGATGCAGTGAATGGAGCAGAGACACCAAAGAGGCAGAGACAACAGAGGCAACAAATGCAACACATGCAACCAATGGAGCAGAGACAGCAAAGAGGCAGAGACAACTAAAGGCAATCAGATTTTCTAGACACAACGAGGACTGGAGAGCCTGCACATAGCAAAAGCAGGAAGAGGCGAGAGCCGAGATTAAAAGGCAAGAGCCAAGAGAGACGAGAGGAAGAGGCGAGAGCAGTGAGAGCCGGAGTGACAGAGCGGGAAAGTGTAAACAAACCAAAAATTGACTAAGGCATAGAATTCTTTGAAGAATTCCAAGGGAGGCGAATGGATAGTCAAGATTAGATCGCAAAAGTAAAGGCGAGAGATGCACGATGTAGATCGAATCGCGTCAGGATTGATGTTGTGAATCCCAACATTTAAGAGTTAAGTGTTAAGGCGTCGCATGGTAAGTTAAAAAAATTACGATGCGAAGTTGATAAGGGACACATGGTGGCACGACGCAATATTGCAAATCACACGAAATAGAGTTAACCACTAAGTTAAACGGTTATAAGTTGTGAACTGCAAAGTATGGAAGATGACATGGTAGTGACATAAAGATGACATGGCAATGACGTAAATATGATGTGGCAGTGACATAAATATGACATGGCGATGATGTCGCAGTGACATGGCAAGCTAACGTGGCAGATGACATGGCCTCAACCCCACAGATTGTAGGAATTTATGATGACGTGGTAAGTTGACGTGGCAGTGACATGGCAGGGTGGCATGGCATGATGATGTGGACCTCGTCTGCATACCGCACATCGCAGCACTTAAGGGATAGTAGGAAGGCGACCGCAAGTTAAGTTAAAGTTTTTGTGATGCGAAATGGAGGGACACATGTCGACCTCACCCAACATCGTATCCCACAAGATATAGGGTTTAAATTCAAGACATCGTAAAGAATGTTATTTTGGCCGCGATGCAATAAGGTTCAAGTGACGTGATGCGATGAAGGGAGTCCATGTGGCAACACCACACACGATCACATATCACATGGTTTTATGGTATATCGCTAATTGTAAAGTGGGAAACATGTGGGCAAAGGTTTGTGATCAATCGTGATTGGTTCAAAGTACTGTGGGACCCTATAGCATTGTTCCGCGTATATACATGTTGTTTGATTGTTAAACGCATGGATGTTATATATATGTGTTGTTTGATTGTAAAACATATGTATGTTATATACATGTGTTTTTTGATTGTAAAATGTATGTATGTTATATATGGTTTGTTTGATCGTAAAACGTATGTATGTTGATAAAACTTGGATTTGTAATCTTCCGCGTGTATAAAGGTAGTGTTATGTGGGTCATACCCCTCAGGTCACAAAGGAATGGCATGAGCGCATAACAAAGGAACAAGAACTCATGCAAATTTTTTTTGTAGCAGTAAGGCAGATGAAAAGGCTGAATGCGGAAGAAAAGACACAAGTAACAGAAGATACAGGGCAGTTATGTAGCAAAGCTGGAATAAAATGGCAAAAACAGAAAAGACACAAGGACAACAAGCAGAAGATGCTAAACGCACAGCAAAGCGAATAAACTGATGGGATGAGTAAATAATTTATTGTAACTGAAAATGTATTATTATTTTTATATTGTTTGTGATGCAAAGGCAAGTCTCCGTAGGCAAAGCAGAACTCCAATGTAATTCTAAAATGAGTACATAGTGTTGTAACTTCTTGAATATGCTGAGCGAGGAAATGAGAAGGTGGAAGGCAAAGAGTCATACTTGTTCATTTGATATTCCCATATGGAATGCAAACATCTATGAAGTGATCCTATATTTGATGTTATTGTGATATGAACTGAGAGGTTAGAGAGTGGAAGAAGAAGAAGGAGAAAATAGAGAAGCTGTGAAGATCTAGAGATGATTTAAAGCAGATATGAAGGCTGGAAGGACAACAGTGAAGAAGGAGAAAAATAGAGATGATATCCAGGTAAATCAGCATATGAGTTTATTGTAGAGTGAGGAATTTGGTGCTTCCATATCAATTTTTAGCTTGATAGATGTCCAGTTGTAGCTGGTTGAGGTAGGAGCCTCTTGTGGATTGTAACCTAGAAAAAATACTTGGGGGTTGGTGCTTCCGTTTCAAGTTGTATCTTGATAGATGTCCAGTTGTAGCTGGATGAGGTAGGAGCCTCCTATGGGTTGTAGCCTGCAGAAAATAGATGGGAGTTGGAGCTTCCTTGCAAGTTGTAGCTTGCAGAATTGAGGTAGTAGCCTCCTGTAGGTTGGAGTCTATAGAAAATCAATGGTGAGAGGGAGTTGGAGCTTGCCTTTGCATCACAACAATAATAAGATGTGGTTTTCTCCCTTATGTGTTTCCACTTATATCAGTTGTCTATGTGTATGATGATTATGTGTTGATATTCTATATTTAATCTACTTAATAACTGTTTCTCACTTATTAATATTGTTGTTCCATTATACATTAAATTGATCATGAAATGAAGGTGTAAGTAAGTGTAAAATAAATGTTTAAAAGACCATGAATGCATTAAATTGATTCACCCCCCTGATCAGTTTAACTAAGGGTTCAACATTACCAAAATGTAAAAAATATGAAGATCACAAGAGACAAAGAACACAATAAATTAGCCTCCAAGCCAGGGAAAAATTCCACAAGGGGGAAAACCCAAGAAAATACTCTTCTTATAGAAACAGATCAAAGTGATATATCCAAGACTTAATACCAAGACCAAGATTTCCACAAATACCCTATGCCATCCCTCCTTCAAGTCTCTTCAACAAGTCAAAGTCAACAATAGTAAACATTGGTCAAACCTCTGAAATATGATCAACTCCTGAAATTTCAGCCTCTAAAATTTCAAGGTTGCGGTGCCTTAGAAAAATTCACACACGTGAGAAAAAATAGGGAAAAATATTTGTCTTCTCTCTCTCCTTTGACTTTCATATCTCCTTTGATTTTCAAAGTCTTCTTCTTATTATTTTGTGACATAAATCAATGTGATGATATGTGTATGAGTGATTTTCAAATGAGTGGAACTACCTCTTATATATAACTCTCCAGGAGGGTTGAGTAGGTTGCTCTTAGTGGCCTAAGATGACTTGTTCCCAAGGAGGTTCAACTTGGTCTTATGGATGACATTTTGAATTTTAGACTCAAATAAAATAAATTTTCTTTTTCTTACAATAAGTTCAAATGGGACTTTGACTCAAATACATTTATTTGACTCATAATAAATTTTATTTTGACTCAATAAACCCTATAAGCATGAATAACATGCTTTGACTAGAAATAAAATAATAATGACGAAGATAGTAAGATTGTACATTAATGATACATTTGTATTACATTATGAAGACCGACAATAGTTCCATTTTCAATAGATAGATATCGGGTTAACATGGATCTATGTTGGTTACATGCATTTTTGCTTATGTACTATAAATACTCAAGCTTTTTACATAATTGTGCTTATTAAGCTATGATGCTTTGTTTAAAAAACAAATCTATTAGGCAATAATTATATGATCAATTTCATATGAATCATAACACAGGTGATATAAGCACTTAGGATTTTTCCACTAATAATCAGGGTAATCAATTTGTTTTCCGGTGAAATTTTTCATTATCTTAAAGTCTCATGGAAGAAAAAAATAATCATGGCAACCATTTTCTTATCTTAGTGAACTATATCACTAGCTTAATTCTCATATTAGAATGACACTTTTCTACCTTATCCAAATTCCACGGAACACAAAAAATATCACTTGGGTTTTAATCAAGGGAGAGGAATCTGCAAAAGTTTAAGCCATCTAAATATAATTGACAATGTTTTAAATTCTTTATGAGGATTGCAATTGGTTATTAAGTAGATAAACACTGACATAATATTTTATGTTTTCATGAATCAAGCTCACTTTCAAAAGGATTCCTTAACTAGCAATGACCTATAAATGACCATGTCATAGATTTGTCTGTTTCATCATTTATCATTCATATGCCATTTCCATTGTTTTGATTTTAGACCTGGTTAGTTGAGTTTCCTTGAATTGTTTTACACTTTCCATCCAAAAGATGCTGAGTGTTGATTTCTGAGTAGCTCCGAGAAGTATTCCCCAACTACACAAGTTAAATGAAAGAATTTTTTTTTTTTAAATTAAAAGAAAGAACATTTAATTTAATTTGAAAAGAGATGTGCCTATTGGGAACCCTAATATAAGTATAGAAAAAAACTTGAAATTATCATTTACTTACACAATCATAGCTCAAATTTTCTCTCTCTCTCTCTCTCTCTCTCTCTCTCTCTCTATCTCACACACACACACACACACACACACTCTCATGTGGGAAGTAATTTGATGAAGAGGTTGAAGTTTCTAAGGAGTCGAATTTATGAGACAATCAATGTTTTCCCAGTGGAATTTTTTTAGAGTAATTAATTAATGATATTTTGGTGTGCTAAAGTAATATAATATATCATTGGAAGTAATTACGAGATGCATACATTTGTGTTTTTCTAATTAGCACTAGAAATTCAACATCATATGAAAGCATAAACTATGTCGGCCAGTGTTAATTTTTTGAGGTTGTTATAATATTTATGTACACAATATTTACTTTTACTCCTACCTAATTCCTGTAAATAGGTTTAATTATCGAAATATAAAGAATGTACATCATATTTACTTTTTATTTCTTCCTAATTTTATGCAAAAAAATCATATAAATTATGGAGGAATAATTTAACAAAGTCAAACACTATGTGAGTGTATTATAGCCTAATTCCAATGGAGTATAATACAAATTTTAATATGAGAATATATTTAACTTCATAGCATCAATGAGTAAATGGTTAGAGAATATGTGTGGGGTGAATAGTGGCATAGATATGCTAGTGTTCATAAGAATTTAACCTGGGATATTTAAAGGGCATCTCAGGAGATTCTCCCAAGATCAAGCACAAACTCAACAAGAGTGATTTGTGATCAAGAGGGAGAAAATGTATAGACATATAGAACCATTCTAGATGATTGAAAGAGATTATAGTTTAGAGGGAGCAGACAATCAGGTAGAATGGAAGGATGTAGCCTACTAGAGATCTGAAGGGTATCTCATGATGATGAGGAGCAAGAGGCTCCCAAGAATGTGGGTTCATGTCCTTTTGTACCCTTGGAAAATACTTTAGGCATCAGGAAGACCTAGAAGGGACCATTGAGCCATTGAACCCACTTAGGGTTGTTGTTTTAGAATCCAAGAATAGGTCGGCATGGCTTTTGAAGTACATTTAAGAATGCAAAGGGGCATGAAACTCCATGTGGCACATTCAAGGAAAGTAAAAGTAGTAATAAGTACTCAAGATATGCAACACTGATGTGTCACATCATTGATTTCAAGCCATCCAACTATAAGGAGACAACATGCCAATAAGTTTGGAGGGATTCCATAATGGAGGACTATTAGTCCACCATGAAGAATGATGTGTGGGAATTTGTGTGGAGACCTAAGGGGAAGTTAGTGGTGACTTCCAAGTGGATCTGCAAGATAAATCATGCAGTAGATGGAAGCATAGAGAATTAAAAATCAATATTTGTGGAAAGAGGGTTATCCCAGAAAGAGGGAGAGGACTATGAAGAGACATTTTTTCCACTCATCAGATACACTTCTAATAGAACTACTATTTCTGTTTCTTATATTATGACCTATAAATTGCATCAGATGGATGTGAAAACTTCGTTTCCTCAATGGAGTGATTGAGGAGGAAGCGTACATAGAGAAACCTCAGGGATTTGAGGTACATGAGAAGGAGTCTCATGTTTGCAAAAATAAGAAGGCTTTTTAAAGACTTAAGTAGTCACCTCAGGCTTGGTATTCTCAGATTAATGGATACCTTATGAGTCTTGGTTTCACCAAGAGTGATGTCAATCCTAATATTTACTACAAGGTTATTAAAGGTGAGCCTATGATATTGTTGTTATATGATGATGACTTGTTTTTGACAGGAGTAAAAAATATCATTTATTAGTGCAAGTGGGAGTTGACCTCTAAGTTCGAGATGAAGGATATAGGTTTGATGCATTACTTCTTGGGATTAGAAGTGTGGAAAAAACAGAGTGAGATATTCCTTGGTTAAGGGAAGTATATTATTACGATTGTTCAGATATTTGGGATGATGGAATACAAGTCCATGGACACTCCCATGGTGACCAATCTGAAGAACATGAGAGGATCCAACTCATATTTGGTGGCTCCCTCTATGTATAGACACTTGATCGGATCCTTGATGTATCTGGTTAATACCATACCTGATATTTTCTTTGCAGTGAACAATCTGAGCCAGTTCATGGTGGAACCTAGGCTTGAAAATTGGATTGTTGAAAAAGATGTGTTGAGATATCTGTGTGGTGTAGTCAGTTATGGATTGAGATATGTCTCAAATGGTGAATTATAGTTGCAGGGACCCACAGATTCCGATTGGGAAGGAAGTATCGAAGCTAGGAAGAACACATCAGGATGTTGCTTCAGTTTTGGTTCTTCTATGATATCCTGGATGATCAAGAAGTATACATCTATCACATTCAACATTTCATAGCCTTAAGTATATTGCAACTAGTTTGGCAAGTTGTGAAGCAGTGTGGCTTTGAAAAATTCTTCCAGGATTGTTTCATCAGGTGTTGGAGATTCCCATGATACATTGTGATAATCAAAGTTATGTGAATATTTTGGAAAATCTAGTTTTCCATTAAAGGTAAAAGCCTAAGTTGAAATGAAACATATACGTGAACGGATACAGATACGTGGTTTGAAATGGATACGGAAAATTTTCAAAAAATCTAGATATGATATGACAAGGAAACAACACACACACACACATATAAACAAAAAAATAATAATTTCATATTACCATTCATATTTTATAATCTATATTATATATCTAAAAATAAATAATCAATTGTCATCTATCATCATCATCAATTCATCATAAACATTGTCATCGTCATTAATGTTTATTATAACATTCATGATTCAAGATATTATCAAGTTTCTATTTCAAATTTCAATAATCAACATGACAAGTATAATATCATCACTAAAATTAATAATGCACACTACATAGTACAAATTACAAAATGAACTATGCTTAGCAGTCTACTATCATTACTCATAATTCATATGCCATATTATGGTATTCAATATTGATTGTTCAAAAGTTTAAAACACCATCATAAATTACATTTCTGTATCATCAAATATGTCTTCATTCATGTCACTAAGAACCAAATTCTCTCCAGAAGGGGAGCATTGTTTCCATTTCCACTTGAAGATAAAATTACTGGTGCTTTCTGATCAAATAAAGTCATATGAGACCTGGAATTTAACGTCATATCCAATTCATGCAACTCTGGTTCAACATCCCATAGTTTGGAGGGCCAAAATTTGTATTCGTCTCTCTTGTATGACAAAATATGAAGGTTTGAATGAATCTACACTAGTTACTTATCCTTCTTAGATCCTAATATGTTTCTCTTCACTGAATGGATGAAGCCAAATGTACTATGGTTCTTTTTTGCTGAAGTGGAACTAGCAACCTGTGACAAGATCCCGATGGCCAAATTTTGGATATGTGGAATTTTCCCACCATGGTAGTTCCACCAATCAATTGGAATTAATCTAGTATTGTCTCGCTTATAATCAATATCAACACCCCAATCCTCTGATCCCACAAAATGAGCAAAATCCGAATGAATATGAATCCCAATTTCAGGATCTACAAAATTTTTTCTAGAATGTTTTTTAAATACTTGTGATACTTTTGGGTCTTTGCTTGGTGCGACTGTTTTTGAATCACTTAGCATCTATGCATAATAATATTTTAGATTCAATGCATAGGCCAAAAGATGTAATGGGGTGGTCATCTTGTTCCACCTTTAGGTCAATGTATCTTTTACTTCTCTGTAAAAGAATTCATCTTGGTGCTTCTCCTTGGAATTTATAACACCCTTATTTTCTCTATCATGGAATCAATGCCCTCATACACCTCTCCCAAATTAAGCATATCCGTTTCAAATAGGTGAAGAAAATCCACAATTGGCTTAGTAAATGCCAAGAGGTACTCCACCTTATCCCACCATTCATCATCAACAACCAATCTTTTCACTGCTTGTGCTCTATCAGATAGGGATTTCCTCCATTGATTCCAAATAAAAATTCATACCATTGATTGTAATGTTTCTTTCACCTGCAATCCTTGTTAAGACTATGATGTGAGAAGAAAAACAAGTCTCGGAAACATGCAAGTTCCAAATTGCGAATGTTTCAATAAATAAAAAATCATAATTTGGTTTAATAACTATTATGATTCACAAATAATGACATTTGAGAATCCAATTTACATATTTGAGTTTAAATTCATAGAAATTAGAATTTATGAAATAAAATTTAAAGTTTAGGTACCTTAAGGAGCTTCAACTTCACAAATTCCCTGTAGATGCCTTGGGACATGTGGTGGTTTGTGATGAAGGCTTGACTCTTTCTTTTTTCTCTTCAAAAATAACTCAAATCCACTCAATTTGTTTCCCCATATTTCTCAACATGAGGTTAAATGAATGTACAACACAAGGGGTCGAAAATATGTGCTGATATTTTCTTTCAATAGCTAGGCCTACTTCTCTACACACCGTTTCATTTTTATTTATTACCTGGACAAAAATTTTTGTCCCCACGAATTCAATTGCTTCAGTCAATATGTCAAGAATGAATTGGGAATATTTCATCTGCCCCTCACAATCCACTGCAGTAACATTGATCAAAGGCCTATTCCTTTAATTTTTTCATACATCAAAAATGATGGACACCTCTGAAATGCACAATGAATTAAGAATGGGGCTTAATTTAGCCTCAAAATCTAACTTCTTAGCACTCAACATTGTAGTGCAAAAATTATCATATATAGGGCTCTTGTACCCTTTTGGGGCTTCATTCACTGCTTTTATCATCTTTTCATAGTGAGGAGATCACACAAGGTTAAAGAGAAGGCCATTTGCATAAATGCATTGGCCTATAACTACATCTGTCATCTCTCAAACATAATTATTAAAACTCCTTTCAAGAGGTCCCAAATTAGAGCACTTTGAACCAATGGTAACAATTCCATGAGAGGGAAGTGGAGGCCTTGATGAATATGTTCCCAACCTTGCTGGTTGTTTGAATTGAGAGGCATGATTTTCCTCATCTGCTTTAGCATCTACCTCATCTTGTTCTTTATGATATTTTGCAGGTTTTAACTTGCTTAAACATGTTCCATCTATCCCATCCACTTTAGGTGGGCCAGTGCATATTCGAATGCCATTTCCTTTCAACCCAAGTAAATTTTCTTTAACCCAGGTGTATGATCTCTTAAACTCCTTTTTACACACATTGCAAACCCATGCCAATGATCCCCCTCCTTGGATCTTCCCAACAACAATTGCATATTCCCAAAGTGGTGAATTTGGATCAAATTTAGGGGTAGAATCAATTCCATGTTCCTTTGTCCCACGAATGGCTAAAATTGAAGTTTCCATGATGATGATGTAAATGAATTATGAAACTGCGAAATAAAATTAAAAAAATTCTTCAGAATAGAAGCTGGAAAATAATATTAAATAATCTCCATTACAAATATTATTCTATTGTGCACAAAATGTAGATGGAAAAAAGAATGGAATTGTATGAACTAACACTATTTAGTATTTCTATGAAGAAATTTAATATAGGGAGGTGGAGGCAAGAAATGGCTCATGTCTCTACAAAATTTACCGCTTGAAGAGGCTATTGAGGCTCTTTGCACCTTGCATGGAATAGGTCCAATGGTTGCAAATTGTGTTGTGCTTTTTTCTTTTTTCCCTATATTAGCACCACGCCATTACCATTGATACACATGTATGGCAGGTGAGATGTTTTCTTATGTGAAGATGCACAATCTATGAAGAAAATTATTGAAATCAATATTTACTTGGTACAATGGCTGGGGGTGTAGCTGATTACCAATTCAGGCACAAAAACATGGGCATTAAGGTATGATTTCACTGTTCAGGCTATGCATAAGTTCACAATGCATATTATTTATTTTATTGTTTATTTAATTTACAAATTGATGTTTAGTTTAATAAGTATGTTTTACATGTGAACATTGAAGGAATGGTTTTTTTCTCAATGATACAACTTTTAATTTATAAATTATTAATGAATATTTAGTATTTATAGGTGTTAGGCCCTAAATTTCAATGTATGATTTATTAGAGGTCTCCTTCATGCTTCTATGTAGGGTTTGAAAGCCTGAATATATTTTCTCAAGTACTAAATTAGTAAATTACTAATTGAGGTATTTTCCTAGCTAATAGAGGAAAATGAGGAAGCGAAGACATAGACAAATGGTGACTTACCTTAGTTAAATTCCCCTCTGGAACTACCTTATTAAATTTACCTTTGTCGTTTTCACATATGGTCACTGGTTATTTGAATTTAAATTTTCCCTCCAACTCCAATTTTTCAACTCGGTTGGCGTCCTAGTGGCTCCAAGACTCCAACATATCAAGTTATCTCCCTCCAGATCCAATATTATCTCTCTATGGCTCCAATATTATCTTTATTGGTGAATCCAATATTATCTCTTGGTCGCTCCAGTGCTTTTTCGGTGGTAATCTCTAGTCCTTGGTTGACAGTCGAGCTCTAGTGCTCGGTCAGTGGTCACAGGTGAGCTCAAAATTCCAAATATAGCTCTATCAACGACTAACAAATTAGAATATGGAAATGGGTATAGTGAATGAGATTATAATATATGAGTAGGACCTAGGTCAAATGAAAAAGTCAGGAAAAAATGCAATGGGAGAGTCGACTGTTGGGAAAATTTCACAAATCACAAAATGTATGCCCTGTTCCCGGTAGTGGACATTTTTTGGAGTGGATACGTATCTGAAAGTACGAAAACAGATCCAAAAAAAATTGAAACTTAAAAAAATGTATAAAAAATAAGATCCGTTGTTTCTAATTTGATTGGAGAGATCAAATATGTTTTTTGGTTGTTTCGAGGAAAACCATATAAGAATCGTATCTGTTTCAAGATAAAAAATGATGAACGGTGTTTCTGACAGTCAACCTAGCCATTTCTGGTAACTTAGGTCGAGGCACATTGAGATCAAATACCACTACATCTAATACATGGTATATAATGAAGCACTGAGGCTCCAATACATTTCTACGAATGAGTAGGTTGCTAACATTCTCATAAAGCCTCTATCCCGGATGAAGTTTGTATACTTCAGGGACATGCTTGGAGTGGTTGAGAATGCCTCCCTCGTTGAGAGGGAGTGTCAATGTTGTAGCATCAGGGTAGAAATTATTCCTAGGTGGCTAGGGAGAATAACCCAGATAGCGTTAGGGCCTGAAGTGATCCACCAGACAGAAGGTTCTGAACACATTGCCAAGGGTTACTTGGGTAGTGGGTAGAGTGAGTGCCTCAAAGCACCAAGAAAGTATTTTTACCATTCAAGTGCTATGTGATGACACGGGGGAATGGTAAATGGGCCCAGGGTTCCACCATTGCTCAGGGAAAATTGGCGTAGTTCCAAGTGATGACTTGGTTAGTTGGTGACCTGGGACTAGTTTTATTTTTACCTTGGTCGGGGGCTATGTAACAACCTTGGTCAAAATTTCATGTAAATAAATCTAATAAAGGAAAAATAATAACCAAGTTCATGGGACACATATCACAAGTTGAATGTTGGACAAAAAATCCTAGTTGGGTGTTTATGTTGTTTATTATGGCTAAAGAAATTGGAAAATACAATGACAAAGGCTTTAGAAAGGAAAAACATTTCTTGGAAATTTATTTATGAAAATAATGGAAATTAGGAGAAAAGGAAGGTGAAAGGTCACAGGTTGCATGTGAGGAGGAAAATGACGGGAAATAATGGAAAATTGAAGAAAATAAAGGCCTCATTAATAAAAATGCTTATGAGGATCAACAAGTACCTTTTGTCAGTTCAGTTTTGGAGCTCTCTCTCTATTCTCTCTCTCTCTCTCTCTCTCACACACACACACTCTTGGACACTTAGAGAATTATTGGAGCACTATAGCATTGGATCAAGGAAATCAAAGGAAGGAAAAAGAAGGAAAAGGGAAGCAAATATCAAGAAAGGAAGAGAAGGATCTGCTAGAAAATCAGAAAGGCAGAAAGATTTTCTTGTTCCTGATTATTTAGTTGTGATGTTATTTAATTCTTATTACATTATTCTTGTCTTAATTCTTCTTAGTTCATCAAGAAATATCAAAGCAAAAGTACATAGATCAAGGACACTAGATATAGGCCAGCAGCCACGACAAAATTCCACTATAGGGGAAAAACCATGTAGTAATTCTTCCGTCAATAATATTCTTGAGACTCTATACTTTGATTCACACCTCCTCCACACCAATTCAACCTTCCTTTTGATCCTCCTTTCGACCTAGCAACAACAAAAACAACAAAAACAATATGCAACACTTCGACATTACTTCTGGAACTTCGATATTGGAGAAAATACTTTGATATTGCTTCTAGGAGTTCAATTTTGACCCAATACAACTTCTCAAGGAACCAACACTCAGCAAAATCAACTTCAAGCTATTATTCTTTTAGCAAAAAAAACATGGAACAACTGGCAACGAAAATACAATGAGGGACTTCGATCTTTCAATCTAGGGCACATGAGACAGAGAGAGACCAAAATTTCGATTTTCCTTCAATCCTTCAACTTGTCCAAACTCGTACTCCTTTTGACCCATTCCATGACTTCGGAATTATTATTATTATTTTTTTTATTTTTATTTTTCAGTGCAAAAGTAAATATCGCATTTTTGGATGTGAGTGTGATTTCTCAAAATGAGTTTGATAATTTTGTATATGTAGGCTTGTGATGAGCTCGAATTCCTAGGGTTCAGGCTGACTTGATGAAATTAAGGCCAACTTGGTGTGGATGCTCCATAATCATATTTGAATCAATAATAAACATAATTACATGATTAAAAAGCCTAGGATGGGTCAATTTAAATATGTAATGACTCTATAAACTAAGAATAAATCCTATAAGCCCATGATGTGGATTTTTACCTAAAATTATATGACCCAAGCATGAATCCCATGCTTTAATAATTCATTTAATAATAATATAAATTATTTTCTTTATTATTTTGAAAAGTACATTTAAATATTTACTCCAATAGAATTTATGAAGTCTGAACCTAGTTACAATATTCAACACTCCCTCTTAACTAGGGAGGTATTCATAATACACAAGGAATATCTCAACTATGTGAACTGCGAAGAAGTTTTAGGCACCGCAACACCATGGACTAGATTCTTGACGAGGGAAATCTATCCATTGGTCTCTAAACACTTTAGGCACCGTAATGCCATGAACTAGATTCTTGACCAAGGAAATCTATCCAAGGGGGAAAAATGGACTAAATATTTCAGCCTCTATAAGTACCATTGGGATTACTTACTAACCATAAACCTAAGGAACTAGGTGCACATCTACTCGTTGCCACCCTCCATACTAGACAACAAAACAAAGTGTCGGCCCGATGTCTTTCTAGGAAATGCTTCACTCACAAAGCCTAAACAAAAAATATCTTCCAATTATATTGATTGAAAACTCGCATGCTATCAAACCTTCGAGATATTCTCACATGCAAGAACAATCCCAATCAGTAATACACTTTTAAAGATGCAATCAAAACAAATCTTTAGGGTTTCAATGTTGCTCTTCAACTAATATCAGTAGGACTATCAATCGAATCTTTGAGAGAAGATTCCTTTTCTTACTTTACAAGTAGCAACATATCTTTCAAAATGTATTCTCAATCAAAAACTATGTTATGCCCTCCCTCTTAACCAGGGAGTTTTCTTCTATCTAGGCTCCCTCTTAATGTAGGGAGATTAACTTCTTCCTTCGGTGTTGGAGAATCTATCATGGCTTCCATCCTTCTCATCACGCTTATCATATCAACTTCTCTTACATAATTCTTCACCAAATTGAATATGATGTACCTGCACAACTTAGACAACAAGTACAACCAATTCTATAGAAGCATGAAGTTATAACAAAAATATTATAATAGCAGAAGCATTATAATTTATTGATATAAAAAAAATACTATACTTCAATACTTCAACTTCTAGCTCAGGTTTGTTACAAACCCTAAATCACATAAGCAACTCAGTCAAGATGAAAAAAAGATTAGTTTTGTCATATAGTGATACCTAGAAATAAGTCAAAAGAAAAATAAAGGAATCTAATAAATTTGGGAAGCCATATGCTAGAATTTCCACTAGGGTTTTATGTAAAACTTAGGTTTTACTCAATCAAAACAATTACAACATGAATAACTTATACTAGGGTTCGATGTAAACCCTAGATTTTTATATCTATAAATTCTCTACAAACATTATATAGATTCAGATGAATACATATACTAGAGAGTTTTAACTATTACTAGGGCTTAGATGTAAAACCCTAGATTTTTAAATCATTATCCTAGAACTTAAAACTTTGACTAGGGCTTGTTTCCAAACCCTAGGACTTATGACCATTAGAAATTTGTTCAACACACATATCTAGGAGATTACCATCATGCAAGAGCATATCATATTTTAGACAATATTAATACATTAGACATATATCGACCTAGACTAAACTAAGGTTTCAACCAAATAAACATATACATAGGGGTTCATTTCGAGGGCTTTAAGTACATAACAAGGTTTTTTCTTATAGACCTAACCAAAACCTAGGGTTTTGGTTCATATCAAAACAAACCCTTATTATATAAAAAATTCAAAGGTTCGGGATTTCAAAAAACATCATTTCAACCCTAATAAGTTAGAGCCTCCATGATCATATGAAAACCTCAAACATAACATCAGAAATATATTAACCAAAATAACAATTTCCTCTTTGATAACGCTAAGTAGGTTTAGAGTTTAACACATTATTAACATACCCTTAGGTTATGATTTTCTAGAGAACCATTTAGGGTTCTTTTCTGCAATAAATTAGAGATATAAGGTGGGTAGATTCATCAGATGATGAATCATCCCAAGAAAGAATATTTAAGATTTAGGAGAGCTATACACAACAACAATTAGTAATTTAGAGTAGATAAATCAAAGAGAATAACAAGGCTTTATGATCTAAGAGATAATTTTGTTTCTTTGACAATTTTTTTTGATTTCAATGGTTTGTCTTATGAGGAATTCTTTCATGATCCTTGAGCATTCAGCAGGTTAATTTCTAGACAAGGAAATAGAGGTAGAAAGGTGATTAGTATTTGATATAATCAAAACTTTAAACAAATATATGAAACCAAAATTGAGAGGGAATGAGATGTTTATCTTGAGTAGTTGTTGTGGGCTCCCTCCAAAGCTTTGAGGGATACCTAAAAACTTATAAAACAAGAACATGTCTTTCCAAAAATATGCTAAACCTACAAGTAAATATTAAATATACAAATGAAATATCTAAAGTTAGGAACAAGGGGATTAGTAGTGTAATTCGCTCATGTTCTCTTCGAGCTTCAATATTTTGGAAGAGGATCCTTATCTAGCCACATTTTCATGATCTCTTTATATTTTATTATTTATAGGATTATCGGGACACTCACTTCTATAGTGACCCATTTTATGGCAATGACCACATTCAATCTTGGACATATCAACCTTCTTTCTTCGCCCTTTCTTCTTGAATCTTCCCTTGTGATGGGAAACAAAAGAATTTGACTCTTCTTCATTGTTGGTTACTAATGATATTATTAAATCTTCTTGACTGCAGTCTATCCATAGTTCCTCAAATGTTGGAGCTTCTTTCCATCTATTGAGACTTGAAGCAAATGCACTCCAAGAAGGTGGAAGCCCTAGTAGGGTTGTGATCACAATTTCTTTGTCTGTCACTATTTCATAAATGGCAAGAAGATCATCTATTTTATTGTTATATTCACAAATAAAGTGGCTACAATATTTTCCTTAGTCATTTTAGTGGTCCTTAGTTAATTTTTCAAGCTTTCAACTTTTCCAATGTTCTTGATAGTAAATAGTTTTGACAAGGCTTCAAACATTTCCTAAGCATGATCAATATTTTCTATGTAAGGGACAAGGTTGTCCTTTATGCCTTAAACCATTAGAGTCATAGCCACCAATTCCAATTCTCTGAATTTTACTTTATCTGCATCATTGGAGTCTTTTATGGGCTTATTCACTTTTCCCTTTCCCACATCTAACACCATCCTCTTTTCAAGGATGAGGTCAATCCTCGTTTTCCAATATCTGTAGTTTGAATTTCCTTCAAGTTTTTTCTCTCACTTGATAGTGTTAGACATTGTTAGGTCCCTATAATACTAGTGTATCCCCTTATTATTGTTAGTGTAGCCCCCTTATTGTTATTGTTGTACCCCTGTAGTCCTCATATTGTTATTATTGTTCCCTTACATTATTATTGTTAGGTAAGCTAGGATTATATTGTGACCTCATGGACTCCTATATATAGAAAGAAGGTTGTGTCATTTGTATCATCCAAGAATTTTTCATTTATGTAATGTAAAGGAGGCTTCCCCCTCGAATTGGCTTATTTATAAGGCTTTGATCTCTCTTTTCTTCTATTTTTGGATTTGGTTCCATAACATTTGGTATCAGAGCTTTGAATTCTAGGATTTCGCTGCTTCAAACAGGTCATTGTGGAATTTTTGCTATAAATTTGTTTCTATGAAGGTTCAGAAGCTGAAAATTTTAGGAAGCGAAGCCAAAATCTAGAGGAACGTCGTGTAAAAATTTCAGATCTTGGTTCAAAATATTTTCAGAGATATGATCTGTGGAAGTTAGGGGTTTTGCATGCTCCTGAATTTCATCTAAAAGAGGTGATCGTGCGAAAATTGTTATAACTCTCTCTATGGGCATCGGATTTGAATTCTGTAAAAAGTGGCTGCAAGTGCATGAATTTTATTTTCTATGTATCAATTCAGAGTTGAAGGATGAAACAGTGACACATGGCATACTGTACAAGTTTGTTCTACTGAACTAGTCCATAATTAGGTCATTGTGGGAGATTGGGCATAACTTTTCCTTGAAGAATCCAAATCAGGTTAGACCTATGGCATTGGAAATAAGATTCAGAGGGATACTACAGGACCGAATTTCATATATTGAAGATCTGAATCACCGAGATAATTCAGTTTCAATATCGAGCTCCTCAAAAGCAAGAAAAAGGTGTGTATTTTGTTTTCAAATTGCATAAGTCTTGTTTGAAAAATCATATTGAATTGATTCCAAGGGCATATTGAAGAATAGATATTAGTATTGGGTTCTAAATTCTTCCTAAAAATAATTCTACACCTATTAAGCCCTCAGGAAGCTATACTATGATGCATGAAGAGGAAGAATTGCAGTATGAGATATCAAAATTACGATACCAAGTGCAACAAATTACGATCTTACAAAGAGTAATCAAAGATGACATAGATGGTTTAAAAGGAAAAATGGAGGCTAAATTATATGGTTTGAAGGATCAAATGAAAGCTAATATGGATGATAAATTAGTGGAAGATCACATCGAGCATCAGCAACAAGTTATCCAAATCTCACAGGATAACCTAAATTTGGTGTAAAATCGAATGAAACAACAGGAAGATCAACATCGCATCGAAAGAGTTTCTGAAGCGGTCACAGAAAAAACAACTCGACAACTACCAAATCGATCAATTTCATAGTATCTCAGCAATTGGAAGAACTTACCCATTGAATATTCCACATGGGAGGATGATAATTTTATACAGAAGCATGCAAAACTAATCAAGTGTTGAGGGCAACACTTGTTTGAAGGAGAGGGGCATGTTAGGTCCCTATAATACTAGTGTATCCCCTTATTATTGTTAGTGTAGCTCCATTATTGTTATTGTTGTACCCCTTTAGCCCCCATATTGTTATTATTGTGCCCTTACATTATTATTGTTAGGTCGGCTAGGATTTTATTATGACCCCATGGACTCCTATATATAGAAATGAGGTTGTGTCATTTGTATCATCCAAGAATTTTTTATTTATGTAATGTAAAGGAGGTCCCCCCCTCGAAGTGGCTTATTTCTAAGGCGTTGATCTCTCTTTTCTTCTATTTTTGGAGCTGGTTTCATAATAGACATATATCTTGAAGATAATGAAACTTTCTTTTCCTTAAAGAGTTACCTTTTATGAAATTCTTATGCTTCCTTGATCAATTCCTTGAGATTTCCTTTTCCTTCTTTATTTACCAAAGCTCTAATACCATGTTAAAAAATAAAAAGGAAGACAAATATTCTTGTTCTTGATTATTTACTTGTGATGTTCCTTAATTATTATTACATTATTATTGTCTTCTTTCTTCTTAGTTTATTAAGAAAATATCAAAGAAAAATCACATAGATCAAGGACACCATATATAGGCTAGCAACCAGGGAAAAACCCAACTCTAGGGGAAAAACCAGTCAGTAATTCTTCCTTAAATATTATTCTTCAAACACTACACCTTGACTCACACCTCCTCCATACCTAGTCAACCTTTCTCTTGATCCTCCTTTCGACCTAGCAGTAGAAACAACTACACCAACAACACTATGCATCACTTCCTTCGACCTTGAAACTTAGAACTTACTTCTGGAACTTTGATCTTGGAGAAAAGACTTTGATCTTGATTTTAGGAGTTCTATTTTGACCCAATACAACTTCTCAAGGCACCAACACTTGGAAAAATCAACTTCGACCTATTCTTCTTTTGGTAGAAGCAATTGGCAGCAAAAAAACAATGAGGGACTTCGATCTTCCAATATAGGGCATATGAGAGAGAGAGAGAGAGAGAGAGAGAGAAAAATTGATTTTATTTCAATACTTTAGCTTTTTTAAAAACGCACTCCTTTCGACCCCTTCCTTGACTTCACACTTTTTTTCAATGCAATAGTAGATATTGAATTTCTGGATGTGAGAGTGATTGCTCCAAATGAGTTCAATCCACTTGTATATATAGGCTTGTGATGAGCTCAAATTCTTGGGGTTGAGGCTGAATTGGTGTGGAGGATTCATAAATAATATTTGACTCAATACTAAACCTAATTACATGATTTGAAAGCCCGAGATGGGTCAATTTAAATCTGTAATGACTCTATCAAATCAGAATAAATCCTAGAAGTCCGCAATGGGGAATTTGAACTAAAATAATATGACCGTAGCATGAAACCCATGATTTAATAAGTCATTTAATAAGAATATAAATTCTTTTCTTTAATAATAATAATAATAATAATAACATCGTGATTACTTGCAGGTATTGATTTTCATGTGTGATTTCCTTGCTAGATGTGGCATGCGTGGTACATGCATGTGTATTCTTGGTTCTCTTATTGTCATTGGCATGAGTTTTTCTAGGTGTGATACTGTTCTTAAACCTTTCCTTGCCTTTTAGGGATAACCATGGTGTGATGGGTTCTATTGTATTTTGTTGAGCTAGATTTCTGGATGGATTCGAAGCTGAGTGGGGTGGTCTTAGATTTAATCACAAGGCCTAGGAATCTTGGGATGGGATACATAGTAAAGCCTCGTTGTGAACACCTCGATTGAGCCTAGGAATCCTTGATTAGTGAATGGCGAGATACACGGTAAAGCCCAGAGGGTGAATACCTAGTAGGCACAGGAATACCTTGACCGATAATGGCAGGATACATATAAAAGAAGATAGGTTGAGACAAAAAAATTCCTCGTGGTTTGGGTGGAGATATACAGAGGCATCCATGCTAGTTTAGGGCCTAGTGATCCTGTGGGGATTGTGGTAAATCCTAGTTGTATTGATGAGGTTTCGAGCTTAGTGATCGGGTGGGGATTTTGGTAAAGACTAAGGAAGCCCTGGTTGGTTTTGTTGTGAGTCCCACATTCATGTGTGGCATATGACATAGGGGTGATTGGATGAAAGAAAGATTTGGTTCAACCCAATATATGGTCAGTTGGTTCGTGGAAGTACTAGACATGGTTAGCTTATGCATTCATTAATAAGAGATTCTTCTCCTTTTTTTCATGTGTAAATATATTGGTTCATATGTGATTCTTATGGTTGTTATATTCTTGTTATTTATATTGATTATATGCCAGTTATGAATATATTTTATGATATAATTGATGTAAGGCTCTCATCATGTTTTGATTAGAAAATGAATGTACAATGAATATATGACCTAATAGATGATATTGCATCTATCGTGATAAGGCATCAATGTTTCTTTACAAATATCAAATAAGTATGAGACCCATATGCTCAAATTTGTTGTTATGACTTGTAGATTACATATTTGTGACATGTTTGATGAAATTACTGTCATGGCTAGTAGGGGTTAGGTTAAGTACTTGTATCAGTGATTGCATTAGTATCTTTGTTACATTTTTATATGCCGTTCTTGTAGGTTTTATGGAGTTTTGGGTAGTGGTCTAAGGCCTATCCTTGAAAAAGTGGCTCAGTATCCGGGGTCGCTGTCACAAAAGTTCCTAAAAAGTCCATAGTCGCTAGCATGCCTTGCTGTGGGAGAGACTAGAAGGCCTCATTCACATGCATGGATTTTCATGGGAACAATTAAGGGTCCATAAATATAAAATGTCAAGTTTCCTCAGGGGTTGGTCATCTGGAAGGGTTTTTTGGCTCCTAAAGGTTTTGTAGTATGTGTGGAAGGTCAGTTTGGTTTCATTATGTCTGTTAAAATTCCTTAAATGTACATGGGGATTTGAGTAATATCATAGTAGCCCCTCGTCACATTTTTACCCGAGAAGATTGGTTAACTTGGGTAAATATGGGAGGAGGGTCTTACAGAGTGGTATCAGAGCATGGTTCATCCCTTGGATTAGATGGGGAGTGTGTTGGTCATGCATACATGTCGGTTTCATATGTGTTCTTTATGCTTGTGGTATATGTGCTTGTTGTGTATGCATGGTAGTGGTCATGGTTGCAATTGTGTCACCATGTGAAATTTGATGGTGTTGTTGTTGTATATGGTCATCATGAGTATATGTTGGTTATCCATTGGTTATGATGTCAATTTTTATATGTTTCTATGCGCACATTGACATGATGATAATCATCGTGCACGAGGTCATGATATGTGGTTGGTATGGTCATGCATTGATAACTAGATAATGGTTGAAAGGATGTTTTATATACTGTTATGATTATGATTATACATGTATTGTGCTAATATGGTTGATCTTGCAGATGATATATTATCTCCTGAACTATACTAAGGTATGTTGATTATGTTAGTTTTTGGTTTAGCTGACATGGTATACTTGCAGGAAGAATATCAAAGATGACTAGAAATATGGTAGACTATATTTCACGAGATTCTCCCTATGGATCAGATGAACAACATGGTGGTGGAAACTCTTCTGACTTAGCAGACACATTGAGAAGCTTGAAGGAAGAAATAAAAAGTTGCAAGGAAGATATTGACAAGATCATTCATGCACATGAGAAACAAGAAGAAGTCAATGCAATAATCCTTCAAAATTTCTCATAATTATAGAAATAGGGACCACTTGGTATTAGCCATGGGCAGGAGGATAAGACTAATGGGGCATATTGTATTAGATCTCATGGTGGGCACATATTGGATAGGAATGACACAATCAGAGATGTCAGGGTCTTGGATACTCCAAATAGGAGAGCTGATGGACATAGCTTCTATTCTAGCTTTGGTTATGACATACACTATGATTGTTATCGTTATCATCCTTATAGGAGGAGTGGAAAGGGATATTTTCTGGATGAGTTCAAGAAATAAAATCCACCTACCTTTGATGAGGATTTGAAGAGGACAGAGGATGCATAGGCATGGTAAATTAGGAGGAATAAATTCTTTGAGTTGCATGATTACAAAAATAACATGAAGGCAAAAATAGCTATATTCAGCCTCAAAGGGAAAGCATACATCTGGTGGGAAGATGTGATGTAGGTTAGAGACATCAGGACAAAATATTTGAGTTGGAATGAATTCAAGAGACTTTTTAGGAAGAAATATTTGTTAGAGAGGTACTACGACAACAAATATAAGGAATTCTATGAGATAAAGATGGGATTGATGACAAATGAGGAGTATACGGCCAAGTTCCTAGAATTTTTGAGGTATGTACCATATATTAAAGATGAGAAAGAAAAATTTCAGAGATTTGTCAGTGGATTTCCATTAACATTTAGAGATTAGATTGAGTATGATGATCCTCGATCACTTGAGGAATTTATTGTGAAATTTGAAACACTATTATGAGTAGCCAAATCATAAGACAAAATCGCAACAGGGTTGGAAAGGGAAATATAAAGCTGCAGCCAAAAATAAAAAGACCTCAGAATGCAGAAGAGAAAGAAAATGTGGCACCTTACAAGAAGTTCAAAATGGTTAGAGAGGGACATGTGTCACAACCTGGATGGCAGTGGAATAAAGGTGATGGTATGGGATCGTTGCAGTGTAGGATATGTGGCAAGGAGCATCTCAAGAGAGATTATATGCAATATCAGGGTGGTATGCATCAGATCTATAGTGAAAATGAGACACATAATGTTGGGGATGTGGGGCATAGCATTCCTCACATCTATGCATCATTAGATATAAGGTAGGTGGATCACCAAGAATATATTATTGAGATGGATAGTGAGATTTGTGATCAAGTTGTTTCTCTTTTTATTGACCCTGGATCTAATTATAGTTATGTTAACCTTGACTTGGTGGTGGTTTGAATAAAGAAGTGCATGCATAATATTAGTTAGTGCAGTTGGCTACATGTACAAAAAAGAGAGTTCATCATTGGGTAAGATATTACACATTTGAGTTAAATGGTATGCTTACATCAGCACATTTGAATGTATTCTTGTTGGGATAATATAATATGATTTTGGGTATGGATTGGTTATATGTTCATAGGACTAAGGTGGCTTGTTATGAAAAATATATTGAGTGTTTGGTTGAAAATGGAGAAAAAAGGATCTTGCAGGGTAAGAAGAAGGCAACACTAGTTAGAATGGTGACAACTATGTAGGCAAAGCACAGTCACAGAAAAGGGTGTGTGTTATTTGCAGTGCATATTTATGGTGATAAATATAAGGAGGATGAGGATACGGAGGTATTGAGTAGGTACCCGATATTACAATAGTTTCAGGATGTGTTTCTTGTGGATATTTCAAAGTTGTCGCCTAACAGAGAAGTGGATTTTTCAATTGAGTTGGTACTAGGGGAAAAACTAGCATCGAAGGCACTATACAAGATGAGCACTCCAGAGTTAGTAGTATTGAAGTTGCAGTTGAAGGAAATGCTTGAAAAGAGATACATTTGGCCAAATGTATCATTGTGAGGTGCATCAGTGTTGTTTATGAAGCAGAAGGATGGTAATCTTAGGCTATGCATTGATTACAAACAATTGAACAAGGTGACCATTAAGAATAGGTATCCATTATCGAGGATTGATGACTTGTTTGATTACTTGAGGGGATAAGAAATGTTATCGAATATTGATCTGCGATCATGATACCATTAGGTATGCATTAAGGAATATGAAATCTAGAAGACAACTTTCCAAACTAGGTATGGGAATTATGAGTTTATTGTAGTTCCATTTTGTTTGACTAATGTTCCAACTACTTTTATGTGCTTGATGAATATTGTGTTGCGTCCTTATCTGGACAAGTTTTTTATTGTATTCATTGATGGCATCTTGATATATTATAAGAATGAGGAAGAGCATGCTGATCACTTAGCAACAGTATTGATATTTCTGAGAGAGCACCAGTTGTATGCTAAGCTCAATAAATGTGATTTCTTTCAAACAGAGGTACATTACTTGGGACATGTTGTTTCCAAGGAAGGAATAGCAATGGATCCAGAAAAGAGAAGGGATATCATGGAGTGGAAAACTCATATAAATGTGAATGAAGTAAGATCATTCATGGCACTAGAAGGTTACTGTAGGAGGTTCATTAGGAACTTCTCTTGGATTTCATATCATATTACGTCATTTCAAAGGCAAGGTAAGAAATTTGAATGGATAAAGGAATTTGCAGCTAGTTTTGAACACTTGAAGAAGTTGTTGACGAATGATCCAGTGTTAAATATTCCAGATCCAAAAAAAGAGTTTTTGGTGTGTATATATGCTTTCAAGAGATGACTTGGTGGATTCCTTATGTAGGAAGGATAGGTAGTATGCCATGAGTCACATATACTGAATGAGCACGAGAAGAATTACCCAACACATGATCTTGAGTTGGTAGTGATCATCCATACATTAAAGATGTGGTGGAATTATCTTCTTGGCAGTAGGTTCGTATTGATGAGTGATCACAATGGATTGAGATACTTGTTTGAACAACCAAATCTGAAATCCAGGAAAGCTAGATGGTTGGCCACGATCAATGAGTTAGACTTCGAGATCAATTACATCAAGGGTAAAGAGAGAAGGGTTTCATATACTCTTATCTGGAGGATACAAGCGAATCATATAATAGCTATGAGTTATTATGAGACAGAATTACAAGAACGGATCTTACAGGTAGGAAAACAGGATGATAGGTACATGGAGCTTATGCACAGGTTACAATAGGGTACAGGTGATCAGGATGTGGACTATCATCTTACAACATATGGTTTGGCCAGATTTAGGGACAAGATATATGTGCCAGGAAACAACGATCTCAAGAATACTATCTTGCCAGATTTTCATGCAAAACCATATTCAAGTCACCCAGGATACCAGAAGACATTGACAATAGTGAAGAAGTTTTATCATTGACTGAATCTGAAGAAGGACTTGTCAGGGTTTGTGGCTATATTTTTGGACTGGAAACATGTGAAAGAAGAATGTAAGAATCCAGGTGGACTACTACAACTGATTATGATTCCACAGTGGAAGTGGGAGGTCATTTATATGGATTTCATCACAGGTTTGCCAAGGAAATCTAGACAACATGATTCCATCATGATTGTGGTGTATAGGTTGAAAAAGGTAGCACACTTCATTCTAATGAAGTATATGTATTCAGCTAGTGACATGGCACTGATATTCATCAGAGATGTAGTGAGGTTGCATGGTGTATTGAAGAAGACTGTGTCAGACAAAGAAGCTAAGTTCACTTCTAGGTTCTAGAAAGAGTTATGTGTAGATTTGGGTACATAGTTGGCCTTTAGTACAACTTATCATCTGTGTTTAGATGTACAGATAAAGAGGGTCAACAGGATATTGGAGGACATATTGAGGATGTATGTGATGCATCAACAGAGTACACGGGAGGAGTACCTTCCGTTGGTTGAGTTTTCTTATAATAATGGTTATCAGGAGTCACTGAGGATGAGTCTATTTAAGACACTCTATGGGTAGAGTTGTAATACTCCCATCAGTTGGAGTGATCCAGTGAATAAGGTGTTGATAGTACCAAATATGTTGGTAGAGATGGAATAAGAAATGTAGTTAATCAAGAAGAATATAAATGTAACACATGAAAAACATAAAGTTTATTTAGATCGAACATGTTGTTTAAGGAGTTTTAGGTTGGGGAGCATGTCTACTTGCACATCAAGCATAAGAAGAGCTCCTTCAGGACTGGATCATGTGCCAAGATGGCACCTCGGTTTCATGGACATTTCAAGATTCTTGACAGGATTGGATTGGTAGCCTATTGACTTGCATTTCCTCCAAAAATGAAAGTCACGATGTTTTCCATGTGTCATTGCTTAAGAAGTATGTTAAAGACGTTGATCATGTGATTGACTGTTCTGCATTGCAGGTGGAACCTGAAGGAAAATTCTAGCCCGAAATGCAGTGTATTTTGTAGAGAAATATGCTCATGCTCTAGAATTGAGAAATTGAGTAGATTAAAGTGTAGTGGAAGCACTTTGGGCTCGATGAAGCTACATAGGAGATGATAGATCAAATGTGGGCTATGTATCCTTCTCTATTCGCTAGTTGAAAAAATGTTTTTGGTATATGTTTTGATGTGATGTTTTGATATACGTATGTATGTATATGGATGTAAATACTTCACAAGTTGTGTTATAAATATCCACTAAGCGGTATGGGTGTCATGTTGTTATGGATGTTATGTTGGTATGCTTCTCAGCAGGTTGATCATTGTAAATACTACAAAAATATAAGTTATAAAGCTCCATGGGAAGTATGTTTTTCTTTCAACAATATTGTTGGTTGTAGTTGTCATTGAACACCAAGGATAATGTTCCCTCAAGGGGGAGGGTTTTGTAACAACCTTGGTCAAAATTTCATGTAAATAAAGTTAATAAAGGAAAAATAATAACCAAGGTCATGGGACACGTATTGCAAGCTATATGTTGTGAAAAAAATCTTAGTGTGGGTGTTAATTTGGTTTATTATGGCTAATGAAATTGGAAAAATCAATGGAAAAGGCTTTGGAAAGGCAAAATGGCATTTTTGAAAATTTATTTATGAAAATAATGGAAATTGGGATAAAATTAAGGTGAAAGGTCACAAGTTGCATGTGAGGAGGAAAATGAAGGAAAATAATGGAAAATTGAATGAAATGGAGGCCTCGTTAATAAAAAGGATTATGAGGATCAATTGGTACCTTTCTTCAGTTCAGTTTTGGAGCTCTCTCTCTATCCTCTTTCTCTCACACACTCTTGGACACTTGGGCATTCTTGGAGCACTCTAGCATTGGGTCAAGTAAAGAAAAGGAAGGAAAAAGAAGGCAAAGGGAAGCAAAGATAAAGAAAGGAAGAGAAAAATCAAGCAACTACAACGGGATTACTTGTAGGTATTGATTTGCATGTGTGATTTCCTTACTAGATGTGACATGCATGGTACATGCATGTGTATTCATGGTTCTATTGCTATCATTGGCATGTTTTTTTCCAGGTGTGACAGTGTGCTTCAGCCTTGCCTTTCCATTTTCGGATATCCATGGTGTGGTGGGTTCTCTTGTATTTGGTTGAGTTGGATTTTCAGATGGATTCGAAGCAAAGTGGGGTGCTATCAGGATTATTCACAAGGCCTAGGAATCCTGGGATGGGATACATGGTAAATCTTGGTTGTGAACACCTCGATTGAGCCTAGGAATCCTTGACCAGTGAATGAAGAGATACACAGTAAATATCAATGGTGAATACCCTTGATTGGGCCTAGGAATCCTCGACTAGTGAATGGCAGGATGCACGATAAAGCCTAAAGGTTTGAGACTTCATAGGCCTAAGAATCCCTTGACTGGTAATGGTGAGGTACACTGTACATCCGAGAAGTTGAGATAGAAAAATTCCTCACAGTTTATGTGGAGAGATATAGAGGCATCCATGCTTGTTTAGGGCCAGTTATTTGGTGGAGATTGTGGTAAAAAATGGTTGTATTGATGAGGGTTTAGGCCTAGTGATCCGGTGGGGATTGCGGTAAAGCCTGAGGAAGCCCTGGTTGGTTTTGTTGTGAGTCCCGCATTCATGCTTGGAATATGGAACGAAGATGATTGGCTGAAAGAAAGATTTGGTTTAGCCCAAACTATGAACGGGTGGTTCGTGGAAGTCCCAGACCTGGTTGGATTATGCATTCATTAATAAGAGCTTCTTCTCCTTGGTATTTCATGTGTAAATGTACTCGTTCATATGTGATTCTTATGGATGCTACATCCTTGTTATTTTTATTGATGATATGTTGGTTATGAGTATGTTTTATAGAAAATTTGATGTAGAAATTATATAACATGCATGCATATCTTGGATTCACCCAATCTAACAATTTAATAAAGTTAAATACTGAATCGCTTCTACAAATATTTTGCAGAATTAAAAACAACACAATTTCCAATCACACGAAGCAAAGAAGAATAGATCAAAACCACAACACCATATATTCCCAGGGAAATCTTACTTCTCAAAACCCCTCTATCAGATATTGTATATTCCACAAAGAATCTTGAAACAGTTACATAAAAAACTCTTCTCACAAGAGCTCTCAGCACATCAGCTAATTGTCTCACACTGTCATACAAAAATTGGCAAATTCCTTAGCCAATTTTTTGTCTCCAAACAGCTTGCCTCGCTCACGCAGTTCCTGATGAATGCAATCCTTAATCACAAAGAATTATAGCCTTCCTCAACTGCGCTGAGTATCATGGGCATCCTGTGGCGTTATAACTACACCTGGGTAGCCTGCTAATATCACAACTGATAGTTACACTTCCCTTTCACCTATATCTCAACCGGGTCTCCACTAGAACTAACATGCATTCAGTGAATAATAGTAAAAACATCAGTTGCATGTGAGATCACTACATGTGAATTAATTATTATTTTATTCACTTGTTCTCTCACTAGTGTATCTGCAGTTACAACTAGCACAACTGACTTTAACTCACTTAACTAAGTTAAACTAATTTACAACTTGCATTAACTAATGCACCACTGTACTTCCAACTCTGTTACAACTAGAATCACTCAGTTACAACTAAATTCAACTTGCATGTCCCACCAACCAACCTCTTGACTCGAAATTAACTTAGCTAACAAATTTTCCACTTCAGTTAACTATTTCCAAGTTCTCATTGAGAATAGATTATAGTTTAATGTCCATCTAATATTAAGGAATAATAAAATAGAAATGCATCTATAAATAGACATGCACATACACCTATAAATAGACATGCACATACATCTATAAATAGACATATACCTAAAAATAGCCTGTGTGGGCCCCACCCTAGTGTAGGTGCTTAATTTTCACTAGGATCATGGATGTTGTTTCCAGATGCCAATTTCACTGTTTCTTGTTGCAAACTTCAACAATCCCTCTCAACAAGAAAGGAATGTCCTTGCATGTGACATGCAACTCCATGCATGCAACATGCAACCCTTGCATGCGACATGCAACTCCATGCATGCGCCATGCAACCTATGCATGCAACACTTCTCTAGTGTTTCTCGCACATGCAACCTTTGCATGCAACACTTCCAAAACTGAATAGCCTCTAAACAATTGAATCAATATAATGCATCTATCATCAAAGTATTCTGACTTCTGCTAGCTACTACACATGTCTTCAGGAACAACTGCGTTGTTGACACCTGCATCCATGCAATTTTCACTTGTTGCCAACTCTAATCTATGCTCCAGTATCTGACACTGTCACTTTGATTTCATGTCCTCACGACATCTGACTACATCAATCCAACTGGTCCTGCTATTACTGCTCTATGGGCTCCTCGTAACCAGGTTTGATTCATGAGTTCCACAACATCTCAATGAATCCTGCCCAAAATTTCTTCTTGGGACTATTCATGCATGTCGCCCCACCTCTCACCTGGTGGTATAGCTGCATGCACTCCCTCTGCCCATATGGCTCGAAATTTCTCTGCATGAGTGGTTGCTCCCACTCCATGATCCTCTGCATGTGGCTTCTTCACATCTTAAGATTCATTCTCACTTGCATGCAAATCCAGATTCCTCTCAAGGGTCAATTGCATGGCTTTCTCACACTTTCCAATGGTAGGAGGCTTTGTAGAAATCACATCTAAATCAAATCTATAGAGATTATTCTGCATCTCCAGTTGTGGCTGCTCCACAACCTTCTGAGATTGCTTCGCAGGTTGCATGTTGAGAGGCTCCCTCTTAACCACCAAGTCACTAACCTCTGCTTTTCTCCTCAAATATTTGCATGCATCTTATACCTCAGTGCATGTAGGTTCTTGGCTCGCGCACATTGTAATTGTCCCGTTGTCGCAAAATTTTCTAACAAAAGAGCTGATTTTAAATCGACAATATCTCCCTCATCCGAGCTCCGATTCGATCGGTTTTTTTTTTTTCAATTTGGGTATTTTTTCGCAAGGAATCTAGATATGCTATTTGTTTCTGAAAAATTTTCATCAAAATTTTCAGATATTCTCTACAAACTTGTGTACCCAAATAATTCCTGCTCTCATACCATGTAGAAAATTTATAACACAGCTATGATACTATGTAGAAATTATACAACATGAATGTATATCTCAGATTCACCCGATCTAACAATGTAATAAAGTTAAATACTGAATCTCTTCAACAATTGCGGAATTAAAAACAACACAATTGCTAATCACATGAAGAAAATAAGAATAGATCAAAATCACAACACCAGATATTCCCAGGGAAAGCTTAATACTTAAAACCCCTGTATCATATATTGTATATTCCACAAGGAATCATGAAACAATTACATACAAAACTCTTCCCACAAGAGATCTCAGTACATTAGCTAATTGTCTCACACTGTCATACAAAAATTGGCAAATTCCTTAGCCAAGTTACTGTCTCCAAACAACCTGCCTTGCTCACACAGTTCTTGATGAATGCAATCCTTAATCACAAAGAATTTAATCCTTCCTCAACTGCGCTAAGTATCATGGGCATCATGTGGTGTTATAACTACACGTAGGTAGTATGCTAATATCACAACTGATAGTTACACTTCCCTTTCACCTAGATCTCAACCAGGTCTCCACTAGAACTGACATGCATGCAATTAATAATAGTAAAAACATCAATTGCATGTGAGATCACTACATGTGAATTAATTATTATTTAATTCACTTGATCTCTCACTAGTGTATATGTAGTTACAACTAGCACAAATGACTTTAACTCACTTAACTGAGTTAAACTGATTTACAACTTGCATTAATTAATGCACCACTGCACTTCCAACTCTGTTACAACTAGAATCACTCAGTTACAACTAAAGTCAACCTGCATGTCCCACCAACCAACCCCTTAACTCGAAATTCACTTAGATAACATATTTGCCACTTCAGTTAACTATTTCTAAGTTCTCATTGAGAATATATTATAGTTTAATGTCCATCTAATATTAAGGGATAATAAAAATTGACATGCATCTATAAATAGACTTGCATCTATAAATATACATGCACATACATCTATAAATAGACATACACCTAAAAATAACCTATGTGGGCCCCACCCTAGTGTAGGTGCTTAATTTTCACTAGGATCATGGATGTTGTTTCTGGATGCCAATTTCACTGTTTCTTGTTGCAAACTTCAACACTTGATGTATGGCTCTCATCATGTTTTTATTAGCAAATGAATGTACAATGAATATATGACCTAATAAATGTTATTGCAGCTATTGTGACAAAGCATCAATGCTTCTTTATGAATCTAAGATAAGTATGAGACTCTTGTGCTCAAATATGTTGTTATGACCTATATATTACATATTTATGACATGTTTGACGAAATTCTTGTCATGGTTAGTGGGGGTCAGATCAAGTACTTGTATCAGTGATTGCATTAGTAGTTTTTTTCCCTTGTTATTTACCATTTCTGTAGGCTTCATGGAGTTCTATGTAGTGGCCTGAGACCTAGCCCTGAAAAAAGTGGCTCAATATCCGGGGTCGCTGGAAAAAAACTGCCTAAAAAAGTACACATTCATTGGCATGCCTTGTTGTGGGAGAGACTGGAAGGCCTCAGTCACATGCATGGTTTTTCATGGGAGCAATTGAGGGTCCATATCTATAAAATTTCAAGTTGCCTCAGGGGTTGGTCACCTGGAAAGGTTGGTTGGCTCCTGAAGGTTCTGTAGTATGTGTGGAAGGTCAGTTTGGTTTCGTTATGTTGGTTCCACTTCCTTAACTGTACATGGGGAGTTGAATCACATCATAGTAGCGTCTCGTGACATGTTTACACCAATAATCCGGTTAACTTGGGAAAATGTAGGAGGAGGGTGTTACATGGTACCTGACCATATCGCCAAGGGGTATTTGGATGGTATCTGTCTAGATCTTTTGCATGATGTTGATGCAGGATGCTTTCCATGTGTTTCTGGAATGGAAGATGAAGTGGATGGATACATTAACTTAATAGGCTCATTCAATATTTTCTTGGGATGGAGAAATTTTTAGCTAAGTGGACATCTTTGGGAAGTCAAGGTAAATGCCTCCCTAGCTAAGAGGTTGTGTTGATTTTTGGGTAGCCGCGGGAGGTATTCCCCAACTACACAAGTTAAAACAAAGAAAAGTTAAATTTTAAATTAAAAGAAAGAAAATTAATTAAATTTTCAAAGAGACGTGCCTCTCGGGAACCCTAATATCACTATAAAAAGGCACTTGAGCATCTCATTTACTTACTCATCACTCACATTTTTCTCTCTCTCTCACAAACGTGGGAAGTAATATGAGGAAGAGGCTAACGTTTTTAAGGAGTCAAATTTCTAAGACAGTCAATGTTTGACCAGTTGAATTTTTTGAATGTAATTACTTAATGATGTTTTGGAGTGTGCTAAAGTAACATCATATATCATTAGAAGTAATTACCAAATGCATAAATTTGTGTTTATCTAATTAGCACTAGAAAAACAACATTGAGAAGGGTTGGAAAGTAGTTCTAACTTAAAAAGTCACAAAACATGACAAAAAAGATCAAAATGCACTGAAATATCAACTTCTATTCTTGAGGTTCTATTGTTTAAATTTTTGCCAATCATTTCAAAATCCGCATCCAACATAATATACAGTTATCACCTGGGTTTCTAATTTTTTTAATCTTTTATGTGAATAGAAATCTACCCCAATTTCAAAAGAATTCCATAAATAGGAATACTCTAATTAATAATATTTTTTTTCAAGAAAAAAATTGTAATTTTATTAATATATCAAAAATAAGTTGTTAGATACCCATGACATTCATCAATTCTTTTAGACTCATTATATGATATTCTTATCTATTCCATCCTCACAAAAAAATATACATCGTCCTGATTTAGTGAATGACATTAAAAAAAAATACATTAATCTTTCATCTAAAAATCAATGAAAATCTATCAAAATCAAAACTGAAATAGAAACTGATATAGCCACAATTAGGTCCACCATTCATGATTATATTCTACAATATGTTCTTTTTGGAATATGTCTTTTTGGATTATTGAAACAATCTAGGTTTCTCATTCCATGATGCAAGAGCATCATTTATAATTGTCTTTTCCTAAGTTATAATAGGATTTAGAAATCTAGGTTTCTCATTTCGTGATGGTGGAGCATCATTTATAATTGTCTTTTCCTAAGTTGTAATAGGATTTAGAGATTTCTAGATTGATCTCTGCACGTATGAGTTTATTGTTTTCAAATGCCATGTAATGCGACAAATTTACTAAGTTATGCTATATAGCATATAGTTGGAAGAGTTGTAGTTTTAGCAATAGTTATATATATTCAAGGATTCATATTGGATATTTTTTCAAGAATGGAGGATATGAACCAATCTTTGTTGGTTCAAGTATTTCCTCATTATTTTGTATAAATACATTGGTTGTAGAATGAATGGATAAATTTTATAATTAATTGATGAGTGTGTGGTCTGCATCATTTTTTGGTATCAGAGACTTGGAATCTGTGAGAGTCTGGGAAGAAGTTAACAGAATTGTCTACCGAAAAGTTGATTTGCTCCGTATGGTTATGGAATCAGTGTATGTGATTGTCAATTTATGTTACTGATTATTGTTGCTTTGTTCCAAGCTAAAAGATATTTATTGACTGCTTGCATTTTGAGCAAATTTGCGTCCTGTAATTGTTCAACTCTAGTTGCGTAGGGAGCAAATTCATGGATTGTAATTGTTCGATTTATCCGATGCTATCGCATCATAGTTGGCATAATTAATTTGAAGAAATTTGATAAATTAAAGTTGAAATCGAGCCAAATCGAGCTTAGATTAAGTAAAAACAAGAAGCAATAGAACTGAAGTGTTCAAGAAAGTCAGAACCGAGTCATCCAGACATCTAGAAGTGCCAATAAAATGTAGGAATGACACCCAATGGTGTTACCGGGAATGGTGACCATCATGGTAGAAATATATATATATATATATATATATATATATATATATTTTGGCCTGTCAAATCACAACGATTTTTTTATAGGAATTGTTTTTAGTGTGATTTTTTGATTTAGTTTTTTAGATTTTTTAGATTTTAATTTTTTTTTAAATTTGGTAGTAATTCTGATGGGTAACTTTGTAGAATTGAAGTGCTTTAGGAGTTTTTTTAAAGTACTGAATCCATATATAAAATAAAAAAATCTATTTAAGTAATAAAAATCAAAATTTCATTTCAAAATTTTTCACGAGATTTCCACCAAAAACTTTAAAAAATCACACTAAAAACAACTCCTTTCTTATCACTAAAATGGTACAACTCACCACTATGTCAACGTGATTGAGCTCGCTTATTTGATGATCCCTAAAGAGTGGGATCGTAACCATACTCTACATAAGGGTCACTTGTTTGAGGAAGGAATTAAAATATGGTGAATATGAATTTCAGGGGTTCCCATAAATCGATGCAAATTTGACCGCAACAGTAAAAAGGAAAGCGGTTTTTATTTTCATTTTATTTGTTTCCATGTATTGAATAGTACAACGATCAAGTGTTCCATGGAAACGTGATGCCTAATTGCGAAAGAAAAACTATAAAGGATCAAGGTTGAAAATATTGCATTTAATGGGATTAGTCGAGAAATTGTATAATGTTACATTGTAATATCTTATTATTATAAGTAAGTGGAGAGATATTTCTTTGTAATGATTTAAGCTATCATTGAAGTGAGGGTATTGTGACTGAGCTGTTCAATTTATTTAAGTGATGGCTATGTTGTAAAGGGTTAAGGTAAAAGGCCATTTTAAAGGTCTTATATTGAATCTCAAGGAGAAATTAAAGACATCAAATATATAGAGGTTTAATGTTTATTTTGAAGTATTATTGCAAATCAAGTTAGAAATAGAAGACAAGGAGTCAATGCTTAAGTCAAATTAAGAGAGTTGGAAACAAAATCAAGAGTGTAAAATCCATGTTATGTCAATGAAAGTCATTCAAAGTATCACAATCATGCTTAGTTAGTAAGAAGTTATTAATATGTAATATGGTGCATGATCATTGTTACCTGACACTCAAGGTTTAAATTTATGGTCAAGAGTTAAAGTTAGTGAAATCCATTTAACATGTCAAGTCATTGAATGAATACCGAATGTAAAGAGTTTGGTTGAGTCAAGTTTGGATTCATAGTAAAGCCAAAGTTAAAATTGAGTATGTAAGGTCATAGGTGTCTTGATGGACCTTGATTAACTCCAACCAATAACATATCCAAGAAGAATATTGCAAGTGTAAGTGAGAGTTATTTAGAAGAATACTCCATGAATGAAGCAGAAGGATGGATATATTGACTCCATAATAGAAACATAAAGCTGAGAAAAGTGTAAGCAAAGAGAAGAAGACTTTGGAGTCAAGATGCCCTCAATCTAGTAAAGCTTGACTGAGAGGAGTAAGGATTATATAAAGCTCGGAGAGAAGACACAAGGATAATAAAGAACAAAAGAGGTACCAATAGACTAGGTTCAGAGGAAAATCCTAGTAAGGTATTGTGTTAGTGACGCAACCTACAAGTGCATTTTTTTCTCGTACTTCAAACCCCACCGAAATCATCTGGGTGGTTCTCGGTCAACCACCTCACTGAGCTCCAATTCCTCTTTGAGACTCAGTACATTGCAGTTGGGGCTCTGTGGATTATGGGCTCTATTCCATAAACCTGGTTCATAAAACTCATTCTTCTATGCGACATAGTTATGTATCGGGTTCACCCAATCTATTTCAATTATTGGGCTTGTAATGTTGGCTACAAATTCGTGATGGGTCTCCCACACTTCTAAGTTTGGCTAATGATGCGAAACTGACATATAATATTTCTGTTAGGGCATTATTGTCCTCTCGTGAAGTTAGAACCTCCTAGTGCACAACTATTCTCTCATTGTGGCCTTGACACCTGCTTTATCCAAACCCTCACATTAGACTTAGCTCATATGTTTGCAAGCTCAGGACTAGGCACTCCTAACTCGTCTGGGAATTTGAATTTAACGACCATGATCAAAGGATACAAATCCATAGCAACCCTTATCTCGATTGTAGATTATTTGAACATGCTTACATGGATATTAGGACCCACATGCTTGTCTTTGTTTATATTTACAGACGTTGACATTCATCCAGTTGTTTATCAACAGAAAATTGGCGTAAATAGAAACTATGTTGTAACACATCTAACAATTGTGTATTGGCCTTACACCATTGAGTGAGGGGCGCGAGGCAGTCATAAAAGTGAAGAGGATAAGATCTTCACGTGTCTTCACGTGCTTAGGTGGATGCAGATTTGGCTTCCCATTTATGTTTTAAATAATCACAATCGCACTCCATCACTGAACTACGCATTATTCTCTCTCTCTCTCTCTCTCTCTCTCTCTCTCTCTCTCTCTCTCTCTCAATATATATATATATTTTAAACAATTAAACTTCATAATATTATTAAAATTATATTTTTAAATTCACATAAACATCTAATCATTTTGATTCTACTTTTCGTCATGAATTTTTTTTGTCTTAACCAAAAAATAACATTTTTATTTTCATTTTATATAATATAGCCAAAAGAGCCAATTAGAAAGTATGACCAACATTTTATGTTGACTATCTAATTAATATAAAGAGTTGTGGTTGTCTAATTGATATAATATCTTAAATTTATTGGCAAAAAACATTAGGGCCAACCTAAACGGATCATTCAATATTTACAACTTTTGAAAAATAATTTTATATTCCTATATCAATGTCTCTATATGTTGGTTTAACAAAGATAATGCAAAAGAAATGAGTTTTGTTTGTTTGTTTTTGTAATGAGAAATTTGAGGATTATTAAAAGTCATATCATTAGGATCAATTAGGGTTATTTGATAAAGTGTTTGGTTATTAAAGTGGATGCAACACATTGAAAATTGGCTTAATCTTAAAGTTACTTGTTAGTGTTAAATATTTTCTTTCATGGTCCAACTATTTTAGCTATCATTTATAGCAATGGGATTTAATTAACATGCATTAGTGGGGTTGAAATTAATAAACAAACTTTTAGTTATGATTGGATAATATTTTAATATAAAGAGAAACACATTTGTAGTAAAATTATTTAAAAGGTTGTATAACATATAGATTGATAAATAAAATGCTACGCATTCAAATAAAATGAGGTATCTCTAAGAGGTAATATAAGGGACATAGACATCAAAATACTCGTGCCTAAAAATACTTGCACCTTATATTACCTCATAGGCTGATAAATAAAATGTAGAGGTCACACATGAATTTTAAAATAGCATTCACACATTCCTTTGAAACAACATCTTCATAGTCTTCACAATTAATGAAATTTAATCTTCCTTGTTGGCCATAAAAAATCAATCATGTGCTTTCATTCCTATAGAACTTGGCTTCAAAATCGATCAATTGCATTAAGTTCCAAGCACCCCGAACACCCCACCTTCCTACCCACAATAAAAATTTACAAGAAGCCCTCTCTAGATATCAAAATATCATTTCAACTAAGATGATCCCAATTTGCACACAACAACCTTCTTAGCTAAATTCTAGGTCCCATTTAAGATGACACTTTTCCAAAATTGAATTCCTTTTCCTCAACTTAGATCTCTATTATATAGAATTTCATTGTGTTTATTAACATCAACGTGATATCCAAATATTGACTAATTTAATCCTTGAGAAAGGTTTCATTGATGTATAATGCATACACTAGCCCACACTTATCCAAAGGTACCGATCCTACTTGAAACTCATATGTCAGCCATTTGATGACAAGGAATATCTTTAATAACCTTCAAGATGGCCAACTAACACTTTCAAGTAGGTCACAAATAGTCAAATCCATAAGGCACAACAATGTAGCCACCACAAAATATGATGCTTGTATTAGAAAATACAATGGTTGAACATACATCTAATCAATATGATTCTAGTATCAACACACAATCATTATTTAAATATAAAATAAAAAATTAAAATGAGAATAGAGTCTACTTAAGAAAGCTTCATTAAAAATTAAAAAAAGATCTTCAGGTTAGTCAAATTGAGGCTAGTTGAGGCCAACATCACCCTTTGGTAGAGGAATTTTGTAGCAAAAAAGATAACATTTATGGGATGTCAATGCTCCCTTGTGAAATAATGAGCACATATTATATGCTTGGCAAGCTTGTACTAATATTAACCTCCCAATAGATCAATAACATACACATAGGAAACATGGTAAAGTGATATATTTAGCCCATAAAGAGTCATAATAACATATTCCTGATGTCATAATAACATAATGAATCTACTAACATTTATATTCCCTTTTGACATCACACATTAGGGAGAATATGTTATAGAATAATTTAATACTAATACATGATATGGCATAATTTCATCATCCCTTACTTTGGTAGACGTTATTCTTCCCTTGAATATTCAAAAAACAAGTTTTGAGTTCATATATATGACTATTCAAAATATATAACATGTACATACACTACTCTTACAAAGGAAAAACACATACATATGCCTTTTTCCCTTTAACAACTCACATATATCTCCATTTTGCACCAAAAAAAGAAACTATGTGCATAATAACATGTTTCTAGGCAAGGTTTATGAGTTTTATTGAGAGTTATCTTCCTATAACCCCATTTCCAATGAAGTAAACTAAATTGGAGAAATATTTAGTTAATCCTATGGTGGAGGGGGGAGAGAACACCTGTATGTTGGAAAATTGTTTTCCATTCTACAGTATAAAATTTCCTTGATTTTTTAAGTTTCATATTCCAATTAGAAACCCCTTGCTTCTTAATAAATCTTGTGATCTTCTTGCATTAGAAAGAGACTCCTCTTTCATCTCCTTGCATTGATACACTGATATGATGAAATAGAGCTTTAGTAGCCTAGGGTGGAAAGTTCTAGAGGGTGGTTCTACACGACATTAGTAGCAAATAACTAGGTTGTATTTACCATTATATTGTTGTTCAAATTATTTATAGAGAATTCATTTCATTCCTCCCCAAGTTTTATGTATTGCCTTTTCTTTTATTTACTTAATTTCTGATAATTGATAGTGTTTACTTGTTTGGTTCCAAGTAATTAGAGCAATTAGGGTTTCACCATTTACATTACTTTCACTTGTTTCTTGTTTCTTGTTTCTTTAGTGTGCATGACTTCAAGGAAAGTGTTGGAGAAGAGATTTGGAGCGAGAAGGTCCATCCAAGGGATATAATCAAACCAATGGAATTCTAAGTAACTCTTTATAACCATATAAGTAACTATAATGGTAAACATGTTTCTACTATTCTGGGTGTGTAGTTTTCTTTCAATTTTCACTATATTGTGACATTTAACCCTAGTCATAGGAATTTAATTCCATAAATAATGAGTCTACAATATTTAGGTGGAAACTCTCTGGGGTGGATTTTTTTAATTTCATAAAGGAATAATTCTACCCTATTGGACATTATGATTATGAATACACAAGATGCACAAATCTATCATAGGAGAGAGACTAGGTAGTACTAGAGTATAATGATATCTTCCATAATTTATACTTGAATTTGGGTATCAAAGACTCTGAGTGACACTTGTTTTTGAAGTATTATAGTGGCCTACATAGGTAGATAAAAAAATAGATGGATTTCTTGGACATTTTATAACGAGGAAACACTTATCCATATGTTGTAAAAATTGAACAAAATTTAAGCAAAGGAATAAGTGGGAGTTTGGGTCTACAAATTAATTGCAACAGAAGCATGGTAAATGTACCCCTAATAAACTAAAAAAATATAGAGGAAGTATATCCAACCTCATGACAACCAATCTAACCCACATGGAAATAAGGGTAATAGGAAATCAATGGACACTAGAAAGTGTTGAGTTCCACAAAAGCCCCTAGTACAAAATTAATGAATTATACTCAAAATAATCATTGTTCAAAAATATAATTTAGACAAATAATCAAACCCTAGATTGGACTTTGATTTAAAGCCATTTTTTTTTTTATTAATGCAAAACACAATGCTACTATTACAACCACAAATATCCAACTAAAAGAGGCAAAGAAATTTGATGAGGGGGAGTGCCTCTGCCATTCATAGATGTGGTGGTATGGGACTCCACCACATTTAATTGTGATTATGGTAGACAAAAGAAGCTAATATCATATGTGGTAATCAAAATATCTAAGTTTCCTACAATGCCACACCCCTAACCATATACCATCAATCAGTTAATCGAAAGACAAGACATCCATGTCATCCAATAATGTTATTTGTCCTACAAATTAATAACTTCAAAGATGAGATACTATGTGATGTTTCTCCCCTTGAAGTTTGTGATGTGTCAAAATTCCTTGAAATGCAACAAATAGAATTAATTCTCCTAACTAATTATTCAATTTATTAATTTTCTGGTTAATATTGAATAAATCACACTGCAATTTATTTAAAAAATAAAATATTGCATAAGAAAAAATAGGAATTGAGAAATGGTAGCACACACACATAAAAAATGACATAGTTAGTTTTGGACAATTGTCCCTAGAAAAACCCAATGTGGGAAAATCAGTGCAATAGCTGAGGGTTTTATTATTATGCAACAATGAATTCTAAGTACAATAAATTTGGATGCCTAACTGGCTATACAATCTAAGAGAAAGAATGGAAAAATCACCTAAGATAATTTACCCTCATCTCCAAGCAATCCTGGCTCAAGGTTACCAGTAAAAACCAAGCCATCCAAACCCTCTGCACAGGAAGTGTGTCACTTGTGTGCAACATGTCTCACGCTTAGCTCAAAACTAATGTTAATCAAGTCATCCTACTTGTTTCTGAATGGGAAAGTGTCTCTCCTACCTCCTGGAAAATCCTCCCAGCCTCAAAAAGCTGATTCAACCTCCTCTCTAGAAAAATTGAACTACTCATTGAACCAACTACGCAGACCCTACACTTATTCTAGGAGAAAAAATTTGGCCTCCTCTCTTACCTCTCTGAAAACGGAAAATATTCCTCTAGATCACTGTATCTACCCCTCTCTAGCTCCACATCCTCTCTCTCACTCAAACTGTGTTGCTAGTTAGCATGAACTACCCAAGGAACTAGCACTACTAGCTCTTACTCACTGTGATGTATCTTTCTCCATCTACCCTTCAATCTCTTTTTATAATATCCAGTTGGGACTCCAACAACCAAGAATAAAAATATATAGATGGTTGAGATCATCTCCAAGTCGATCTGTGTGATTTTCTTGATAATTCTCACCTTTCACAATTAATTACTATTAATTAACTAGTTTTCCTAAGTTAGACTTAGGAAAATTTTAAATGATGGTCAATAAATTAAGTTGAACTATATTTAGGTCGAATTTCCAGAAAATATTTATGGGTTTTGGAAAAATTCTATATTTTATACTCTCCACAAATTCTTGAGACTAGAACAACGCCAAATGTGTTATCAAATGTTAGTTTATGTTTAAACATTTCTAAGTATTTATGAAATGTTTAGCAGTGTTGATATTTAATTTGTCAATGTTATTTCAAAAAAATTGTAACGCAGATGCTGACAAAACAAATGTCAGTGAAAGCAAGGGATTGCTCACAAGAAAGTGTTGACAAAAACAAATTGTTGAATGTCCATTTATATGCCGATAAATGATGCTGACAAATCCAACATCAATGATATCTAATTGGTATATGATAGCAATCATTTCACGGTAAAAAAATTCTTTACTCATCATTGTTTCCTTACAGTTGATTAATAGAGTAATCATATTGATGCATTTGAAATAATGATTTCGTACAGGTGAATTTTTTAGTAAGAAGATGTGGAAAAAGCCGTGAAGAGTTTTTTCTCTTGAAACCTAATGTTTCAGACTTAAAAGTGAGTCCATCTTTAGGGTTTCAATTCACAATGAAAAGTTATAATGTAATTGGCAAGCTATTTATATTTAATGATATAGAATTAAATTTTTCTTTTTGTCAGTGTCAGCTTATGATTTTTTTTAAATTATTAACAATGTTTAATCATTAATTTTTTTTTTAGTATTATTAATTTTCTTAAATAGATACCTCTAGTTATTACTAAGTTTAAGTCCATCATCCTTGTTCATGGTGTTAGCTCAGGTATGTCAGTGATAAAAAATGACTTTCAGTTTTTTTCCATAAAGTCATAGGCCAACATTTTTAAATTTTTCGAACCAGTTCTCAGAAAAATAATTTTGGTCACTGAAGAGGTCTAATTCAAGTATGTTTCTTCTTCATTTCATTCATTGCCACCATCATTTTCAAGGTAATCTCCAACATAATCAGTTTCAAGGTCATCACCATCTCCATCATCATCACTGAAGAGGTCTAGGGTTATGTCACTCCACCTCATATAGGTCAAAGTCTAGGTTCATCTCTGCCTTTGAAAAATCTTCAAATTTTCACTTAAAACAAGGAAAAAACCCTCCATTCCACTCATAAAACCCTAATGAAGGAGATATCTTGTTTATGAAATGAAATAAAGACCGCCTCTCTTGTTTCATATAGCTCAAGTTCCAAAAAGTTCCAAGCAACTCCATTCTGTCTCAATGTCTCATGAAAAGAAGAACTCTGTTTCATTGTCTCATTAAAGTACTAAAAAAAAAATCATTTTAACTTTCAAAGAGTTCAAAGGAGGTCAATCTGACCTATTTTCCTAGTCAAATACAATAGGTCTCATTCTCAGTTTTTAAAGACACCTCATCTTGTTTTGAAAAGGGTAATTTCCAAATGAGAAAAGTTCAAAGGTTTTAAGAAGTTGCCTCACTATCTCATTTAAAGGAGAAGTTTGTCTCATTGCTTCATTAAAATTTCCATAAAGTCACCTCAAGTGTCAAAGAGTTCGAAAGAGGTTCATTCTGCCTCCATATCTCACTTAAAGGAGCAACATGTCACTTTCAAGTGAAAAAAGGTAAAAAAGAAGTCATTTTTAAGTTTCAAAGGGTAAAAGTCATCTCAAATTTTATAAAAGGAAAAGGAAACTTCATTTTATTAATTTTTATCCTTTTCATATATGTGAGAGAAGCTCTCCACTTCATTTACCCTCCATAGTCTCTAAAATCCAAAGTACAAGGCTTAAATCCCATTAAAACCCGCTTGCAACCCTTCAAAATCACTTGTGTTACACTTTTGGGCATCATATTTCATTGTTTGATCATGTTGTTACCCTTCTGAGAGCACTACGCAACATTGTGTTATGATTTTATTTTGGAGCACTGCACACACATTGTTACACTTCTGTCTCCTTGTTACGCTCCTGTAGAGCATTGTTTTTTTTTTGGTAATTGAGGCTAAACTATATTAGTTCAAAAGTAAAACAATATATATGCTACAGGCTGGGTTGGTAAGTTACGCTTAGCCAATCCCAACCTTTTTTGCGCAAGTATGGGGCTGCCTCCTTGGAGGAAACCAACCTGAAAAAGATATCAAATAGAAAATTACAAAGTGTACCAGAGCACTAGTGAAAATAGAGGTTCTGTGATAATAAAAAGCATGAAAAAAAACTAAGGAGAGTTGAGTTGCTGCGCAGTCATGTTTCTTCTACATAATCATCATTACCTCGATCTTCCTCCACAATGGGACATGCGTACTCCTGTGCAGCGACATCCTCTTCAGTAGTAGATTGACGCGGAGGCCTGGAAGCAGGTGCGCAAAGGATGGGAGCCACTGGGTACTCAGCATCTGGGACTCGTGTCTAGGTGCCTTCCGAGTCCATTATCCAGACGTCTGTGTCATCCCATTCATCCTCATGTGCTAGAAGAGGATCAGTCTTACGGGGCAAGGGGTGTTCCTGGTGTGCAATGTTGAATTTATGTGGTCCGCTTCTGCCTCTCTGCATTACCTGAGTGGATGCCTCCTCCTCCTGGTCAAGTTCAGGACTCTAGGGGGCCTCTCTAATGTGACTACCCGAGGAGGATCCTTCAACGGATTCCAAGCGATTATCTGGCCCCCGGTGGTAGCGACGAGGGAGCACACCTCTATGGGCACCTCTGATGGTTCATTGGTGTAGTCTAGGAGCCATGGTCACATAAATCTTGGGGGTGATGGGGGTCTGAGAGGAGGTGAGGAGCAGCTCTGACCTGAGACGGGAAGTGCATAGCGAGGTGTTATTGGACAGGAAGGTACACTGATGGAGGATGCACAAGATAATTGGAGTACACAAGTTGGTGAAACTAGTAAGGCAGGTGGAGCCGAGGTGAGGTGCACATTCAAGGGAGTATGCAACCTGGGGGATTCTGCGAAGTGTGGCACTGAGGGGGAGGCTATGCAGTAGACTGGGCAGGCCAAAGGGCTGGGAATGAATCAAAAATACCAGAAGGAGAAGACTGTGAGTAGCTCTGTGTTGTAGGTCCTCCCCTTTTATAGGGTTGTGACACATGCGAATATGCTGAGCATTATTATGCCTCGCTCGCAGCTACATGTTGTGACTAATTTCATGAGTAGGCATGTGCGTAGAGCTATGGCCACATGTCATATCCATCCAGGAGATCATTCAAGAGATTGCAGTAGAGAGGTACCCTTGAGGGGATGTTGTTGTCTTTGCATGTCTTCATGATGCCTGGTCTCTGTCATCACATGTTTTTGAGTAGGTAAATCTTCTCTGCAGACAGAGACAATCCCTATAACCCTAGAGTGGGTCTAGCAACAAGAGGACATGCTAATGTGATGGTTCCTAGCTAATAAGTGAAACGAGTTGGCATAGATTGTCATACCTGTATTTCAACGCGATCGATGTAGTTGCAACAGAGGTCTCCCGATCCTTGTCCTGACATGTCACGATCCTTTAGCAATGGTATTCGAGTGGCTGCACAAAGATCAATGTACCAAAGCAACATACATGATAACAATTTCTTTCATAACTAGCTAATCAGTCAAGGAAGATTAAAAATATTGCATAATGTAAATCACATTGACACAAGATGGGAACCAAAACACCAGTCACATATATATTAAGAGAAAGAAAGAGATTACAACCGGAGCCTTGACATTGTAGTCTCCTTCAGCGGGTCCAGTCGAAGTGCATCTCGAGCATTCATCAAGGAATTTTGATGTAGCGAGGAAAAAGACCAAGCTCTCTCTCAACAAGGGTATCTCTCTTTGCTCTATCTCACAAAGATGTTCAACGATTCCTCTTCAACTATTCAACTATAATGGTTTAGCTAGCTGCATCAATATGAGATAGGTTTATTTATAGATGAAGAGGAGGAGGTTGGGATCTCTCAAATGGTGGAGGGGAGGCCTGATCCTTTGGGAGGTTTCCCCAAAAGGTGGATATGAGAGGCCAAAGGAAGGTGTTTGTGGTTATGCAGTCGAACAACCCAAGTTGACTCGCTCACGAAGCAGTTTGCATGGAAACTTCACTTCTATATTTAAAAAACATTCCAAAAACAGCTTAGTGTGGGATGCTCATTGGGACAGAGCACCAATGGGCATGGGGCCCAGTGTTAATTTCCTTTATTGGCGCGAGGGCATAACGGTCTACCAACGCCAACCCAAAAACATGTGTTTCTAATGGTCTTCTCAAGGAAAAGCTAACAGAGGAAATGTTCTCCTCATGGCAAGGGATGTAATGATAGTCTTTGCAAAGTATGACACTTTATATAAGTCACAAAAATGGTCCTCCAATGTGCAGGATGGGGATTGCAGGAAGAATGAAAAAATGTTGTGTAATAGATGCCCTAAAGCATGAGTTCCGTGAGAGAGGGAGGGGTGAAATTATTTATGAGAACGCGTTCGAACCAAACACCGTTGTCAGAAGACTTGCAAGTAAAAATACAACTAATATCTCTAATACATGAATATGTGGCATGGGCGTAGCCATCCATAATAGAGTACATAAAACTGAGATCCAAGGTATGGACGCAGCCATCCAATAATAAGGATCAACAAATAGACTCAGGTATGGTCGCATCCATACAATCAAAGAGTCATGCATATAATCATGATAAACCAAAATATCCTGTAGCGTGGATCTTATCTGAAAAAAACCAAGGTCTTGAGCTCCATCTCGACCCGAATAAGTACAAATTCAAGCATGCGAATATGTGAGCTGAAGTCGAACATGCAAGAAAGTCACTTGATTACCAGCCAATGATGAAATCTGTTAACATGAACGAGAGAAACCACCAATAATGACAATGGTTCTCAAGGTACTATAGATACAATCCATAGAATGCAAACAATGATATGGCATCGAACACCCATAGAATCACTTGATCAAAGGCCAATAATGTGGACCTATCGTAGAATGCGAAGAACCTGCCATTGAGGCATGCAAGCTCCAAGGTACCGAAAGGGATTCTCTAGGTCAACTTCCTGGATAATGAGCTGAAGTCGACAGGAAGTGAATCGGTTGAAGGAGGGCCATAATGTTTCCCACATCATCGACACGAGACAAAGGAACATGATGATAGTGAATCAGGACCAGACAGAGGATCAGAGGGAGGTTGAAAACTGCAATAGGAAACTTGTGTTGAACATATGGGCAACACAACTCTGGATTTGGCAGTATTTGACATCAAGGGATTTGAGGTCATGATGACGTGGAAAAGAGTAGATGAGAGGTCAAAAGATATTACCCAAACCCATGGAGGCAAGAATGACGAAATGAGATGTTCCCAACCGGACACGAATGCAGATGAGTGTCATGTTCAAGAGCGAGATACCGCCGACATGACAGAGAACTGGTTCCATGTTCCCCCACCATTGCTGGCGAGTACCCAAATTATTTTTGGAAAAAAAGCTTGAAGGGGATAGCACATGCTTGTCATGTAAGTTTTTCCTTTGGAAAAATCCATCCTAGTAAATTTTACAAGCCCAAGGAAGGATGAGCTCAGTTAACATCATGATGACGATTTCCGATGTCATTTAGGGTTTAACGAGTTTGAAAAAGGAATAACTCAACATCTTTTCACGTTTAGAGGGTTTGAAAAGAAGCAGAAAATAAAACTCCAGTAGTCCCTTTTCGTAGATAGTCTCACAGATTCTAAAAGGTAGAAAACTATGTCTGAGAGAACCTCTTAGTCGTGATGGGCTAAGGTATTCCTTTTTCGTAAATAATCTATCCCAGCCCGAAAAAGGGGTAAACATATACTGGGTAGATATTTTTTCGCAGCCAATTAATGAGTTAAAAATGACAAGAGTCTCAGCATTATTTTCATGTTTAGAGAGTCAGAAAAGAGTTGAAAGATGACTCCAACAGTGACTTTTTCATGTTTTTACTGAGTCCAAAAAAGTATAAAATACAACTCGTTACTTCATTGCTTTTACGTTAAAAACTTGTCGCTGCACAAGAGACAAAAGTAAAACCCATTTCTCAAAATAACATAGTTAATTAATAGAAAAGTACGCTTTAAAACATAATTAGGGTTCTAAAAAGTTATAAAACGCCAAAAATGGTAAAAAATAATTACTTTTTACTTTTACCTCTTGTGAGAAATAGTTACCCTTTTTACACGGTGATTTTGCGGTGGCAACAATGAGCAATCCGGAAGACAAATCTCGAATTCGCTAGGTCCAGGTCAGAGCCAACATCTTTTCTTGAATTCTGATTCCTTTTTCATTTCTTGTAACCCAATTTTATATGTTTGTGGGGGGATTTGGCAAAATCTAGGGTGTGGCGGTTGGCGCGGGTATGAGGCACAGACTAGCGCCAACCGACCAAAATTTTGAATTGGGGCGTGCCCATTGGCACGAATTTTTCTAAAACAGTCACGCGAATCATGGCGTACAATTTAGCATGTAAATGTAAAAAAACATGCCCATTTTAACCAACAAGAGCTTTGAATTTAGCTAATGACAGTCATATGACTATTTTTCCAGGTGTGAAGTGGAAAAATGGTGATTGAATGGAAAGAATGAGAACACAGTGAGGAAGATGAAATTTCCATGGATAACGAAAGATGCATGGAAGCTCTCAAAGATTGTGGGCTCAAGAAATTATTCATGACACAGTGTCTTAGAGCTCAACCGGAGCTGTTGCAATATTTGATTAGTGTCTGGGACGTTGATAAGGAAAAGTTCATTATTCATAATCAAGAACTCGAGATTGAAGTTTGAGATGTATATTTCAAAACTGGACTGTCATGAAGGGGGGCATTCCAATCCTGATCGACACCTGACCCTCTATGGAAAACATGAGTATGGTGATTTACAGGGTGTGCCCAGGGGCAAGGAAAGGATTGGGAAGCAGAAAATTGGATATCCAAAATATTCCGGACTTGGCACTAATGGTAGTGCTGCATACCATCACACAAGCTACAGGATCTCAGGGGCGGCATAAGGCCACAAATAAAAAACTACTTCTTGTTGTAGATTGCATGACATTGACCCTCTACAACTGGGCACAGGCAGTGATAATCAACATGAAGCGTCAACTGACAAAGTGCAAGAAAGGAAAATTGAAATAGTTTGGTTATGGGTATATTTTGGTATCTTTCATCTTGGAATGACTAACAATATTTCAGTGACAAGAGGTGATAGTTCCTACACCACCAGCATAGGAGCCACGGATGGCCTGTTGGGCTGCACTGATGCCAAGGGCAGGTGGCGGTCAACAGATGTCCTGGAGATCAAAGTTCTTTGAGTGGCTCTGCTAACATCTGATCGTCATGGAGGATTGGCCCTATTCAGGCACATAATTCACTGGTGATGAATATTTCCTGCTCCCAGAAGGAGAGGATTGGGATGAAGTATTAGGTAAGACTCAATTTTTAGTTTCATGAGTATTATGATTTTTTTTTATGCATGTTCTGAAATTAAATCCATGTAATTGCAGATGTTGGCCCAGAGATACCTGCAGGTATGTCTCTAATAGCGAGGCAGATTCCTCGCGATTTTGACATAGCCCCTCATGGTGAGGGAGGTGAAGAGGGGGAAATCATACGCAACTTGGAGGGAATCTCCTGTGGGATCCTAGACTATGCGCAATTCAATGACGTTCCTCATGCATACCAGAGACACACTATAGGGGTGTCAAACCGAGTTCACTGCTTGCTGAGGCGGTTTGTATGGGAAGTGACGTGCTATCATGAGTGTCACGCCAAGTAGACACCTAGGTTTTATTTCTGCATATTTTTGAGAGACAAATGTCTCGAGATGTAATGGAAACATACATAATTTTTGAACTTTATGATGCACACTGATGCAAATATTCGATATATATATATATATATATATATATATCTATTTTCCTATATGGATATTGTCATGTGATGATGATTTTTACAAATTACACAAATTTCTGTCTAATACAATGTTAGCTATTGTATCAGTTAATACGTTCATTATGATGCATATTGAACGTATTGAATGGAAACATACATATTTTTTGAACTTTATGATGTACACTGATGCAAATATTCGATATATCTATATATATATAGATATATATATATATACATCTATTTTCCTATATGGATATTGTCATGTGATGATGATTTTTACAAATTACACAAATTTCTGTCTAATACAATGTTAGCTATTGTATCAGTTAATATGTTCATTATGATGCATATTGAACGTATTGAATGGAAACATACATATTTTTTGAACTTTATGATGCACACTGATGCAAATATTCGATATATATATATATATACATCTATTTTCCTATATGGATATTGTCATGTGATGATGATTTTTACAAATTACACAAGTTTCTGTCTAATACAATGTTAGCTATTGTATCAGTTAATACGTTCATTAGTCTAGGAATATGTTGATATGTAATATAATCAAAATTTATTTCCAGTAAACAAACACAAAAATACAACCTTAAGATGGAAGGGTTTCTAACAGAATAGTGTCCATTAAGTTGAAGGACAACAAGCTGAGTCTAGGTTAACAATAAATGCACTAATATCAAGGTTAATCAACTCAGTTAATAGTTCAATAACAACACTATATTCAACGACATTGTTTGTAGTTCATCCTAGAAAAATACCTTGGAGATCTATCAACTCACCAACAAGATCATAAATCACCCAGGTTGCTGAAGACAGGTTCTGGGTACTACGGGAAGCACCATCCACAAAACCAACATAAGGGGTAATAGACATCTGCACAATAAGCAATGATCCAATAAGAAGGAAAATGCTCGCAAAGCACACCAAGCCAAAAATGAACAAAAATGAAAAGAACACCTATGTTCACAAAAACATGCATGAATGACTCATGCATAATATTTTTTAAGGTACAACCCATTTCTGGGCTGATCCAGAGGATGGCCTTCATAATCAATAAGCTCATAGGCCCCATTCCGTAAAACACATTTAACAATGTAGGGCCCATGCCACATGGGTTGAAATTTTCTTGCCCCCAGCTTATCGTGAGCTTGGTCGTACAGGAGAACGAGATCTCCTTCTATGAAGGAACGAGGGGAACTGACTAGTCAAAAATGGGCTTTGACCCGCTTTTTCTATGTTTCAATGACCAGAGCAGCAAAGCGGTGAGTTTCATCCAGCATTTATAAGTAGAGAATACACTCTTCTTCTGGTGAATTTTTTGGCAGCAATTCAACAACTAACTTGAGCGAAGGTATTTCACATTCAATCAGAAGGGTAGCTTCCAAAATGTAAACAAGCTGAAATGGAGTAAATTGAGTCACATCCTTTACTAAGGTTCGATATGCCCAAAGAGCCGAGAACAACATGAGATGCCAGTTTGATTTGTGCATCCCAATCGTACATTGAAGCATAGTGACTAGAAATTTGTTCACGGCTTCAACCTGGCCATTGGCCAGAGGATAGTACGGCGTTGAGTTGTCATGGTGCAAACCCAACTTGGAAGTCAACTCCGTCACCATATAATGCCGAAAACGGGAACCATGATCGGTAACGATGGCTTGAGGGAAACCAAACCTACTAATGACATGATTGAATAGAAATTGAGTTATTGTATTACCGTTAGCCGTAAGTGTATGCATTTCTTCGTCCCATTTGGTGAAGTAGTCAACAACTATGATGATATAAGCATGCCCCCCAGCCGAGTGAGGGTTACACATCATAAAATCGATGCCCCAATTTGCAAAGGGACCAACGGTAATGAAAAGGTGGAGATGGTAAGGCGGCGCGTGCATCTTGCGCTGATAGATTTGGTAATCATGGCACTTATGAACATAAATAATGCATTATTTGAAGATGGTAGGCCAGAAATACCTAGCGCGAAGAATTTTTTGTGCCGTAGCATAACCATACATGTGACCGCCATAGGTGCCACTGTGGCAGTAATTCAAAGCTTTCTTAGCTTCCTCGAGAGTCAAATACCAGAGGATAACAGAATCAACTCTGATGCGATAGAGTCTATCTCCGATAATACGATAGGGTTGCGACTGATGACGGATGTGTCAGTGGGCATCCTTCGTCAACTCAGATCGGAAGGTAGAAGTCTGAAGATATATGATGATATCACCTACCAAGGATCGAGGATGCTGATAAAAAAAAGCGTGTCGTCTGGAATGCGTTCCTCGAAACCAGACAGAGTGGAGATGGAAGGGAGATAACAGATTAAATCGACGAAGACTAATGATTTATTCGACTTGGAAGTAGTGAAATCCAAATCGAACTCTTAGAGGATGACAATCCACTTCGAGTAGTTTCCCCCCAGTAATTGATGAGACAATATGTAGTTCATAGGGTTGTAGTTAGAAATCACAGTCACTATATGCAATATAATATAGTGACGAAAAATTTGAACAACTTGAACAACAACGAACGCCAACTTCTTGACATGTGCATATTTCGTTTCAGTATCAAGAAGGTTATGAGATAGATAATAAATGACATGCTCGTCACCATCGTCATCGTCTTGTACAAAAACCATGGAAATCGTGATGAAAAAGGTGGCTAAATAGAGGGAATAATCACGATGATAATTCAGTGGATGTAGCAGAGGAGCATTGACAAGCAATGTCTTCAGCACATCGAAGAAATTCTGAGCGATCTCATCCCAAAGGAATGGGACACCCTGCTTCAGTAATCGCGTAAATCCTTTAGCCACTTCGGCATAGTTAGGTATAAAATGGCGTAAGAAATTAACCTTTCCCTGCAGGCTCTGCAGCTGATGTAGTGAGGATGGAGAGGGGAGATTAACAATAACTTCAAATTTGAGTGGATCGAGATGAATCCCATATTTGGAAATGAAAAACCCTAAGATTCTACCGGAGTCAACGTAGAAGACGCATTTATGCGGATTCAGCCGGATGTTATAACGTCGACAGTGAAGAAAAATCTGACGGAGATGATTAGGATGGTATTTACACTTAGCTGAATGAGCCGCTATGTCATCCAGATAAGGCTGAAAAATGTTCTTGATATCGTGGAAAGAATATGACATTGCTCGCTGAAACGTAACCCCAACATTTTTCAGATCGAAAGGGAGCTTTTTATAAGCGACAAATAAAGGCGATATTATGTTGATCAATCGGGAGAATGTTAATTTGGTCGTACCCAGAAAATCTGTCCATAAGGGAAAAAATCCCACTCCCCACATAGTCATCAATGATTTTATCAATAAAGGGAGTAGGATAATTATCCTTAGGGTAGGCCCGGTTAATATCACGGTAATCAACATAGACTTGAATGGTACCTTGTTTCTTATCTATAGGGACAATATTGGAAACCCATTCTGTCAAGGGAATCAGATATATAAAACCATCTTTGAGAATTTTTTCAACTTCACCCTTAATAGCAACTGCCTTTCTAGGGTGCACCGAATGAAGAAGCTGGCAAATAGGCTTCACACCATGATAGGTAGGGATTTCATGCACCACTATACTAAGATCGATGCAGGGAATTTCTTTGTAAGACCATGCAAAGACGTCACGAAACTCATGGAAAAGGCTTGTATAGACCTAAACCTCATCCGAAGAGAAGGTCACCCCAATATGGATGTTCTCGACAATTCCCGGTTTGACGAAAATGTCGATAGACATCATTTGTGCGATATTACTCAAGTTACCCTCTGCAAAAACTTCATGTGTCAGAATAGGCGTTTGAAGCGAATGAGAAGGGACCTGAGAAGCAAACCTCTCAAGACATTTAGAAATGGCCCCGAGGCCAGGCATGAATGAGGAACAATGATGATTACCATCGCAAGGGGGATCCTCGAGAGACATAGTTTCCAAGATGGAATCATCGGAGGGAAATATCTCTTTCAAGGGATTGAGCGAATCTGAATCACCAAGCCAAGGGGATTGAGAATAAGTATTAAGAGACATGCCTAAAGGATAATGATTAGGAGGTGGAGGATTCGAAGCTAAAATAAGCTCACAGTAATCAATCTCGATAAAAAATAATGACATCAAATCTCCAAATGAATCGATCTGCTCAGGCGAAGGGATGATCCACGGATCATCAGACTTGGAGATTATATTAACCTGAACAGTGTTGGGAGGAGGAAGAGGAAAAATACCCATGAGGGTAGGATCTTTGAAGAGACCCAACCCTAGCTTTCGTAAGGTGTAAGATTTTGATCCATGTACGGAACGTTGTTCTCAGAAGAAGAAGTTAAGAATGACAACTGATCAACAGTAACGATCTTTTCTTCGTGCAGAAATTTCAAAACACGAAAGAGAGTGGACAGAACGCACAACATGGCATGAGTCCAACTGCGACCGAGGAGAAGATTGTAATTGAGCTTGGCGTCAACTACTTCAACCTCGATGTTGAGTCTCTTCCCTTCCAGAGTAATCGAAAAGCTAGCGAGAACACCAAGAGGTTTAGATTCCCTTCCATCGAATGCTTCTAGAGCATTTCGAGATGAATTCAAAGCTATAGAACCAATGGATTTCCAGCAGGCAGATGACATGACTCAGATAGACGCACCCTCGTCCATGACTACTCGATGGATATTTAGTCCATTAATTCCAACTTGTATGATGAGCGCAAGCTAGTGAAGGAGACATGGGACGAAATTCTCCAGGTCGAAAGTGATAAAGCTTGAGTCAACAGGATCAACGCCACCGATCGTAGATAGCAAAGCCTTCCATTGAGACAGACAACTCTGAAGCACTTCTAATGCAGACATTGTAGATGGCGCCTGAGCCAAATCCTCAACAGTACTGTAGTGTTGAGCAGTACAGGTGTTAGGATTATAAGAAGACTTACAGAGTACAACTTTGGAAGGTGGTTGTACAACGAGCTCAGGACTCGACCTTTCAATTTGAAGAGGGATAGAAATAGGCGGAGGAGGAGGAACATCAATAATCTCTTTCCCCACTGTCTGACATAGTTCGGTATAATATTTCGATTGGGTAGCTATGGAAATGGATGCAGAACAATTCATCATGAAAACATGAGAGCCAAATGGGGCAGAGGACTAAGGTTGCTCTTCCAACTGAGTTTGCTGTGACTGAAATGGTTCTTTGAGAATAGTCGGAGTTCCTTGGGTGCCCTTGAGCAATCGACTCACTTTGGCCCGTCAAGGATAGTCCTTGGTGTAGTGCTCTTCGTCACATATCAAGCAAGGATACTTCAGTTTATGATGTGAACCATCATCAACATTATATTTCTGAGAATCCTATTTCGGGGTATCAGTTTTGGCCTTACCTTTACCCTTATTTTTAACTTTGGAAGTTTTTTATGCTAGATTGGCCTGAACAACATTGAATTCCACGGTTTTACCAGAATTCAAGATCGGCTGAGAAGCAGTATCATTGGAAGTATATTTTTTCTTCCCAGGGTTCGGAGGAGAATACTTTCGAGAAGTATGAGACACAGAAGTGATGATACCGTCGACAGATGGCATTGTCAGTGCTTTGGAAGTTCCAAGTCTAGGAGCATCAGGCAAGAGATTGTATAACGTGTCAGACTGAGAGCACACAAGATCTAGGTACTGGGAATGAGCAATGGCTTGTTCCTTAGTGACACACGCCCCCATAGAAATGTCCTTAGCAATAGGACTAATGAAAGAGGTAGTAAACCAATCAGTTAGAAGCTAATCATGGATTTCAAACTTGATCAAGTGATGACGATGCCTCCATTCATGAATTTGATTTGAGATATGAGTATCTCAATCTTGTTTCAAGGATGTGAGGAGGTGCATCCTGGTTTCATACCGAATCGGTGACTGAAAGTGCATGAGAAATGCCATGGCTAAAGAATTGAAATCCTAAAGTATGCCACGAGATAACTCAATGTACCACATGGCAGTGGAACCAATAAGAGACTGTTGGAAAATATGGAGTCTTGATAGAATCGTCAACCCAAGATTTAGAGGAACACCAAATATGGTATGTCATGATGTGCGCTTGGGGGTCTTCTCCGGACTTGCCCTAAATCTTGGGACAATCACCAGGAGTTTTTGTTGGAACTGGAGGCCAATACAGGTTATGAAGGATTGGATCATTTGTTAATTTTGACACATATGGTAGTTCCAACATTGCAAGAAATGATAATTGAGGATTAAAAGGCATTAGAGGTCGTTGATAAAGACCCGTGTTAGCATTCCACCCAGGTTGAGAGAAATTCTGCCCCCATATGTCTTATCCCAAAGGATTTTGTCCATAGGGGTTATAAGCTTGATATTTCTACCCATACTGGGGTTGAGGACCGGGATACTGATTCTAAGCATACCATTGAGGTCCTTGCTGAGAAACATAGAGATTTTGTTGCGGAATGTAAGCATTTCCTTGAGGTAGATTAGATACCATCTGGGATTGATTTTGAGGGTAATAAGTGAAACCTTGAGGTGAACTATATATCGCTTGAAATTGAACTTGAGAAGGGTAAGTAGTGCCTTGAGGTTTAGCAGGTTGAACTGGCTGCTGAGTTGGTTGAACAGGTTGAACCGGCTTCTGAGTAGGTTGAACAGGTTGAAACAATTGTTGAACGGGTTGATCAGGTTGAATCGACTGCTAAACAAGTTGAGTAGGCTGAATTGGCTACTGAGCTCGGGGAGGCTATGCCTGTAGAGAAATTTGGCCTGGATATTGAGGGCCATAGGGTTTCCCTTGTGGAAGAGGTTGGCCCGATGGTTGTGATGGACTAGGTTGCCCCTGAAAACCAAGTTGAATCAGAGTAGGACCGTAGGTTTGTCCTTGCTGTACAAAAGCTTGGCCTTGTAGAACGTAAGGTTGTTGCTGTTGCACAAAAGGTTGTCCCTGTGGTGGATACATTTTCCCCCCAAGAACATAAGATGCTCCTAGTTGAAACTGAGGTTGACCAGATGGACCATAAGGTTGTCCTTTTTGGACCAAAGGTTGTCCCTGTAAGGGCTATCCTTGTGGACCGTAAGGTTGTCCCTGAGGACCAAATGTTTGTGCCTACTGGACCAAAGGTTGTCCTTATAGGCCCGAGGGTTGTGCCTGTATCAATGGTCCTTGATGAGAAATGGCCTGATAGGGATCATATGGAGGCAAATAAACAGCTTGATGCGAATCAATCAGAGGCATATATACAATATTAATGTAGACGTCATAATGATGGGGAGGATTTCCAGGAGCTTGCAGCTGCTGAGAACCCTGAGGTGCAGAACTCTATGGCTGAGAATCAGGAGAGGGAGCATACCATCATTGAATATCCAACAAATATTCATCGAATGTATAAGTATAAACCATAGGCATGGTAAAAGTAGATGGGGTTTCTACAACACGAGGTTTTGATCCACTCACGGTAGGCTTAACAGGCAATGTGGGATTGATAACGATAGACCTGCGAATAGCAGCAGACCTTGACGATTGAGTCATGCTAATAGTTGGTGCAGATGAAGCTACACAAATGGTAGGTCGGACCGAGACAAATTTAACAGTGGCTAATGAGATGGGTGTCGAGGGCGACATTCCTAGTGTAGGAAAACCAAGCTTCCATTGGGAGGCACTGTATTGGATTCTGCAACAAATGCGACACCAGAAATGATCTAACCCAAAGTAAGATAATTGGGTAGAAGATACATTGATTGAGGGGAAGGTTGACTGGAGACATATGGGAACTCTTTTGGGAAAAGCTGATATTCTGCTATAGAAGCATGCAACCCTTCACTGCCAAAAGGACTGGAAGAATCCATGTATTATGAGGTCGTAAGATCGTCGAAAAGACAAGGAGGAGTAGGAGGTAAAGCAGTAGCTAATAATGGTGATCCCAAAGTAAGAGGAGGGAATTATTACTTGCTCCCAAAACCAGACCAAGCACCCTGAGGTGGCCAATTGAATTCAAAAAAACCTTCAAGAGGAGACCGGGTAGCGAGAGGTAAGACACTCAAGAGAATAGGCTGCGTAAAATCGGCAGAACTAGTGGACTGAGGTGTTTCTAAAGAAGCGTCAGGAAAAGGACTACCACTAGGAGGTAGTGAAGAAGACGACGAAATTGGTGGTTCCGCCACTGTGACAATATTTCAACACAGGAAGGAAAATGAGACAGCCTATTCAAGGCTTCAAGATCAAACTCTAAGGAACTACAAAAACAAGCCAAGTAGAAAAATTTTAATGGGCGTGTGATCGTAGGCAGTTAATTTTATGACATTGAAATAGAAATTTGTTGTTTCATGTTTTAAGAGTCGAGAAACAAGAAAAAGATGACTCTAGTCACTTTCAGGATTGAATGAGCGTGAAAGGACAAGTGCTCGATGATATTTTCACTTTTTAAGGAGTCACGAAAAGATCGAAATGGCTACTAAGGTAATCTAAGCAAGAGGGTGTACCAAGTTTTCGTGAACTACCATATACACCTTGGTGATAAAATGAAAGAGAAATGACCAAGGACTTGATGTATGTGCAGGTAGTCTCCCCAAATGCTGTGTTCAGTGTATCACAGTTATAGGGCGGCAGACTTGGCTTCTTATGGATAAAGGATTTGAACCTATGAGGGTCTCCCTTAATATACACGATGGTACGGGGAGAAAAAGTCTGTACTAGCGCTGTCTAAAGCCAGGCAAGGCAGAGAAGCAATCAAACGACCGAAGTCGACTCGACAAGGCAAACTCTAAAAAAAAACGAGATGAAAAACTCACACTGATCCCCAGCGGAGTCGCCAAATTGTTGAGTAGGTAAATATTCTCTGTGGACAAAGATGATCCCTTTAGCCCTAGAGTGGGGCTAGCAACAAGAGGAAATGCTAATGTGATGGTTCCTAGTTAACGAATGAAACGAGTTGGGATAGATTGTCCTACCTGTAGTCCAATGCAGTCGATGTAGCTGCAACAAAGGTCTCCCAATGCTTGTCCTGACATGTCACGATCCTTTAGCAATGGTATTCAGGTGCCTGCACAAAGATTAATGGAACAAACTAGCATACATGATAATAATTGCATTCATAACTAGCTAATCAATCAAGGAAGATTAAACATATTGCATAATGTAAATCACATTGACACAAGATGGGAACCAAAACACTAGTCATGTATATATTAAGAGAAAGAAAGAGATTAAAACCAGAGCCTTGACGTTGCAGCCTCCTTCATTAGGTCCAGTCAAAGTGCATCTCAAGCATTTGTCAGGGAATTTGGATTTAGCAAGGAAAAATACTAAGCTCTCTCTCAACAAGGGTCTCTCTCTCTGCTCTCTCTCACCAAGATGTTCAGCAATTAATCTTCAGCTATTCAGCTATAATGGTTTAGCTAACTGCATCAATATGAGATAGGTTTATTATAGAGGGAGAGGAGGAGGTTGGGATCCCTCAAATGGCGGAAGGGAGGCCTTATCCTTTGGGAGGTTTCCCCAAAAGGTGGAAACAAGAGGCCAAAGGAAGGTGTTCATGATTATGCAGTCGAACAACCCAAGTTGACTCGCTCACGAAGCAGTTAGCATGGAAACTTCGCCTCTATATTTAAAAAACATTCCAAAAACAACTTGGCGCGGGTAGCTCACTGCGACAAAGTGCCAATGGGTGTGTGGCCCAGTGTTAATTTCCTTTATTGGCGCTAGGGCATAACGGTCTACCGGTGCCAACCCAAAAACATGTGTTTTTGATGGTCTGCTCAGGGAAAGGTTAACAGAGGAAATGTTCTCCTCATGGAAAGGGATGCAATGATATTCTTTGCAAGGCATGACACTTTAAATAAGTCGCATAAATGGTCCTCCAATGTGAGAGATGGGGATTGCAGGTATGGTGAAAAATGTTGTGTAACACATGCAAATGATTGCAGGAGTGAGGATCCATGTCGAGTGAAGGCCTGTGCTACAGATATTCATCATTTTGAGCGTGGGAGAGACTTGTTCATACATGCTGCTACTGTCACCCGCATCCAGGGTCCTGTAGAGCATTGTTATGCTTTTGTAAAGAAGCAATTTTCTGTGTTTAAAGCTTGGGAACCCAAAAACCACTCAAAGATCGTGGTCCATCCATTTGTATAACCTCCATACAAGGTAATATTTCAATATTAATGTGGGTTTTTGGTTGAATGTTGAAGTTTTAAAAACTTTTCACGTTACTTTATGTTCTCTCCAATATATGTTCATTGTCATATATATAAAATTTTTATTAAGGAAAACCCTAACCTACCCTATTTGACCTAAATTTTAATCCTATCACATAAACCATAACCCATAAATCCCCTATGCTTTACCACCACTCTATTATCATCTACACTACCATCCCTAACATGCTTAATACAATCAAACCCTAATTCAAGCTTTTCCACAGTGAAAAATTTGACATTGACTGTGTTTTAGGATTTTGAATAACCTACACCCATCCATTTTCCCTCATTCCACTTGCATTGTGGAGCTAAGGTGCCATACTCCTCACTGAATTTTTCTTAGAATTTTCACTTAACCCCATGACCCACATTTCATCTTACCAACTTACCCTACTATTGCACAAGCTATTCTCACTGTCAAAATTGGGAATTTCTCGTGTTTTAGACATTTTCATACCATCCTCACACTCATTTTCCCTCATTCCACCTAAAACTTGAAGCTAACACACAACACAACCTACTCAAAATTTTCTATAATTTTTCTCAGCTTCAAGGCCCTTCATTTCATTCACCAAACTCACACTTTCCTACACTTTTTTTTTCCAAATTTCAATTCATTCACTCATTTCATTAAAACCCTATGGTTTTCATCATTCCGCTGACAAAAAAAATGGAAAGGGAAAAGAAGAGCTTCAAAGGAGGGCACCACCTCAGGCTTGGACCCTTCACCATGCATGAAATTAATTCTTCACCATTGGCCAGAAAGTGCTTTGAAAGAGTGAGTGTTTGACATTTTGTGAAAGGCTTATGGAAGGGGGGTATCATCTTTAGTTGTGTATCCTATTTGCAACAAGCTACAATATGGGAAAGGTCACTCTTGTAGATATGGAGATAAGCCTATCATATGACCTGATCTCTTTAGCTACAGGTATCCCTTCTCATGGAGAGAAGTGGTTCAAGGGTATGGATTTAGACATTCAAAACTACAAGCAATTCCTCAAGCCTCATGCTAGAGAGGAGCCATAATACATTTTTCCTTTCAGACACCTCAGAAAAAAGTATGCTCCTCTGATGATGTTCATAATGAAGTACTTCACATGTGAAGGAAGATTCTCCAGGTTGTATACACATCACATCAGGATTTTGATGCATTTTACCTCTGTTAAAACACTTGATTTGCCACACTATTTGCATAGGAGAATGATTAAGATGTCTGAGAAGGTTCATAATATATGAGAAGATCATCGCACTAGTAATTTTCATCATGGCCTAATGAAGCTCGTTGTGTTGCATCACTTTTCCTCCATAGACATGACCTGGGAAAACTTCTTAGAGTGATTATCAGTAGCGCTTTCTATCCTTCCTATTACATCATCAACAAAAAAAATGGAGGTTGGCTCTTCTAGCATTAGTATTTAGCCTTTAGATGTTCCCAGGCTTGTGGAATTTTCTCATACATATGAGAGGGGGAAGAGACAAGTATTTGCGCCTAAGTCTTCCAAGAGTGTTTTTGCACTTCACACCATTGTTGAACAATGTGAGATAGAGGAGTGACCTTTTTTCCATCAACATAGCGAGTCAGTGCCATTGGATACTGAAGTATCATCATAGGTGGAGGTTAGATCAGTTGAAGAGATCATCAAAGAGTAAGATAATGAACGAGCAGAATTGAAAGAGGCCTTCTCCATTGCCCAATCTCAAATTACTTTCCTTCAGCATCAAAATTTCCAATTGGAAGTAAATCAAATCCTACAAATCAAGTACGATTCAGACATGGAGAAAAATAGAGGTAAAGGAAATAATATTATTGTTGTTGAAAAAAAATGGGATATGGACGCTGAAACATAAGCAAGAAGACCAAGAACAAGAGGTCTCAAAAGGGCGTTGGAGCGAGAAAGATAGTCAACTCATCAGCCTGAAGAGTTGACCTTTGATGAGCTTATTGCCATGGAGATCAATGAGGACAAAGAGATTTGGTTGTCAAGAGTTAATGAGCATTTGGAGAATCTTTTGAAGAAGGATAAAAGGAATAACAATCTGCAAAGACACATGGCAAATCACTATCGCACCAAGAACACCATCTCTCAAATAAGGTTGAAATAAGTGAAGAAAAGGCTTAAAGAGGTGCAAATGAAGCTAAAAAAGAAGGATCACTTGGATTCATTGGATGAAGCTTATTTATATATTTAGCCCATCTCTCACAAGTTCCATAGAACCAATTTTGAGAATTTTTGATCAATTTTTGTATTTTATATGATTTTTTGCAGAAATATGGAAATTTCTCATGGAAGAAGGGTAACAGAATTTTGTTACTTTTATTTTGGAGGCATCTAAATGATGATTGATTTACATGTATGGATGTATTTTGATGAGTAAATCATATATCAGGAATTCTCATGGCATGAGAAGCTGTAATTTGGGAGAAAAAGCTCAAAGCCACTCATTTTTCACGTGTCTACCTCCTTTTTGGACCCTTTGTTACGCTTTTGAGTGACCTTGGGATAATGGAATTTTGAAGGCCTTACCATGGTCCATTTTGAAAAATTAAAGCTTTTATGGAAACTATAAACACAGGGATAGTTGACCATTTTTTAGAAGTGGATTTGGATTCTTTAAAGTTCCTCAAAAATTATTCTAAAGTTTTATTACGCTTCTGCAAATTGTTTTTACTCTTTTGTCAGAAATTTCACAAATCAACATTGGATTCGTCATGACACTTGTGAAGCTTAGAAATGGTCACAAATTTGAGGAAATGATGTCATATGGGTTTTCATTAGAGTTATTGGGTTGGTTTTTTCCTCCTATCATGATGGAATATGTAATTAATGTAAGGGACAAACACTCCTAGTTTGTAGCTAAAATTCAGGGAATGGTTTCTAACCTCCCTAGAAACTAGTAAATGACTCATCTTTTGCATTTATGATCCATTTTGGATGGGATATCGACATATTAGGTGTCATAGTCCCTATTTTCTATAATTAAACTCTCTTTAGTCTTTTGTGGTGTTGGATAGTCTCATATTGCAGTGCAACTCTTGTAATCAGCTTTTGGAATGAAATCAGAGATAGATTTGCAGGAATTGTGTTGAGATACTTCTGGTATGGTTTGAAGCATATGTTTTTCTCATGTATGCTTATCATTTCATGCTTAATACCATGTCTTATTCTTCATATATGTTTATCTGGTAAGTTTGAGAGCATAAATCATGTTTATGCATGCTCTATTTTAGAAAAGATTCACCATATTATGTTTATTTTATTCTCCACTGAATGAATTCACCTCAGTTCTCATTCAAAATATCCTCCATTTCATCCTATATTCAATGCCTTATTAATATGCTTTCAAACTACCTATCTTACCTCACATATTCTCTATAGGTTCACCTTGGAATTTTAGACATAAAAACCTTATACACAATCCATTCACTCACTTTTCTATTCAGCACTAAAAACATCAAACAAAACCTATTTACTGAGCTTAATACCTAGCCTAAGATAATTATATACTCAGCCATTAATTTGACTACAAAAGTGACAATGAGAGAGCCTTCTCTGGTCTGGTTAGGGCTAGCTTCCTGATCTAAATTTTTGTATGTGGTTACCTTTCTCCAATCCTATTTTCAGCCTTAGGAAGTTGGGGAGAGTGATAACACACGAGGTTTATCCTTTTTTCGATTTAAATAGCTTCCTTAACTCTTATTTTTAAATAATTATCTTCTTTTTGGATGAGTTTAACATTTTCCATGTAGATGTAATGAGAAGAGGAGTGTGAATGTTCTACCAAGGAAAATTTTAATGTTCTGTTTCTCAATATGTCAGTTGCATGTTCTTTGAGTCTAATGCTAATTGATCTTCTGGTTTCACCTATGTATTATTTACCAGAAGAAGAAGGTATAATGTAAACACCTTTATTTTTATTAGGGTACACTTGGTATTTTATAGAGTAAATTATTTTTCTAATGGTGTTAAGAGGGGTGAAGGCAACCATGATATTATGTTTTTTTTTTTGGCTATTTGATCTATAGATCCTTTTATGAAAGGAAAGGTGATTTTAGGGAGGTCTAAAGGTGTTTTTTATTTCTTTTTGTTTATATTTTGATGTATTTTTTTAATGATTCCTCTATGATATCCATTTTATTTAAAGGATTTGTAAAGATGGTCAATTTTAAGATCCAAATGATTTGGATAAGAAATTCTCGAAGCTCTTATGGTTAGGGTTTTGATGATGCCAATTTTTTTTGGGATGGTGATGAGATTTTGTGTGAAAATATTTATCAGTGTGGGTTCTCTTCCTGAAGACTTGGTGTTCTATTTTCCCTTTTTTCTTGGTAAAAATAACATCAAGGAAAGATAATTGGTCCTCCTCTTCAATTTCAATAGTGAATTTGATATTTTCAAAGAGGTTGTTGATGTGAGATAGTCGAAATTCGTCTAGCTTGTCTTTTCCATAACACCATTTTGTGAATAATTCATCCACATACATTTTCCTTTCTTCAGGTGTGTATGGAAATGAAATAAGGGCTCTTTGTTCAAAATTCTCCATATAAATTTTGGCTACTATCGATGATAGTGGAGATCCCATAGCTGCACCATGTGTTTTCTCATAGATTCTTCCTTTTAAACTGAAGTTTGATGATTTAAGACAAAGTTTTAGTAATTCCACCATTTCACTATCAATAATGGTTTCCATAACTTTGATAGAATCATCCATTGGGACCTTAATGTATTGTGATACTATGTAAAATATTACAAGGATATCTTCCTCATTTACTTTTAATTTTTTGACCCACTAGACAAAGGATGCAGAATATTTGACATAAGACGAGGTGTTACCAGATAGTGGGCACAAATTTTTTTCAAGGTATTTTTCCAATAGATAAGTGGGTGATCCTATGTTATTTACTATGGGTTTCAAAGGGATTCCACCCTTATGTATCTTGGGAGCACCATATATTCTAGGGATAATTGCACTGGAGGGTGTAATTTTTATTTTTGCGACGATGTCCAAATATTATCCTTTTAGTTTGTTTATAACTTCACGTAATATTCTTTTGCTCAGGTCACCGACGAAAATGTGGGTTAGTTTTCATTTCATTGGACGATTTTAGTGCATCTGGATATTTTCAAATATCAGTGTTGTGGTTTTAGTATCGGTTGCAGTTTTTGTGGGAATATGTCGAGGAAAATGGGGAAGAGCGGTTGTATGTAGAGAGGGGAACTAGAAGCCCCTAAGTTGCCCAAGTCTAGCCCAAAAATCCAAGAGGAGTTTCGATAGGCTCGATGGGAACAATTTTTTTGTTGTTGTGATGGGTATCACAATGGTTTGGCACAAGCATTTGCTGAAAATTTTGAAGGTGAAAATGTTTGAATTGTTGACATTTAATTCTTAGTCAGAGCAGAGTATTTCAAAGGCCACTGGTATATCGATTGAAGGAGAGTGTTGTATCAAGAATAGAACCCTCGCTAGCATCAATATTCCTATTTTCCTTAAGGACAAACATAATAATGAGACATGGTGTTCAAGTGTACAAAGAACCTGGTTAAAGAAGGAATTTCATGAAATGATGGTCGTCATCCAGAGGTATTTTACCTGTGAGGGGCATTATCATAGACTTGGTATGCTCCATTTCTTGTTTTTTGCACACCTCTTTGGTCAAATTCGCATCAATGTGCCCTTTTTGTTGTAGAAATTTATTAATATTGATGTATTACCAAATTTTCCTGATCTAACAAAATAATCTTATGTTAAATACAAAATCCTTCCACTATTAATTTTGCAGAATTTAAATTGCCAATTGCAAACACATGTGAAGAAAATCAATCGCACATAAACACAATTTTTTAACGGGAAAGCTTAAAGCTAAAAACCCCAACTATCATATATTATGTATATCAATGGATCATGTAATAATCTCATACAAATATTAGTACATTAAGCTCTCAGTACAATCAACAATCATTACACACTGTCATGCAGAAATCTGCATATCTATGCACCAATTTCTTGCCTCTTGAAAACCTCCCTCCACTGCGCAATCCCTACTGAAGAAGACCCCTGAATGAATTCGAATTGGCCTTGCCTTGACTGTGCAATCCTCATTGGCATCTCCAATGTGTGTCAGATGCATTGAATGCATCATTATAGTCACAACATATAGTCCATCTCACCCTTTCACCTATCTCTTCACCAGGTATCCACTGGAACTGACATGAAAGTAGTTAACTGTTGTATTTGTGTAGTTGCAAGTGAGTCTCTAGTTATGAATTAATTAGTTAGACTAGATACAACTAGCTCAACTGAGTTTAACTCACTTAACTGATTTAAACTAAATAAAAACTCTCGTAACTACTCTTCCAACTCTGTCATAACTTTGCCACTTCAGTTCTAACTGAGTCCTCCATGCATGAGCCACCAATAACCATAGGAATTGCGTAATTCCTTCAACCCACTAATTTTCCAAATCTGTTCACTGAAATAAAGCGCTCCAAAATAATAAGTTGATATTTATTGTCGGATTATTATTAAGGACTAATAATAATCGACATGCATCTATATTTAAATTGATGATCTATAAATAGTCTTCCCCCAATATTCTAAAAATAGAATTTCATCTATTTTTCACATTTGACCAACCATCTACAAATAGCATCCTGCAACTTATAGAATATGCTCACCATGTCTAAAAATAGACATAAACCTAAAAATAGCCTGCAGGCCCCACTTAGTGAAGGTGCTTACTTTTCACTAAGGTCATCATATTGTTGAATATCAACACTCCCTCTCAACAAGATAGGGATTATCCTTCACCCCGATCCTGCCTCTATGGTATTCAAATTTGCTCCTGCTGAGCGCCTTCGTCAGAATATCTGCATCCTGATCTTCCGTAGGAATGTAATGAAGCAACATGATCTTCCGCTGCATACAATTTATGATATGATGATACTAGATATCAATATGTTTAGATCTATCATGAAACACAGGATTAATCGAGAGTTTAATGCAACTATGATTATCACAATGTATCACTATAGGATCTAAATGAGAACCAAACAAGCCGACCATGATCTTCCTCATCCAGATAGCCTCACATGCAGTTTAAATTGATACCATGTATTTTGTTTCTACTGAAATGAGTGCCAAAGATCTTTTTTTCCTATTGTACCAAGAAACTGATGTAGATCTGATACTGAAAACCCCTCCTGATGTGCTCTTTATGTCCGTTGGTCTGCTTGCCCAATCTACATCTGTGAATCCATGCAACTTTACCTCATCCATCTGTTTGTACCATAAGCCATACTCATATGTGCCCTTGAGATAGCTCGGGACATGCTTTCCTGCCTTCCAAAAGAGCTTGGTAGGCTTAACCATCGCTTGACTAAGCTAGTTCACCCCATAGCATATGTCTAGTCTTGTATTAACTAAATACATGAGCAAACCCACCAACTATCGATAAACAGTGGCATCCACTACCTTTGCCAATGTAGCATCCTCTTTCCTCCAATTTTCTGGAAGAGGAATATCCATGGGCTTGCAGTCCTCCATGTGAAACTTACCAAGTATCTCTCGAGCATACTTGCCTTGAGACACAAACAGTTCACCTTCTCACTGCCATATTTCCAATCCAAGGAAATAATGAAGGAGGCCCAAATCCTTCATCTCAAACTCCTTTGAAAGATCTACCTTGCATGAGTGTATCAACTGCTCATCACCCGTTAGTATTAAATCATCAACATAAAGAACAATGATTAAAAGCTTACCCTCCACCACAATTTGGTATAGGTTTTCATCCGCCTCAATCTTGGTGAAGCCAAGTCCAGTGAAATAGCTTTCAATTCGTGTGTACCAAGCACAGGGTGCTTGCTTCAACCCATACAATGCTCTTTTAAGTCTGCACACATGCAACTCGCTGCTGAAGATCTCAAATCCTTCAGGCTGCTCAATGTACACCTCTTCCTCAATGATCCCATTAAGGAATGCAGTCTTCACATCCATCTGATGAATGTGCCAACCCATCTGCGCTGAGAGAGCAAGGATGGTCCTTATGGAAGAATACCGTGCAACAGGTGCAAAGGTTTCTTCATAATCAATCCCCTCGATCTGTGAGAAGCCCCAGGCAACAAATCTTGCCTTATACTTCTCGATGCTCCCATCAGTAGCTTGCTTTACCTTGTAGATCCATCTTGAACCTACCACTGATTTACCAACTGGCCTTGGAACAATCTCCCAAGCATTGGTTCTGACAATGGAGTCATACTCCTCCACTATGGCATCTACCCATGTGGGTTCCTGCACTGATTCTTCAAAACAAGATGGCTCTGTCATGATACACTTGCTCATAAGAGCCATCTATCCAGTAAATTGATTAGGTGACTGTCTTTGTCTGTGCTATGATGTAGGGAATCCTACATTCTGTGCCGCATCAAGCTTCAGTCTCTCAGTTTTTGTGGTACACTTTCTTCCTGTTCTGATGTTTGCTTCTGCATGAGTGGACTCCTCCACTCCATGAATCTCATCCTGTGGCTGATCCACATCTAGAGGCTCATCTTTGGGAACAAGAAGTTCCTCCTCTGCATGCAAGTGTAGCTAACATTGTTACTGATGAAATAGGTAACTACACTGGTACCTACTTTTTGACGTAGCAAGAAAAACACCCGATTTTGAAAAGTGGCGTTGCAAATTTTTTTTTTTTTGAGCATGTTTTTGGCACTTTAATTTTTTTTTTTTTTAAATTACTGTGGTGCTTTTTATGTCGATTTTGAATAGTGGTGGTGTATCATCACCAACATTTTTTTAGAGGATTGATTTTGACACTATGCATTTTATAATGTCTTCTTCTTCCGTGAGATGTTTATTTTTTAAGTGCATTTTATGTACTTGTGTTTTAAAAAGAATTTTTTTTTTTTTTTAAATAAAAAATTGTAATGATATCTTCACTTTTTCACATAGAAAAAAATGAAAAAAGGGTCAATATTATAATGATTATATTTTCTACAAGTTTATGTATTTCTAATTAATTTTTCAATGCACATCAAATAATTATTGCTAAAAAACCAATATTTTGAACTATATGACAAAAAAATACAAATTTTAAATATAAATAGAATGCAAAAAATACACTTTTAGAGACTTTTTGTTAAAAAAAACATGTTAAATAAACTATTTTTTTGGGAAAATCTTAACAAAAAAAACTTAAGAAAATAGCATTTTTATTGAATTTTAAGTCAAAAAATAATAGTAATCACATGTTTTTTGCAAAAAATAAGGATTCTTCTCATAAAATATCAAAGTCTAAACATTACAAGAAAAACTGATTAGTAGATCTAAAAAATGAGCTTTGTTTGCAAGCATAACTTAAAAATCATCAACAATATCAACTAATTCATTTTCAACATCATCTAGAACATCATTGATGGCTTCTTCCGCAACATTTTCTACTTCATTTTGGTCATTGTCATCTTCTAATGGATCTTTCATGTATGCAAATCTTCCAAAGTGTCCCTTTCCAATCATTCCATATAATGGTGGTTGAGGTTCCTTTGCTTTTTTTGCCACACGTGATTCATTAAAATCCCCTTTCCTCAAACCAAATTCCTGCTTCGCATCTGGAAGGAATTCAAGAGCATTAATTCTTTGTTGAATAAATTTGCATTGCACTGGGTCGCTCTCAATGGCAATGCAATTTCTTCTTTTTGGTAGGCAACATGCTAGTGTTGTAATTAATCATCAAGTACAAAAGAAATAATTAAGAAAATTAGTATAAAGACATTAAAAGTAAAAAATAAAATATTTAAATTTAAATTTGTATAATAAAACTTACCTGAACCTGAAAAAAGATCCAAAACCCAATCTCCTTCATTTTATGGCGCCGCAAGGCCTGCCTCCGGCCCCCAGCTGGACGGAGGCAGGCTGGGCAACCCTCGACAGTGCCGCCCAGCTGGCCTCCGGCCCTCGGCTGGGGGCGATTCTCAGAATTTCCCTCCACCTAGCCGAGGGTGATTCTCAGAATTGCCCTCTGCCTAGCTAGGGGCAATTCTCGGAATCGCCCTCCACCCAATCGGGGGTGATTCTTGGAATCGCCCTCCGCCAAGGTGGGGGCTGAAGGTAGGCTGGTCGGCAGCCGAAGGTAGGCTGGGCAGCCCTCGATGGCGCCACCTGGCCAGCCTCTGGCCCCCAGCTGGGTGGAGGGAGATTCTCGGAATCACCCTCTGCCCAGCCGGGCGGCACCGTCGAGGGTTGCCCAGCCTGCCTCCGGCCCCTGGCTGGGTAGAGGGTGATTCCGAGAATCACCATTCACCCAGCCGTAGGTCGGAGGCAGGCTGGGAAACCCTTGATGGCACCGCCTGGCCTGCCTCCGGCCCCCGGCTTGGTGGAGGGCGATTCTCGGAATCGCCCTCCCCCTAGCCGGGGGTGATTCTTGGAATCGCCCTCCACCTAGCCGATGGCCGGAGGCTGGCTAGGTGGCATCGTCAAGGGTTACCTAGCCTGCATCCGGCCCCTGGCTAGGTGAACAACGATTCTATGAATCGCCCCCAACTGGGTGGAGGGCGATTCTGAGAATCGCCCCTTGTTTGGCGGAGGGCGATTCTTAGAATCGCCCTCCGCCCAATTGGGGGCGATTCATAGAATCGTTGTTCTTCTGAGAATCGCCCCTTGTTTGGCAGAGGGCGATTCTTAGAATCGCCCTCCACCCAGCCGAGGGACAAAGGCAGGTTGGGTAGTCCTCAACGGCGCTGCCCGGCTAGCCTCTGGCCCCCAACTAGGTGGAGGGCGATTCTCAGAATCGCCCTCTGCCCAGCTGGGGGAAATTCTAGGAATAGCCCTTCGCCCAGCCGGGGCTGGATGGAGGCCTGGCAGTGCCGTCAAGGGTTGTCCAGCCGAGGGCTAGAGGTAGGCTAGACAACCCTCGACGGTGCCACTCGGCTCGCCTCCAGCCCCCGACTGGGCAGAGGGTGATTCCGAGGGCCTAGGCCGACCAGGTGCACCATCGAGGGCTGCCTAACCTGCGTCCCGGCTGGGCAGAGGGTGATTATGAGAATCATCCTCCACCCATCTGGGGGATGGAGGCAGGCTAGGAAACCCTTGATGGCGCCGCTTGGCCAGCCTCTGGCCGCTGGCTGGGTGGAAGGCGATTTTCGGAATCGCCCTCCACCCAGCTGGGGGTCAGAGGAAGGTCGGGAAGCACCGTCGAGGGCTGCCCAGCCTGCCTCCGACCCTTGAATGGGCAAAGGGTGATTTTCCCAGCTGGGGGTCGGAGGCAGGTCGGGGGGCGTCGTCGAGGGCTGCTGAGCTTGCCTCCGACCCCCTGTTGGGCGGAGCGCGATTCTCAGAATCTCCCTCCACCTAGCGGGGGGTTGGAGGCAGGCTTGGCAGCCCTCGACGGTGCTGCCCGACCTACCTCTGACCCCCGGCTGGGTGGAGGGTGATTCTTGGAATTGCCCTCCGCCCAGCCGAGGGTCGGAGGCCGGCTGGGCGGTGCTGTCGAGGGCTGCCCAGCCTGCCTCCGGCTCTCCGTGGGCGGAAAATTAATTTTTTATTTTATTTTGTTTTTTCCAAACATAAACTATATAATTTTTTTTTTTTTAAACAAAAACTATTATAATAAAAAAAAATGTATTTAAAAAAAAAAAAAATGAAAATTTTTTCAAGTCATATAATTTCTCCATAATTTCATGGTTCAAGTATCTTGAAAAATTAAGATTTAAAAACTTGAGATTTACAACTTGTCATTAAGGTTTTTATGCGCTACCAAATTTTATCTTTAATGTTATGGTTGAAAATAATTACAATTTTAGGGTTGTTTAGAGTCAAGATATTTTATGTTTAACAACATAGATAAAAATTGTTCGAAATGATAAGCCCTTCAGATATGATTTTGTCTATATTTAACATCATCTATCAAAAAATTTAGAATTTTACGATTTTTCAATGTCCTAATATGTTGTCTTTAATTCCATTGTTACAATGTGTGAAAAGTGTGACAGTGTTTTTTTTTGTTATTCCAGCATCAACTCATTTTGTTTTGAGGGTGTTTTTTCAATCCTTTTTTCAAGAAAAAATTTCGTTTTTAGCATAGTTTTATAAAATGCTGAAATTTGACCTTGAGAAAAAAACAAATGCATTCTGGAATACACACTTTTTGTTTTTGGGGCATTTTTTCACATTTTTTTAGTCCTTTTGGGCTAGAGTTCCCATTTTGAGGTAATATTTCCCGTTTCATCAGTAACAGTGTTAGCTCCCTCTCAAGCGACAACTTCATGGCTTTCACCTCATTGAATTTTATATCCTGTCGCACCACAATCATTCGAATGTTTGGAAAATACACATGATAATTATGGGGTGTTTCTATGTACTCCACAAATATCCCAACTTCTGCAGTCGGCTCCAGCTTCTTCTTGGTGTCCTTTATCACATGACTGTAAACAGATGAGCCAAAAATCTTCAAATGAGATATATCAGGCTTCTTACCAGTAAAATCTTCTTCAGATGTACTCATGCCAAGTACTATGAGGACAATGGTTTTGCACATAAACCGCAATGTTGTATGCTTCCGCCCACAAGTGTATCGGTAGGCCCTGGTCATGCAGCATAACTCATGCAACACCCATGATCATTCTATTCTTCCTCTCTGTGACCCCATTCTGCTGTGGGTTATGAGGCGCTATGATTTCTCTTAGAATTCCTTCTTTTCTACAGAAGTCTTTGAATTTGTTCGAGATATATTCACCATCATTATCGCTCTGAAGAGCCTTCACTTGCTTCCCCGACTCCTTCTCCACCAATGCTTTAAACTCACAGATTTTTGAGAATGTTTCGCTCTTCTTCTGCATGAATAAGATCCAACATCTAAGAGAATAGTCATAAAAAAATATAACATAATACCTGTGTTTTTCTCTTGAAATAGCCGAGAAAGGTCCACACACGTCTGTGTGAGTTCTCTCCAAGATCATTGAAGCACGGTTCTCCTTCTCATGAAAAGTGGTCCTCAAAAAATTACCCATAGTACATCCCTTGCACTAATCTGACTGCGCAAGAGTACCCTTGGGAAGTCTAGTAGAAATATTCTACAAAATCTTCAAGGTGCCATGGTGAATATGGCCCAATATCCTGTGCCATAATTCGCTCTCATCTCGGATCACCACTTCTTCTGCTTTGTCCATCATTGCAGCATAGCCACCTATGTCTAGCTTGTAGCGATTCTTAACTCGGATCCCTATCCTCTTAGTTTGAATTGTTGTTTAATGTCGCAGGAATGATTTTCCCTCTCTGAAAAACAATGTCATAACCTCTGTCCTCCAACATAGCAACCGAGACCAAGTTCTTCTTCAGACCTGGAACATGCATAAAATCTTTCAACATAAATGGTTTACCTGAATCCCTCTCAAAGGTAATGGTTCCAATTCCGGTCGCACTGTATCTACCATCATCGCCCATCTCTATATGCATTTGGAGATCCTTCTCCTCCACGTCACTAAACAACTCCTTGTCTCCCGTCATATGGAAGGAAACACCACTATCAAGATACCACACTGATCCCATTGAGCTTGAAACCAAGCATGCGATCAAAGAGAAATCAAGTTCAAATTGCGATGCTAAGGCCTCAGACACTGCAGCTCCAGTAGCCTTCTTGTTCTTCTTTTTCTGTGGGCAGTTAGTGGCGAGATGCCCATGTTCATGACAGTGAAAGCACTTCACTTTGGACAAATCTAGCTTCTTGCCTTTAGCCTCGGATTTTGGATGGGATTTCTTCCCCTTCCCTCTCCTTGATTTGGAAGCCAAATTTAAATTCTCCTCATCATCATTCTTTGATGAAGAGCCATCCCTGGTATTCTGCCTTATCTCATCCTGCACAAGATCCGACCAAAGTCACTCCCAATCCGATAGTTTCTCTTGTCCATTGACAGAGTCTTCGTAGCTATGCCAACTCTTCGGAAGCCCAAGGAGATCCAAGCTCACCAAGTCATCATCCGCAACTGTAATTCCCACACTCCCCAGCTCATCCCTACTTTGGAAAAAATTTGTGAGATATTTTGGAATACTGTTGCCCTTCTCCATTTTGATTTTTCTGAGCGTATCTTTCAACGCCAACTTCCTATGGTCGCTAATTCTTTGGAAGAGATTTGTCGAAGACTTCCAAATTTAAAATGGAGTGGATTCCCTGTGAAGGATTGACACAATATGGTCCTTCACACCTTCCAACAAAATTCTTCTTGTCTTCGCTACCTTCTTTTGCCATGCGTCAAGTACTGCAACATCGCTAGAAGTAGGCTTAGAAACATCGCTATCGATGAACTCCTTCAGTGCATTATCCTCAAGCACTGCCTCCATCCTATCCTTCCAGGATATTTAATTCAAGCTACCCTCAAGGGAATACTCCAATCGTAACCCATTGAAAGACATTTCAATGAATACTCAACTGTCGCACCAAGAAATTTTTGCAACAAATTCGAATTGTCCACTAGCACAAAACTCAACACCTCTTCACAATTGCAATCTCCAGTGATTAACACTACTCCAATACCATGTAGAAATTTATTAATATTGATGTATTACTAGATTCTCCTGATCTAACAAATTATTCTTATGTTAAATACATAATCCTTCCACTGTTAATTTTGCGGAATTTAAATCGCCAATTGCAAACACATGTGAAGAAAATCAATCACACATAAACACAGTTGTTTAACGGGAAAGATTAAAGATAAAAACCCCAACTATAATATATTATGTATATCAATGGATCATATAATAATCTCATACAAATATTAGTACATTAAACTCTCAGTACAATAAAAAATCATTACACACTGTCATGCAGAAATTTGCATATCTATGCACCAATTTCTTGCCTCCCGACAACCTGCCTCCACTGCGCAATCCCTGCTAAAGAAGACCCCTGAAATTTTCCTTGACTGCGCAATCCTCATTGGCATCTCCAATGTGTGTCAGATGCATTGAATGCTTCATTATAGTCACAACAGATAGTCCATCTCACCCTTTCACGTATCTCTCCACTGGGTCTCCACTGGAACTGACATGCAAGTAGTTAACTGCTATATTTGTTTAGTTGCAAGTGAGTCTCTAGTTATGAATTAATTACATAATTAATTCACTAAACTCTCACTAGTGTATCTTTCAGTTAGACTAGATACAACTAGCTCAACTGAATTTAACTCATTTAACTGAGTTAAACTAAATAACAACTCTCGTAACTACTCTTCCAACTCTGTCATAACTTTGTCACTTCAGTTCTAACTGAGTCCTCCTTGCATGAGCCACCAATAACCCTAGGAATTGTGTCATTCCTTCAGCCCGCTGATTTGCCAAATCTGTTCACTGAAATAAAGTGCTCCAAGAGAATAAGTTGATATTTATTGTCGGGTTATTATTAAGGGCTAATAATAATCGACATGCATCTATATTTAGATTGACGATCTATAAATAGACTTTGCCCAATATTCTAAAAATATAATTTCATCTATTTTTCACATTTGACTAACCATCTACAAATAGCATCCTGCAACTTATAGAATATTCTCACCATGTATAAAAATAGACATACACCTAAAAATAGCCAGTGGGCCCCACTTAGTGAAGGTGCTTACTTTTCACTAAGCTCATCATCTTGTTGAATCTCAACATTTGTTGTTAAATAGTTTGAAGAAGACATCAACCAAATTCCAAAGTAAGACTAAGTCCAATGTATATCATAAAGGTTTAATTAAATTGTTAGTGGTAGAAAATTTGAAGAAGTTGAACATAACCTAGGACCATTTATTGTTCTTTGGAGGTTTCAATATAGTAGGAAACCCTTATTCTCTGGGCCTCAAAAGGATGTTGAAAATGCAAAAATAAATTCTCAATTTGATTTTTCCTTGATTAAATTGAGAAAATTCAAATTTCCACATCAAGAAATAACTTGGATGATGTTAACTTGTGTGACATGGCTTGTGTCACCCATTTTACTCAATAAATTCGAGTTGTAGGAGTTAGAGTTCAATCAAGCATCTATTATTTCTAATTTGTAGCAATCACGATCAACTATCTAAGTTTTTTTTTAAAACTAGTTCCAACTGTTGGAAGAACTAGTGGAGGGTCAAGTTGTGTAGTGGGACTTTAGTCAAACTCAGTAATCATCCAGTTAACAGATCAATCAACTCAAAATAACTAGTGCAAGTATAGAATTCGAGTTACCCATTTGAGATGAGGATTCCAATGCAATGTAACATCAATTTTAGACTAGTTCTAAGTGTAGAATTGTTGCATGTTGTCAGATGATCAATCTAAAGGAATTTCACAATCAATTTGAGGATTTTCCTAAATAATAAGGTCCTAATTACTCAAGGAACAACGAAAGGAAATAATATTTCAATCCAAGGCATAAATTGACTAAGTCCGGGTCATATGCCTTCAGTGAGCAGAGAGATAGGTTGTGCACTTGCATGGCGAGCTAAATTGAGCAAAGAAATTGTAATACATCCCTAATAAATTAATTAATTCAAGAGGCATTGGGGTTTTTGTAGATTTCTTTCCCTAGATAAAAATACTTGTTCCATGTGTGTGATTTCTTATTACATGTCTAAAATTTTTGTTCTAAATTATGAATTAATGTCCACAGAGAAGTAGAGTAGGTATGTGTATTTTGATTTTGATTAAAATTTCATGAGAATTTGAAAATATACAACATAATTTCTACATGGTATCAACGTTGGATTTACATTAGAGAATAAATTAGAATTTGTTTCTCAAAGGTTCAAATTTGGAGATCATTTTTTTAGTTTTTCTTTAGAACTAAGAAGATTATTTTCAATGGACTAAGGCTAGAGTACGCCTTGGAAGGCACCTCAAATTTTTTTGCATGGAAGGATCGCATGGAGGAAATATTGGATGACAATGGATTGATAGAATGCATCAAATCAGATATTGCAAAACCACAAGCATCTGATTCCGAGAACCTTTCTCAGTGGAAGAAATATGTAGTCAAAGTGAGGAGAATAATATTGGAGGGAGTATGGGATCATATTGTCTCAAATATTTATAGAAAGGAAACTTCATTCATGATGTGGAAAGCATTGATAGAATTGTTCGAGAATAATAGTGACCACATGAAGCCGACACTCAAGAATAAAATTCAAACTATCAAGATTGAGAAGAAAGACACAATTCTGTGGTATCTAATTAGGTTAAAACAATTTCGTTATGAACTTGTTGGGATTGGTGTTAATTTCCCTAAAGAATGCTTGGTAATCCTAACCCTTATGGGCCTTCCCAAGAGCTGGCATAACTATCAAGATTCAGTGAATGGGAGGGAGAAACTACTGAATTGGGAGTGCTTATGGTCTGATTTGGTACAAGAAGAAATAAGGCATAATACGAGATATGGGACTTCATCCAAGGGCGAGGATGAAGAAAAAATTGCATTGGCTAGAAAGGAAAAGAATGGAAAAGGGAAAAAATCCAAACCAGAGGAGAAATACTTACAGATGCACATTGATATGGGGGACAATGAAAGGTAAAACATGACCGAGGTTGGTACAGTCACCTTTCAAAGCGAGTCAGGATCCCCCCTCAGGCTCAAGGATGTCATGTTAGTTTTAGTCCTAAAGAAAAATATCATCTCTGTTGCAGTTTTGGAAGACCGTGGTTATGATGTGATCTTCAACAAAGGAAATAAATTTTCAAGACACATTTCCACGAGATAGGAGAAGCAGATTGGGGTTTGGGTAAAGAACCTGTACAAGCTAGATGTTGAGGATTGTAATGGATCGAGAAAAAAGGTGGAGAAGTTTTAGAGCCACGATTTCGGTATACATATAGAAGGCTTGCCATTTTCATCATGTCACTTTGAATAAAATGCAATAGATAACCACAAGCCTCCCCAAAGGATCACTTGAGAAGCAGGATGTATGAAAAGTATGTACTTTGGGGAAGTACATAAAATGCATTTTCCATGATCGGGACAAAAAATCACATGCAGTCCTGGAAAGGATCCAATATGGTGTCTGGGGACCTTTCTCAATAACCTCCACTTCCAGAAAAAAATATTTTGTCATTTTTATCAATGACTTCTCATGGAAGTGCTAGATCTTCTTCATGTGAAAGAAGGATGAGACATTCTCCAAGTTCATTGAATTCAAAGAACTTGTGGAGAAAGAGACACGAAAGAAGGTGAAGGTTCTCAAGAGTGATAATGGAGGTGAGTATGTGTTGAATGAGTTTAAAATTTTTTGTGCAAAAGAAGGCATTTAACAAGAGTTGAAAAAAACCCACCATGCACAACATAATTGGGTGGCTAAGAGAAATAATCGTAGCATTTTGGGAGAAGCGAGGGTGATGTTGCATGAACAAGGCCTACCTATTCACTTATGGGTTGAAGCATGCAACACAAAAATCTATTTGCAGAACCAATGTCCTCATTAGATTCTGGGCATGATTATGTTGAAGGAGGATTTCGCGTGGAGAAGGCCAGATGTGTCACATTTCAGGATTTTTGGAGCCCCTATTTAGTGCGATGTCTCCAAAGATGCAAGGAAGAAGCTAGACTAGACAACAATTTGGGGGTATTTTTGGGTTACACAGAAACTCCCCATAACTACTGTGTGTACATGCCATCCCTCAAAGTGACAGTTGTGTGAAGGGATGTAAAATTTGATGAGGAGAAAGCGATGTGATGCTCTCTTGAGAGGGAGCTTCAGATCCCACCAGAAGAGTAGATTTTAGCTATAAAGGAGGAACCTTAAGAATTTTAGGAGCAGAGAGTGGAGACCACGAATGAAGAAAACCCATCTAGAGAAGTCAGGAAAAGAACTAGGGAAGTTGAGAGACTTGTGCAGGATGAAAGGGAGAATGTGAGTTCCCTTCAAATCGGAGCAGGAAGAGAAGGTCACCGTATTGGTACATTGACTAATGGCTCTAATGATTGAACTTTTAGAGACTGAACAATCCTATTTCGAGGAAGTAGTAGATAAAACTGTATGGGTTGATGCAATGGTGGAGGAGTACGAATCCATTGTAAAGAAAAATGTTTGGGAAGTGTTCCCAAGACCAACAAACAAATTAGTTGTGGGTTTGAGATGGATCTTCAAGGTAAATCATGTAGAAAATGGAAGCATAAAAAAGTAAAAGGCCAAATTTATGGACAAGGGGTACTCTCAAGTTTAGGGGATTGGATATAAGGAGACCTTTGTTCTTGTAGCAAGCTACTCATCCATCATATCAATTCTTTCTCTGACTGTGCAAATGGGGTGGAATATCCACCGGATAGGTGTGGAAAAAACATTCCTCAATGGAGTTATTGAGGAGGAGGTGTTTATTGAGAAACCAAAAGGCTTCGAGACTTTTGATCGAGAGTCTCATGTGTGCAGAATCAAGCAAACAATGTACAGTCTCAAGAAAGAACCCCATGCTTGGTACACTAGTATCGATAATTATCTTATCGGTTTGGGTTTCATCAAAAGTGAAGCCGATTCAAACCTCTATCATATTTTGGTAGAAGGTAAGTTGTTGATCATTTTATTATATGTTGATGCTTTGATTTTAATTGGTGATGAAAAACTGATTAGATCTTGCAAGGAGGACCTTGCAAGAGAGTTTTAAATGAAGCACATGGGTCTCATGAACTACTTCCTCATATTAGAAGTGTGGCATGTAGATGGGGAATTGTTTGTCTCTCAGAGAAAGTATTCCAACGAGATAATTAAGAGGTTTCACATAGATAGATGAAAACCCATGAAGAAACCTATAACGACCAATTAGAGGAAAGAGGATTCCACTTTAGGTGAGGAAGTGGATACTACTGTTTACCGGCAGTTAGTGGGTTCACTTGTTAAAAATACTGAGAGGGGGGGTGAATCAATATTTTTTAACAATTAAATTTTTTTAATATTTTTCAGAGCATTAGTTAATCTTCAATTATTATTTATGTTTATCCGGTAACAACAGCAAACAATAGAGCAAAATAGGCACACGAATTTTAGGTGGAAAACCCCCTTCGAGTAAAAAACCACCGAACACTTTTGTAATAAATTCTTTAATATTCAGCCCCAACTAAAATGAAAGGTAAAAATTCCTAGAATTATAGAAAATAATTAGTCTCCAAGTACCACTCAAAGGATTCCCCAACACCCTGGTTTCTTTAGTAGTCAACTGAATGGATGCCTCGACATCCTAGACCAACCTACCACCCGGAAGTGTTCACAGGTTCCAACCCGTAGGTGACTTCATGCACCAACCTAGCACCTCCGTGCCACCCTATAATGATCAGAAATAAGACACGAGTGTGGAATCCCGTACCAGGGAAAATGATCCATGATACAATATGATTCACAATTATTTTCTTGAACTAAACCAATCACCCAATTACACTATGACCTGCAACCCACCCATAAAATTATCCAACAATGACACTTATACCTTCCAACAATGCCTCTCCAACTCTAGGAAGATTGAATCTTTTACAATAATGACACTTTTACATTTTTACAATGATTATTTTTACAATACCGACTTTTGACATGACCTGATACTTGACTTGACACTGCTTCTTTCAACACTAGTAGTTGTTGAGGTATTTTTGTGCTTGCTTCAAGTAATGGTACTTTGACGTTGCATTTTCCTTCTAGTATGTGTTTAAGTTTTCCTATTGTGTCTTCCTTGCACATGAAAGACCCAACCCAATATACAAAAAAAATACTTACACTGTCCTACAAACCATATATCTGTGAAATATTAAAAATTTAAATGTAAATACGTTCAACATTTATGAACAAAACCCAATTAAAAATACATACAAAATACTTATACTGTCTTGCAAAAACACATGTCAGAGATGATATTCAAATTAAAATTTAAACACTAATAATACATAAATTGTTGTTAGAAGACTTACCCTTTACTGTTGATGTGTCGTCGTTACTGCATTGATCCTTGAATTCATATTTTTCTTGCCTTCTGGAAGCTCTATATTGAATCTGTTGTATCTGTGTAATTTCAGATCTCCAAGGTTTGAAATTTCGTCTCGTGGTAGCCCTCTGAGTCCTATTTCAGTGATCCTTGAATGCATATTTTTCTTGCCTTCTAGAAGCTCGATATTGAATCTATTGTATCATGTGTTATTTCAGATCTCCAAGGTCTGATCAACATTGGATTCTTCAAGAAATAGTTATGCCCAATCTCCTACGATGACCTGATTATATACTGGTTCAAGAGAGCAAACTTGTATGAAGTTCCACGTGTCAATGATTCAACATTTGGTCATTAAAATGATACAAAAAAAACTAAAATCTATCCTCTAGCTATCACTTTTTACGAAATTTGAATCCAATGCTCAAAGAGAAAGTTATGACGATTTTCCCAAGGTCACCTGTTTGACACGAAATTCAGGAGCATGCAAAAACCCTAGGCTTCCTCAGATCATATATCCGAAAATATAGAGAACAAATATCTGAAATTCCGACACGAGCTTCATGAGGATTTTTACCAAATGGGGTTTTAGTTTCAACATCTGAAGCTTTGCAAAAAAAAATTTATAGAAAAAATTGCACGATGACTTGTTATAAGTAGAGAAATCCTTACATGAGGAGGATATGAGGGTCAAAATTTATATAAATGCTTAGGTTGAGAGGGTATTCAACAAGTGAATGTTGGAGGGATTTTAGGAGCTTAAAAAATTATTAATTATTGACAATTCAAAGACCACAACCAATTATTAGTTTCATGCCACAACCCCATGGGGTTTTAACCCACTAACTGGGGTTACTAAATTCAAACACGAATATCTCTAAAACCGTGAAGAATTACGTGGAATGCCATATATCAACGGAAACATATCAACAAGTAGAAACCATACTATATATATGTGACTTGGAATAGAGTAATTTTTCAAGTCAAAATTCCTATGCAAGATCGGGGTAGCCCCTAGTGCTTCTTGGGTTGATATCAATGATAACCACTCATCAACGATATCCCCCTTTGGAATTTATGGAAACATAAGTACTCCCCCTGTGATCATGACACCTCTTCATACAACATTATCTCCCCCTTTGTCATCATTGGCAAAGGGTAACTCACCCTGACAAGCGTCATCCTACGGACCTGTACACACCACAACTCCCCATATTTTTTTTACTTGGTTAGATAGGAGAAAGAGTCTAATGAGAACTTGGGTGAATCCCAAGCTTTATGTGAATATATTCAAATGATTCATGAGGTAATGGTTTGGTAAAGATGGCAAAAATTTGTTCCTTTGTGCCAAAATATTCAAGCTTGATATTCTTTTCGGTGACCTGCTCTCTAACAAATTGATATTTGATAGGAATGTGCTTTGTTATGGAATGAATCACAGGATTCTTGGATATACTGATGGCACTGGTGTTATCGCAAAATATGGGAATAGGCTCATCAAACTTGACTTGAAGATCGTGCAAATTTTTCTTCATCCAGAGAACTTGAGTATAACAGTCTATTGACACGATATATTCTGCTTTTGCTGTGGATAACGAGATTGAAGACTGATTTTTACTTAACCATGAAACAAGGTATAAACACTTACTACCCAATCTGCATCTGTATAAGCTTAGATAACTAGATTATTTTCCTTGGGATAACATAAACCATATTATGTTGTGCCCTTAAGATATAGGAGAATTATTTTGATGATAATAATATGATGTTATTTTAGTGCTTCTTGGAATCTTGCTACTTGTCCAATTGTCTACATTATGTTTGGCTGAGAATATGTCACATATAGAAGACTGCCAATCATATATCTATACAACCTCTGGTCTACATCCTTTGACGAATCATCTAAGCTTAACTTGCAACATGTTACCATTGGGGTAAGGACATGCTTTCAATATTCCATATTGAATTTCTTAATCATTTCCTTGGTGTAATTGGTTTGATATATAACTATTCCTTTATCCTGTTGAGATATATGAAGCCCTAAAAAGTATGTTATCTCACCAAGTAGAGACATTTCAAACTCACTTTGCAATTTTGTGGCAAATTTTTTACTTAATATGTCATCATTGTGACCAAAAATTATATCCTCTACATATACCTCAATAATTTTTAGGCTATCTTGATCCACTTTCACATAGAGATTGTTTTCAGTGCTTCCTTTCTTGAATCCTTGTTGATGTATATATCCATCAAGATGAGCATACCAAGCTCTAGGAGCTTGCTTGAGACCATATAGTGCCTTCTTTAATCTGCAAACATAATCTTCTTTTTTAGAGAGCAGAAAACCTTCGGGTCGTTTAATGTAAAATTATTCTTCCAATTCACCATTTAGAAAGGCTTACTTAACATCCATTTGGTAGTCCTTGAATTTTCTTAAGCATGCATAAGAAAGAAACATTCTGATAGCTTCCATTTTGGAAATAGGAGCAAATGTTTCTTCAAAATCAATTCCTTCAACTTGAGCATATCCTTTGCAGACTAATCTTGCCTTATTCCTGGTAACCTTTCCATCCTCATTCAATTTGTTTTTGAAGACCCATTTAGTTCCAATAAAATTTTTATCCTTTGGTTGTGGAATCAATTCCAAAATATTGTTCTTCTCAATTTGATCTAGTTCTTCATTCATAGCTGCTACCCAGTGTTCATCTTGACTAGCTTCCTCAAAATTGCTAGGCTCAAAAGTTGCTAAAAAAGAAAGGTGGGCTTGTTGTGATGAACGAAATTGTTGAATTATTCTAGTTCCAATCCCTTCATTTATGTTGTCAATGATTAGATTTGACGGATGATTCTTTTGACACCATTATTTTAAAGCTTTTGGATAATTTTCTTGTACATCCTGCTGAAAATTTCTTATTTCCTCTTGGTTTATTTTTGTTCCCTTATTTGATTGGTCTTGTTCTAGAGATTTTTCTTCATCATTCATAGATTCTCCCTCAGATCAGTCATATTTTCTTGAAGGGACAATCTCATCGTCATCCTTTGTAACACAATCTTCATCAAAAGTAACATTTATGCTTTCCACTATTTGTTTTCGCCTCCAATTTTAGCATCTATAAGCCTTCCTTTTTCGTGAATAACCAATGAAAATACCTTCATCGACATGAGAATCTAACTTGCCTAATTTTTTATCTTCTATTTTGATGTAGAATTTTCTTCCAAATATTTTGAAGTATTTGGAATTAGTCGGTCTTCTTTTCCACAATTTGTATGGAGTCATGTTACAATTGTTTCTTAGAAAACCTCTGTTTATAATGAATACAATTGTATCAATTTCTTGAACCCAGAATTTATCATCTAATTTTGATTCATTTAAAATTGTTCTGGCCATTTCCTGTATGGTTCTATTTTTTCTTTCAACAACTCCATTTTTCTACAATGTTCTAGTTGTTGAGAATTTCCTTTTTATTCCATTTTCATCAAAGTACTGTTGAAATACCTTAGAAGTGACTTCTTTGCCATTATCTGATCTCAGAAATTTGATCTTCAAATCAATTTCATTTTTTACCAATTCCTTGAGATTCTAAAACATTCGAATGCCTTAGTATTTTTCTTTAAGAAGATGATGACTGTCATTCTGGTGTAATCATCTATCATTGGCATAAAATATAATTCTCCATCTAAAACTTTTGTTCTCATAGGACCACATAGATCAGTATGTACTAATTCCAATGGATGTGATGAACTGTGTTCTTTTGTCTTGAACTCAACTTTTATTTGCTTTCCATGCCGACAAGATTCACATATCATATTAGTGGGTTTTGAAATTTTAGGCATTTCTCTTACTCCTTCCTTCTTGCTGATCCTAACCAAATTGTAAAAATTTATATGTCCCATTCATTTGTGTCATAACCAAATTTTTTATTCTTTCACCAAAAAACACCCTTTAGGTGTCTCATCCAAAATATATATGCCATTTGGATCTCTTCTTCATATAGCCACAATTTTACTGAACTTTATTTCCTAATTTCACATTTCTTTGAGTTAAATAGCATCGTGTGTCCTTGATTGCACATTTGTCCAACATTGAGCAGATTGTGATTCATATTTTCGACCAATAACACATCTTTCACTAATGCATTCTTGATTCCAAGTGTGACTGTACCTACTCCTATGACGTTTGAAGACCCTTCATTTCCAAAAGACACTATTCCATTCTTCTTTTCCTTCAAGGATATGAACTTGTTCCTATCTCCAGTCATATTAGTTGAGCAACCACTATCAACATACCAGACGTTTCTGTTTCTTTGAGACTTGAGAGCGATAGCACATTTTTCAGTCTTCTTTTTCCATATTTTTTCATTTTAATTTTACGATAATTCCATTGAGGAACTTCCAAGTCCGCAATATTTAGCCAGGTGTCAAAAATTGTTACATTTGTAACATTCTACATCATCTCTCAAATGATCAAATCTGTCAATATTCTGTTGAGTTCTAGAATATTCATTTATGAAAGATCTCTCGAAACTATATTTATTCCAAACATGCGTGCGACATTCTATAGCTCTATTTCCAAACCTTCCACATGAATAACAATGACCATAGAAGATAGGTTGATACCTGGGATGAAATATTCTTCGAGGAATTTTATTCCATGGCTCTTCCTGCGAATCATTATCTCTTGAGTTGGCTGGAAGGTCTATCTACTTGTTAGATTTTTCATATCCATCTTCTTTTGTTGTCATAGAAGGGCTTGGCTCCTTTTCAGATTTTTATTTGTAACCAAGACTAGTCTTGTCACCGTTTGATCGTTGATTGTTGATGATTTCTTTGAATGCCTTGGAGGTGTTCATGTAGTTTTGAAGTGTTTTTCCATTTTTTACTTTCTTTCGAAGAGAAACTATTTCAGCTTGCAATGCTTCTATTTCCTTCTTGATTTCCTTTAATTATTCCCTAAGTGATTCTTCAACTCGTTTGTATTCTTCAACCTTGATTTTAAGATTTAAGACTTTCTATCTTTAATTCATCTTCAAGAGTGTTGAAATGCTTCTTCTCGACCTTGAGATCTTTGATAACCCTGATCACTTCATTTTGAAATTCAACCTCAGTCATTTCTTGTTCGAACAGGGTCTCCTGCAAGCTGCGAAACTGGTCCATTTTGTATATTTTTTATTATATTAGTCTAATGCAGGGGTTTTGGGGTGGGTCAAAGCCCCTAATGCATTGTAAATGGGTCAAGGGTAGACCAAGAGTCCACAAACCATGGTTTACAGACCATTGGATTTGTAGGCTAAAATAGTATAAGTAGTTGAACCTTTTTGAGTTGTAGGAAAAACTTGGAATAGAGATTGATGCTAAGTGCGAACTGATAGATCTGGTTAGGGTTGTTGGGGAAGGACTTTTGCTGCTGTGTGCATGAAGATTCTCTGAAACCACGGTTTGCAGACCATTGGATGCGTAGGACAAAATAGTATAAGTAGTTGAACCTTTTTGAGTTGTAGGACATACTTGGAATAGAGATTGATGCTAAGTGCGAACTGATAGATCTGGTTAAGGTTGTTGGGGAAGGACTCCTGCTGTTGTGTGCGGACCCTGCTGCTGTGTGCACAGGTTTGGTTTTGGGGTATTGTAAGGAGAACTGAAGGATTAATGAATGAAAAATTATTCTTGAATATCTGAATCTATTGGAATTACTGTAATGTGAATCTGTGATGTTTGGTTAATTAATATATGTTGTTGTGTTATTGATTTAAGCTGTGAACATACTTGTGTTACTTGTTTAGACTGCGATCTGGGTCTATTCTGTTGCACTTCATATAGAAATATTTGGAATAGATGCATTATCGTTATATGAGTTCATGATATGTTGATTACTTTGAATATCATTGATGTTGCACATGTGGATGCGCAGGGAATATGTAGATATAGGCTCTATGATATAATATCTGGTCACTATAAGGTTGAACACAACTCTTCTTGACTTACCTACCCTCTCCTAGGGTGTGGAAACCTGGTTTCTGCACCCACCCATACTACTTCGGGTGAGAAATTTGCCTGCACAAGTAGGTCACTGCTAAAAGGGCCAATAGTATAGGGGCTTGTTGGCAAACCTTGAACCTCCGAACCTGGGTCAGGACCCCTCAAGCCAAAAAATGGTTCCGTTGCCAGGACCGGGAGCATTTTGAGAGAGGGATCGAATAATGCCAAGGCCATACTGGAAACCTGAAAGCAAAGAAATTGATGAATGGTTTGAACAACAAGTTCAGGAATTCGCAGTGAAAGAGAACCACAGTAAGAGGTTGACCACCGAGGAGTGAAAAAATAATTATATTTTCATAGAGATCTATGAGATCTTCTTTGTAAAAATTGTGATCGAGCTCTAGGAGTGGCTCACAAGGTTGGTCGAATTTCAGAAGTGTTGGAAGGACGAACGGGTCACGTAGTGGACCCCCGAATTGATCCAACAGTTAGAGAAGACTGATAACACCATCACTCGCATGGTGGACCACTGGGTGGGCATTGTGCTAGGAGGGTTCATGACAAAATTTTCCATCAATTAGTTTGTATCCTACTCTGAAGTAGAGTGAATATTCTTCAAGGGTTTCCAGGGTAAGTTTTTGAAAACCTTACCATTGCTGGTCGAGATATTACTGTGTGAAAATGGTATCTTGTGTAGCCACACCGAATGAATGACCCCTAATCTAGGTGAAAGTACGACACGAAGTGGCAAGTACTATCAAACCAACCAAGAAGGATATAGGTCTGTATATAGTCCGGTAAGGGAAGCAGCTGCACAGAGTCCTCCTGGCACACCACTTTCTAACCAGCATATGAGTAAGAATTCACCTACACCTCCGCCACCGCCGGAAGATGACATGGTTGCGCACATGAAGTTTCCAACATTTAAGGGTGTGGGGGATGAAGACATGGATCAGTTCTGGGTTGTCGCAGGATCAGTATGGACTGTGCAGAACGTAGCTAGTGATGTGGTGAGGCGGGCACAACTATCCCTTGCCTTTGAAGGGAGAGCTTTGGACTGGTACATGGGATACATCGGCCAGCATGCGAACGCGGCCATTGAGGAGATTAATAACGCTCTGAAGCAACAATTCAAGAAGCCTATGTCCTACTCTCAAATAGTGGTTTATCTAAAATATTTCAAGCAAGGGCCTTCTGAGTCTGTGTGGGAGGCCAATCAATGACTGAAGAAGGTGATCAGAGAAGGAGGATTTCAATATGATGAAAGACAACATACAGAATGGATCATTTCTATGCTTCTGCCTCACCTACACGTACCTATGTGACATCAAACGTTAGAATCATAGGAGAAAGCCTAGGAGGGTGCCATGAAGTTATAAGCCACGCCTCGAGATGAAACCCATCTGAGAATCCAACAGATTCAAGGGTAGCTAGAAGAAATGCATGTGGAGATCCAGAACCTGCGAAAAGAGTGAGGAGGCCGAGGAAGGCTAGCCCTAAAAGGTGGTGCATACGATGTGGGGTGAATGGTATTAGAAGACTATATGTAGGCCGGGGGACCTAGCCCGTTGCGCCCAAGATAAATTGCAGGGCCACGTGGGCCAGCGTTATGGTGTGATGATTACCACGTTGCAGGGCTGCATGACACAAACCACTGCCCATTCCTTGCTACGTATGTCCCAGAGGTAAAACAACAATGGTGCAGGTTCTGTTGATTGGTAGGACATGATGAAAAGAACTGTCAGACATATGATTTGATGATCGACTATGGAAAATTATATAGGGTACAATCATACACTGCATTGCCAAGGTCCCCCACAGGCATAGGTGGCTCCTCAGCCAGGGGCAGGGGGGAGGCCAAGGCAGAAGTGTAGGTCAGGGATGAGGGCGTCTAATCTGTTATAACTATGGAGAGGTCGGGCACTTTGCGAGAGACTTCCCGAACCCTACGAGGCAGTCCTGCCGGTACTGCAGACAGCTGGATCATGCGATCGGAGACTGTCTAATATTGATAGAAAAAATACAAGAGAAGCAACCAACACCTACAAAGAATGTGTAGAGGGTTAAGGCGAGCTACGAGACAAAGGTCCAAGTGTAAATGTCGTGACGCGCAGTGGAACGACCACTAGAGGAGCTTGGGATAAGGCTGCGACTGAATCTCTAATCTGGCAAGATGTTATCAAACAAGAGGGTTTGGACCTAAGCAAGGAAAAAGAAACATTTATCGCAGCTCGCAAAGACTTTGCTAAGGTAGAGGCATCTACTTCTCAGACACCTGCGAACCTTAAGGCAGACGAGGAGGTCAAGCCCTTTTTACAGGCATGTATGAGGATGCTATGCAACCCAACGAATATAGAGAATATTCAGGCATTGATAGATAGTTGCGCAACACAACCTAGCCTACCTCCAGAAATCAAGGATGTGCACAAAGTATACCGATATAAGAACCGCACTGGTAGGGAGATGCGGTTGACTGCATAGATCAGTGATTATGAGATGGATCAGGTTATTTTGGACCTAGGTTTAGATGCGAATGTATTACCTAAATAGACTTGGCAATGAGTGGGAGAACCTAAGTTGGAATGGTCCACTATCTAGCTGCGCATGGCTAATCAGCAATATATTATACCCTTGGGGAGACTATCGAAAATTGTGGTGGATATTGTGAGAGTAAAGGCCCGAGTGGACTTTGAGGTAATTGAGATCATAGAATATGCGGACCCCTATCATGTGCTCCTGGGCTTAGATTGGGCCATTGATATGGGAGGTATCATTAACTTAAATAAGAGAAGCATGGTGTTCGAGAATAACAGAACAAGGGTGATAGTGCCATTAGATCCTGTGAAATGCGAACGATACACTGAGCCGGTGCACAACGAAGAGGGTGTGGATCATATTTATAAGCTAACTGCACAGGATGAGGATTGGATCAACCCCATGGCTGATGGTGTACTTTGTTGGGAAAGGGACAGTGAATGTTTCTCTGACTCCAATGGGGAGATGGAGAACTGGAAAAATCGGTTACATGATGTCTCTGCACTGCGATGCCTTCAGGTCACGAGGGACTTCCACTGCATTTCCTCAGAGGTAAGAGACCTACCCTATTTTGATGGTTTTGGTAATATCAGGGAATTTTTGCGAGCATTCGAAGCTGAGGTCCGAAGAGGATGAAAGCTAGGGGCCCTTAATCTCGCCATGCGTAAGACACCTGCATGGTGGTGGGACACACATAAGGAAAAGTGTCGGGATATGATGATCCTGCGATTCAAACAACCCGAACACATGCGCATCCAAACATAAATTGGCCCCGAAGACCCACGCAAGTATCTGTTCGCATGGATGGAGAAATGGTGTGACAAGACTATGAAAGAATGGGTTCATCTATTTATCCATGCCTTAGGACCACTTACCACCACATGGTATTTAGATGCAGAGCTACACCAATGTACCTGCCACTGGGAGACATTGAAGGATGAATTTTCAGGGACATTTGGATTAGTAGGTGGCACAGAAGCACTCCACGCAGCTCTACAAAAAATTGACTTTATAGCATGGGGCGAATCACACCTGTATGTCACACCTGAAGGGCACAGGTAGCGAGCATGGTCAACTACCAATGTCTAATCCCTAAAGTAGGTAAGGATGATCCACAAGCTGCTTCTGACTCAGAGTTGGACGAAATGCACACAACTACTAGACCACTCAAACTGTGAACGAGTAGAATTACGACACACCCTACGTTGACTAAGAGGGGTGATGCGGATCCAAGAGACAAAGTTATCATGACTCCTAGGTTACTACAGGGGGTTCGTTCAAAAATATGCACTGATCACAACACTTAGGCGGAAATTTCTTGTAAAAGATGTCTGGTTCTATTGGGATGACACATGTCAGGCGAGCATGTCTCAGGTTTTGAAGAACTTAGGGAAAAAGCTTGTGTTGGGGGAGGATGTGGCATAGGAAACGTAGGGGTTTAACCTAAGTATAGTAGAGGTGAGAAAATTAGCCGTTGGTACAATAATGTTTGGTAAAAATAAAAAATTATCGTTGAAAGGAGCGGGCCACTGGCATTTAATGGGGTGAATCTTGGGGATTTTTTACCATTTACCTGTTAAGAAGTTCCAAGTGGAGTACACCCTACCGTTGGACGATCACATGCATTATTAAAAGGGCAGAGTAGCTCAGACAAGGGTTCCATATTACTGGCATAGCTTGCACTTATCATCTTTACCTCGAACGAACTTAAGCTATAAGATTTTTCAGGATTGCAATGTCCCTTTCATGTCTGATCAACCTCCTCCATCTGATAGTAGTCACCCAAAGTGGGGATTCATTTTCCACGCCAGGATGACAGCCACGAACCCTGCTGAACCTTTGGAACTAGAAATTGAGGAGGTAGTGGAGGTTGGGTCTGAGGAGGAAGAAGTGCTTTCTATGCCGATCACAAGGAAGGGGAAAGAGAAATCACAGGGCTCAAGGAAGGCTCTAAAAGCTGTGAAATGGGATGTGGGGGAGCCTAGGACTTCCCTGAGGCATGCCAAGTCTCCGCGCACAAAACCTCAGGCTCGAGATGTGCAGGAGGAAGCCCTACCCACCAATCCGATCAATTGGTTACCTCCCTTCATCTGACCACGCAGTCCCTCAGCGCACACCCCAAAAAACTTGGATGGCTTGATCACATATCTGCAAACGCTGCTAACCCCGAGAGAAGTTCCTGTCCTCAGTGATCCATGTGGAAGGCTCCATGAGGTCAAATTTGATGATCATGACTTGGTGAATTATAAAGCCTTCCCTAAGTTGGACCCCGCAGTGTACTTCGACACAGTTTATGAGAACGATGGGGTCATAGTTATTCCTCAGCGATGGGTCTCTGGGTTGTCCAGATCTGGACTCTTGAACCTACTGTAGATGCCCCATTTTGGCCATTACAATGTCACGGATCAACTGGTTTGACAGTTTCTTGCCCTAATTCACGATGGCTGCTTATGGATTCGGGACAAAGTCCCCATTGATGCTGCGTTGATTCACATAATTACGGGCCTTCCCATGAAAGGGCCGCACCCCCTGGAGTGGGTGGGCAAGAAATAAGAAGGAGATACTGCAAAATATGTGCGCCAAAAGTACCATGTGAAGAAAAATTCTCACGGATTCATTATTAACTCCATTAGTGGCCCTGCTATGCATATGGGTACTATAGGGCTAGCATGCAAGCTAATGCAAAAGTGCCAGGTCAAAACTGTCCCTGCTTATTTCATTCAATTCGCAGGTCAGTGTGCGAAGGGGGTCTACCTCAATTGGGCCCAATACTTATGCGATGATTTTTTGACCAACGTCCGTGAGTCGCAGAGCAGGGAAAAGCCTTTTGCTATGCTTGGATGCTGTTCCTTATAGCCCTAGTCGCCTGGGAAGCCCCTGTAGCATCGGTCCTTCCTGAGCTCACTCCAGACATGTGCAAAGGGGCTCGGTATGCCCATCAGTGAGATTCTAGGGACGTGAAATGCATAGAGGATAACCAAGTCTTCTGGGTCCTCTTCCAGAGTAGCGTGGCAGCCACCATCAACTCTTGACCCCGGTTGTCCCCAATGGTATATGAGAAATAAAAAATCATTGTAGTATTCTAGGTTACTATGTACCAGGTTCAGATCAGAGACCATAAAGGTAAAACCTGGACCTTGCTCCCTTACATGGTGATAGACGAAGAGATTGAAAACATCATTGCGCTCTGGCCCCCTGCCTGGAAGCTAGGCTTCAAAACCACCACCACAGAGACTACAAGACCGAGCAAGAAAGGCTCAGATGCATCCACAGAAAAGGGCATGCAGCCAAAGCAGACCACCACGAAGGACACCAAGGCTGAAACTCGGGTCAATTCACAGCAGGATTTGAGCATGGACGGATTTGATATCAGAGGTACCACCTCCCCCCAGGGCGTGAAACGAACAGGTGAGCTTGTCAAAGGACCCCGCAAGAAGCAGTGATCTTAGCGAGGGGAACACAATGAAATAGTGACGTTGACTAAGGGAGATCTCGAAAAAATTTCGAGCGCGGTCACCTTGGCCATAGAGGAGAAATGGGTCACCTTAGAAGCACAACAACAAGCTGTGGTCGATACAATCTTGGCCGAGCTCCGCACCCTGAAAACTAGTGTGATTTAGGTACGTACTCCCTCGAAAACCAGTAGTATGGCAGCAGTTATAGAGGAGAGCCGTCCCTACTCCCTCCCTGGCGCCGCCCTTCTCGGAACGCAGCCCCAAGATAGTGTAGAAGTGTAGTTGAATTTGGCCAGGCTGTCCCATGACGCATTGCAAGGTCTCCACACTACCGTGTTCCAAGAGGTTCATCACCGGGACCAAAAAGTGCACCAACGACTCAGTACGGCTGAGAAGACCATTGCAACATAGAACGCCGAAGTATCCCTCGCTGTGGCACGACATGCAAAGCTTGAAACATTGATCCACTAGCTTTTCACGGAGGTTACAGAAGAGATCCTGGCCACAACCAATCCCCGAGATAAATTTGAAGGATTGGTCGCAACATTGAAGGTGTCTAGGACAGAGATGTAGGTTGTGAAGACGCAGCTGGAGCAACAAATCATCGAATTACAGGCCAAATTTCAGCTCGAAACACCTCCGGAGGTATAAGCCCAGCACGATGCGCTAATGACAGAGGCTACCAACACCATTACAGGACAGATTTCTCAAGACGCTCGGCTACTCAAGGATTCCATGCAGCTTTGGACCAAGATCCAGCGTGATCCAGTCCTCCAGAGAATCAATCAGGACTTGCGGCAGAAGGAAGAAGCTTTCGGTCAGGTCGAGGCTACATTGCCCTCTTTAGTTCTTGCACAGCTTCTGGCATGTTTGAAGACCAACAATGCTCTCCAAGATGAGATTGAGGAACTCTGGTGCAAGAAGCATGCCATCGGGGAACGATTGTAACCTTGGGCTAACACATCCCTCCAAATATCACAGGATACTGATGTTGCGGTCAAGAGACTAAATCAGACACTGGAGAGTGTCATTACGACGACATATGGACTGACATCTTATAAGCTCGTGGATATTGCGTAGAGCGCTGCTGCTCAGAGTCAAGAAGTGTTGCCCTTGCTGATTGTTGCCATCAATACATTGCGCACACAGGTGGAGACCCCACCACTGTAGTGACTCAAGACGAGTCATAAGATTGTGTTGGGGGACTGTTGGAATAGGGTCTCCCACAAGCTGCTTAACTGGTCCATTTTGTATGTTTTTTACTATATTTAGTATAAATCAGGGGTTTTAGGGTGGTTCAAAGCCCCTAATGCATTGTAAATGGGTCAAGGGTAGACCAAGAGTCGCAAACCACAGTTTGCGGACCATTGGATGCATATGATAAAATAGTATAAGTAGTTGAACCTTTTTGAGTTGTAGGACAAACTTGAAATAGATATTGATGCTAAGTGTGAACTGATAGATTTGGTTAGGGTTGTTGGGGAAGGACTCCTGCTGTTGTGTGCATGGAGATTCTCTCTCCTGATGTGTGTGCAGGTTGGGTTTTTGGGTATTGTAAGGATAATTGAACGATTACTGAATGAAAAAGTATTGCTGAATATTTGAATCTATTGGAATTAATGTAATGTGAATCTGTGATGTTTGTTTAATTAATATATGTTGCTGTGTTATTTATTTAAGCTACGAATATACTTGTGTTACTTGTTTAGACTGCTATCTAGGTCTGTTCTGTTGCACTTCATATAGAAATATTTGGAATAGCTGCGTTATCGTTATATGAGTTCATGATCTGTTGATTACTGTGAATATCATTGCTGTTGTGCATGTGGATGTGAAGGGAATCTGTAGATCTAGGCTCTGTGATATAATAGCTGGTCACTATAAGGTTAAACGCAGCTCTGCTTGACTTACCTACCCTCTCCCAGGGTGCAGAAACCTATTTCCAGCACCCACCCATACTACTTCGGGTGAGACTTTGGCCTGCGCAAGTAGGTCACTGCTGAAAGGGCCAATAGTATAGGGGTTTGTTGGCAAACCTTGAACCTTCGAACTTGGGTCAGGACCGCTCGAGCCAACATTTATTCTTCTTCGTCTCCTTCTTCATCAGATGCTTCTTGCTTATTATGCTTGGCCATAAACAATACTCTTCTATTGATTTCTTCTTCATTATCATTGTCTTCATCAGATGAGGAGCTATCTTCTTTGGAGAAGAAACTCTTCTTAAACCATTTATTCTTTCCTTGCTTGTTGAACTTCCTCAGACATTTATTTCCTTTTGTAATGACCTCATTTTTGTGAGGACACTTGGTTGCAAAATTCCCAACCTCACCACAATAAAAACATATCAATGATAGTTTACCTTTGAATTTCCCTGTACTTGTTCTCATTTTTCGAGTAAAGTAGGAAAATTATTTATCTGAAAATTCTTCTTCTTCTTCTTCCTTTTATTCTTCCTTACAACTACAATTTTTGCTTTCGGAGTATGCTTGTATTTACTAGTTTTATTGGATTCAGTGAATGTTGTTTATAGGTGAGATGTGTCATCGTGTTCTTCAATCCTCATTTCATATGCTATAATCAATCCATCAAATTCATCTTTGCTGAGATTGGATAGATTTGAACTATATTCCAAGACAAATACCTCTAGGTTGAATCTTGCTAGCAAGGCTCTAAGGATATTTCGGACAACAATTTTCATGCCAACAGGTTCTCCCAAACCTTCCAATGCATTTGTTATTTCATCAACATGCTGTAAGTATGCATCAATATTTTCATCTTCCTTCATTTTGAGTTGCTCAAATTTTGCCCTGTAAATTTGAAGATTTTCTTCTTTCATGTTTGAGTCACCTGAATATATATTCTCAAGCTTGCCCCATACTTCTTTAGCAGTTTTGAAACTTAGTACCCTAATATAGACAGATTCGATAAGCCCATTGATAATGAGATATTTATCCCTTGCATCATATACCATATTTTTCTTTCCTTATTCATCCTGGGTCGTTGTAAAACCTTTTTCAACGATTTCCCATACTTTGTATCCATGCACCAACAAATGAACCTGCATTATTCCACTCCAAAGTGCGTAGTTATTTCCATTGAATAGAGGAACTCTATTATTAGTATACTCCATGAACTCCTTCCAGTTGTTAGACTGCTATTGAAGGAACCAGGCTCTGAAACCGATTGTTGGAAATACTGAGAGGGGTGGGGGGGGCAGTGAATCAGTATTTCTTATCAATTTTCTTATCAATTATCACTTTTTAAATATTTTTAGAGAAATAGTTAATATTCAATTATTCTTTATGTTTATCCAGTAAAAACAGTAAACAATAGAACACAATAGGCACACAAATTTTAGGTGGAAAACCCCCTCCGGGTTAAAAACCACCGAATGTTTTTCTAATAAATTATTTAATCTTAGTCCCCTACTGAAATGAAAGGTAAAACTTCCTAAAATTATAGAACATAATTATTCTCCAGCTTCCACTGGAACGACGCCCCAATGCCCTGGTTTCTTCAGTAGTCAACTGAGTGGGTGCCCTGACATCCTAGACCAACTTACCACCCTGAAGTGTTCATATGCTCCAACCTGTAGGTGACTTCATGCACCAACCTAGCACCTCCATGCCACCCTATAATGATTAGAAATAAGACAAGAGTTTCGACTCCCGTACCAGGGACAATGATCCACGATACAATATGATTCACAATGATTTTGTTGAACTACACCAATCACCCAATCACACTATGAACTGCAACCCAACCATAACATTATCCAACAATGACACTTATACCTCCCAACAATGCCTCTCCAAATCTAGGTAGATTGAATCTTTTACAATTTCAATTTTTTTTTTTTTTACAATATTAACTTTTGACACGACCTGATACTTGACTTCACATCGATTCTTTGAATACTAGCAGAAGTTGAGGTATTGTTGTGCTTGCTTCAAGTAATGGTACTTTGGCATTGAATTTTCCTTCTAGTATGTGTCTGAGTTGTCCTACTGTGTCCTCCTTCCTACTCATGCAAGACCCAACCCAATATACAAAAAAAATACTTACACTGTCCTGCAAACCATATGTCATAGAAATATTCAAAATTCAAATGTAAATATGTTCAACATTTATGAACAAAACCCAGTCAAACATACATAAAAAATACTTACACTGTCTTGCAAAAACACATGTCAAAGATGATATTAAAATTAAAATCAAACACTAATCATACATACCTTGATGTAGCAGACTTACCCTTGACTATTGATGTTTTGTCGTTACTGCAGTGATCCTTGAATGCATATTTTTCTTACCTTCTAGAAGCTTGATATTGAATCTGTTATATCTGTATAATTTTTATATCTCCAAGGTATGAAATTTCATCTTGTGGTAGCCCTCTGAGTCATCTTTCCAACCCCATAGGTATTATCAACATTGGATTCTTCGAGAAATAGCCATGCCCAATCTCCTACGATGAGCTGATTATAGATTGGTTCAGTAGAGCGAACTTGTATTAAGTGCCACGTATTATTTTTTCAACCTTGGGTCCTGAAAACGATGCAAAAAAAAATACAGCCCGTCTGATTTCTTTCATTTCTTATGAAATTTTAATCCAATGCTCAGAGAGAAAGTTATGATGATTTTCCGAAGGTCACCTATTTGACATGAAATTCGGGAGCTTGAAAAACCCATAAATTCCTTAGATCCTATCTCCGAAAATATATCGAACCAATATTTTAAATTTGGACACAAGCTTCATCAGGATTTTTCCCAAATGGGTTTTTTGTTTCACCATTTTAAATTTCGTAGAAAAACCGGTATAGAGAAAATGCCACTATGACCTGTTATAAGTAGCGGAATCCTTACATGAGGAGGATATGAGGGTCACAATTTATATAAAAGCTTAGGTTGAGAGGGTCTTTAACAAGTGAACATTGGAGGGATTTTAGGAGCTTAAAAAATTATTAATTATTGACAATTCAATGACCACAACCAATGACTAGTGTCCTGCCACAACCCCATGGGGTTTTAGCCCACTAATTGGGGTTTCTAACTTCAAACACAAATATCTCTAAAACCATGAAGAATTATGTGGCATACCATATATCAACGGAAACATATCAACAAGTAGAAACCATCCAAAATATGCTTGACTCGAAATAGAGCAAGTTTTCAAGTCAAAATTCCTATGCAAGATCGGGGTAGCCCCTGGTGCTACTTGGGTTGACATCAATGACAACCACTGATAAAAATCACTAATGTATCTTGTGAAAACATGACCCGATATGTGCTATGCAGTCAACTATCCGAGACAAGCCATGGTTCGGTCAACCAAATTATTTTGGAGGGAAACTAAGCATGTTCTATGGTACCTTAGAGGAAATATCCAGTTTGGAATATGGTACAAACATACATTGGGAGTGTAGCTACTTGGCTTCACAGATATAGATTGGGCAGGGAGTATATAAAACCAAAGGAGTACATCAGGTGGACATTTTAGTGTTGGGTATGCAGTGGTTTATGGTACAATAGGAAGAAAAGATCTGTGGCACTCAGCTTGACAAAAGCATAATACATGGTTTCTAGTAAAGAATAATGTGGGGCAATATGGATGAGAAAAATAATTGTCGGATTGTTTAGTCAGATGATGGATCTAACTATGTTAGACTGTGATAATCAGAGTTGCATCAAGCTCTCTAAAAATGAAAATTTTCATGTTCGATCGAAGCATATTGATATCTGGTACCACCATTTGTAGGAATGTGTGCATAGGCAGATAATGTTGTTGCAGTACATTCCGACAAAGAAACATGTTTATGGAATTTTGACAAAGGCCTTGTTAAGAGGGAAGTTTGAGTTCCATAGGTGCATGATAGGGGTGGTTGATAATACCTTTCTTGTTGAGAGGGAGTGTTGGAAAATGAAATTCTTAATTTGATTTTTCCTTGATTAAATTGAGAAAATTTGAATTTCCACATCAACAGACAACTTGGATGATGTTAACTTATGTGACATGGATTTTTTCACCCAATTTACTCCGTAAATTTGAGTTGTAGGAGCTAGATTTTAGTTAAGCATGTGTGATTGATAATTTATAGCAATAAAGGTCAATTATCTAAGGTTGTTTTAAGTTAAACTATTTTGAACTATTGGAAGAACTAGTGGAGGGTCAAGTTGTGCAGTGGGACTTCTTCATACTCAGTGATCATCTAGTTAACTTATCAATCAACTCAAAATAGCTAGTGCATGTAGATAATTCGATTTACCCAGTTGAGATGGAAATTCCAAGGTAGTGTACATCAATTGTAGAGTAGTTCTGAGTGTACGTGTGCTGCATGAAATTATATGATTATCCTAAAGGAATTGTGCAATCAATTTAAGGAATTTCCTAAATAATAAGGGCCTCATTCCTCAAGGATCATCACAAGGAAATAAGAGGTCAAGTCAAGGAAGAAATTGACCAAGTTTGGTTTAGAGGCCTTCAGTGAGTAGAGAGATAGGTTGTGCACTTTCACAGTGAGCTCAGTTGAGAAAAGCAATTGTAATACATCTCTAATGATTTTATTAATGCAAGAGGCATTGGGGTTTTTAGCAAATTTCTTTCCCCATATAAAAAATACTTGTTTCATGTGTGTGATTTATTATTGGATGTCTGAAGTTTTTGTTCTAAATTGTGAATTAATGTCTACAGAGAAATATAGTAGGTTTGTGTCTTGTGATTTTGATTAAAAATTCATGAGAAATTTCAAATCATCAACATAATTTCTACAAAGAAAAAAATGCAGGATCTTACTCAAAGCCCATAAACTTGTAGGAGAGACCTCCTCTTCCACCATTAATACCGGAAGCAAGGGAATGGTTTCACCTCCAAAAACCCTTGTCTATGTGCCAAATTTAGAAAGGGTATATACAAGAAGGACTATGATAGAAATCAGAATAGAGGGACCACCTTCTCCTTAAGAGCCTGAGCTAGATGAAAAGTCAAACACATCTGAGAAAAACCCTGTAAGTCAAACATTAGAGGTTGCAAAGGAGACACCTAGAGAAAAATGGAAAGACCACATAGTTAGAGAAGAATAAGAAGAAGAACCCACATTATTTGATTTGCATGGGTTTCAAAAAACTCATACTAGGCTCATGAAAAAACTTCATCTGAACTTCAAATTGGGACAAAACCCTACCCTAGATGAGGAGGTAATTCAAATAGAAAATTCACCAATGAAGTATTTGGTGATAAAAAAAGAAAAGGGTTCTAGTTCTAAGGATCCAAAATGAAAACAGAAGGAAAATCAAGGCCTCAATTCCAAGCTCATAAGGACTAAAGAAAAAAATAATGTTCTAAGTGATAAGGTGGACCTGCTACTGAGAGTAGCAGAGCAGTTGAAAAGTAATTGAGTGAAACAAACACCATGTATTTTTTTAGCATTTTTGCCTGAAAATTTTGCACCCAGTGTTGATTTTTTTTTTTTTTTGTCAGCGATAGTCTTAGCATTTTTTCACCAAATGCTGATAATTTTTTTATCAGCGACTATCCCAGTTTTGCACCGATATATAGTGCCAATTGTTTTGTCAGTGCCCAAAAGTTGAAGTGGTTTAAATCAGTGGTTAAATATATGTTTTGAAAAAGTAATTGAAGGATAAATACTTAAAACATTTATCCTTTATGAAATTAAATACAAAGTTTAAATAGCTATGATTTTTAGTAGACTTTTAAAGCGTAAAATAGGGAAATCACCATATGTTGTGACAAACAATCAACACTCAGTTTTCAATGCCTTTTCATCAGCAATTATTTTAGCATCAGTTCATTCTGGATATTATTGTTTAATCATATATCATCAAGATACATCGAAACCAACTTTATTTTTGAAAATGTATATTTAATTAACACTTGAAAATGTATATTTAATTAGCAAAAAAATAAGACTTATTTTCCATAATTAGAATATAGATAAAATTCCTTAAATTTATGAATTTTGTTGTAAATTTTTTTTCTATAAATAAATTATGAATGTCATACCCAGGGTTGGATTTTTTTGAAAAAAATTGCATATTGTGTAGAAATTTGACAACAATAGCATTTGTTGTGAACAATGTTGTGCAAATTTTACAAAGATTCATGTGTGATAAGTTTCTTGTAATTTTTTCTTATGTATTCTTTTTCCTTTAAGACATAAATTTGATTCATAAGTCTTCAGTGTTTGGAAATAAGTGGTTAAATTTGAGATTTTCTTATAAGCTTATATTACTTTTTCTAAATTTCCTATATGTTTTAAACTTAAATATCATTACCGAAATCACTGGTTGCTCTATTTTTGGTCTTTACTTCCTACTTCTATCATAACTTGATGTTGGTTTGTCTAAGAAATTTAAAGCTATCCCGCCTCTACTAAACTTGTTTATATAGCCTATAGCTAGCATATTTTATGTCAAAGTCTCCATGCCCAATGTTCTATGTCTTCTTCCTTCCAAACAAATTTTATGTGCTACCAACTAAATCTGGCCAATGAGTTAAATTTCCTACTACTTAGTGACAATGAGTGGTATAGTTAAGGAGAGATCCCTCTCCATATTGAAGGGCCAGGGTTCAATCCAAAGTGGTTATAGGTTACCTTAGCTTTTTCCCTCTACAATCAATGTTTTTTTCTAAGGGATAACAAGATGCTACAAAATCTAACACTCCCTCTTGGCGAGGAAGTTGTTCTCTCTAAACTATGTCTTTGTAACATCCTCCCACCATGTTTTTGATGTCTAAAAATTGTATTCACCTGCCACTATCCACCAAATACTGTGCTAACTATGATTCATATGCCATTCGCTATAGCTAAACCATATTGTTGCATCTGTGATGTTGTTGACACTACATTGTACATCCTATACTACTGCAAACTCTGCATCTGCACTGAAATCCATCTAACATTCCATCTCACTTTTTCTACTGCTATTGCAACTAATGTAACTTAGAAACATCCAAAATACTCTTTTCCTACTACTAAAATTGGTTCTACACTATACGCATATATTCCTTGAAATAGATGAACTTAGCTCTTCCTAGAGCCTTTGTGAGTATATATTCAAATTTCTCTTCTGTGGGAACATACTATAGTTGGAATTATCCATGATGTACACAATAGTGATGAAATGACACTAAATATCTATGTGTTTCGACATGTCATGAAACACTAGATTTTTAGAAAACTTGATGCAACTCTGATTATCACATTAGACATTGGTCACCTCCATCATCTTCCTGAATAATATCACCAACAACTTCTGAAGCCAGAAAGTTTTGGACGTATTTGTGACAACTTCCATATACTCTGCCTCTACAAATCTTAGTGCTACTGACTTCTGCTTCTTGTTGTACCAAGAAACCATCCCTAGTCCAATGTTGAAGCAATACCCAGAGATATTTTTCTTGTCCACTGAACTGCCTGCCAATCAACATCTGTTAATCCACATAATATGCTTTCATCTCCTTAGCTATATTTCAATCCATACTCTATTGTGCTAGACAAATACCTCAAAATGTGCCTTGCTACTGTCCAATGCAGTCTCTTAGGCTCCACCATAAACTGACTTATAATGTTGATCGCGAAGTAGATATCTAGCCTAGTGTTGACCAGATACTTGAGGGAACCGATAAGATTTCTATATAAGGCAGGGTCAACATCCTTTTTATCCTATGCATCTATCTTCTTTTAGTTTGTGATTATGGGCATAGACATGGGTCTACAATCCTGCATTCTAAATCTCTTCAAAATATCTGTAACATATCTCCCTTGACCAAGGAATATATCCTCGTCATTTTTCCACACTTCCAATCCTAGGAAATAATGCATCAACCCCAAGTCCATGTCAAACTCTGCTTTCAGGTTCATCTTGCAGTCTTCTGTGATCTTTGATGCCCCTTTCAAGAAGATGTCATCCACATACAAAACTAGGATTAGTGGCTCATTGATTATACTTTTTGCATGCATATTTGACTATTTGGATTCTTGTAACCTCCTGATGAGATGTGATAAGTGGATCCTTCTTGAGGATCATCTGAGGTGTAGGAAAATATAAATAGTGCATGAAGATGAGAGCTATGATTTCATAGGAAAAGTAAGTGATACAAATTGCAAAGGTATCTGAATGTTATAATGTATGTATAGTATATTTTTTCAACTGAAATATTGGATGGCAAGGTAAGCCCTAAGGTAACATGGGAATATCACCTTCATGAATGACTCATATATTAATATTAAAGTAATTTTAATTCATGGTACATATGATGAGTTGGTTCACTTAGTATTGGAAAAGTATCTTACATTCTATTAAGTCATAGAAAAGCTACCTAGAAAAAATTATTTTTGATATAGGTAACTTGATATTATTGATAATTATTTTGATAAGCACGATAATCTTGCTGATAAAAAGTGTAACAATAAAATTTATATTCAGGATATTCGTGTTGAGCTTGATTAGGTTTTGATAAGTTTAGTAATTTTGACAGTATGACAAAATTGAATGTCCTGACTTGATGATTGAATAATGTAAAAGAATTAATATAGTCATTATGGTCCTTTAAGTATGATGATACACTTGTCATGTTACCTGATTATATGACTCTAACCCTTAATGAAAGTTTGATGTCAAGTTCATATGTGATGATGAAGTAGCTGATCATGATTTGTTATGACTATATGTCTAAGAATCTAATATAGTTTGATTTCATGACTTAATAATTTTGCTTCTGCATGACAGTATTATGATAGATAAGTTGATGTCATGATTAATATTGATTGAAAAGGCTTCTCATTAAGAGGGAGAAACTCTCCATAATATCCCAACACCTATTATCATTTACAGTAAATGTATAAAATAATATTTATTGTTGAAGTAATATTTTTGGACATGAATAGACTAATATATGATGTTGTTAGTCTATAGCAAGTTCTGGTCCGAGAAGAGAAGTTTTCTCCTAGTCTAAGACCAAACCGCTAAAAAACAAGATTGAGAGTGTGGTTATAAGCCTCCCAAATGCATAGAATAAGGCCTATGAGTGCAGTTGTTCCTGTAGGAAATAAAATATAAATCCTTATGCATCAAAATGTTGAAAAATGCATCAAGAAATTCTTAATTTGAATTTTTCTTTGATTAAATTGAGAAAAAATGAATTTCCATATCAATAGACAACTTGAATGAAGTTAACTTGTATGAAATGGTTTGTTTCACCCATTTTATTCAGTAAATTCAAGTTATAGGAGTTAGAGTTTAGTTAATCATGTGTGCTTGATAATTTGTAGAAATAAAGGTCAATTATTTCAAGTTGTTTTCAGTTAAACTAGTTCTAACTGTTGGAGGAACTAGTGGAAGGTCAGCGAATAAGTGGGACTTTAATAAAACTAAGTGATGATCCAATTAACTAATAAATCAACCCAAAATATCTAGTGCATGTAGATAATTCAAGTTCCCTAGCTGTGGTGGAGATTCCAAGGCAGTGTAACATCAGTTGTAGACTAGTATTGAGTGTAAAAGTGTTGCATGTGGTCATATGATCAACCTTGGGAATTGCACAAACATTTTGAGGAATTTCCTAAATAATAGGGGCCTAATTTCTCAAGGAATTTCACAAGGAAGTACAGGCTCAAGCATAGGCAGAAATTAACTAATTTTGGGTCAGAACATCTCAATGAGAAGAGGGATAGGTTATTCACTTATAGGTTGTGCTCAATTGAGTGAAGCAATTGTAATACATCTCTATTCATTAGATTAATGCAAGAAGACATTTAGGATTTTAGAATATTTCTTCCGTCGGAAAAAATACGGTGTGCATGTGTGTTATTTATTATTGCATGTCTGAGATTATTGTTCTAAATTGTGAATTAAATTCCATAGAGCAGTGGAGTAGGTTTTTGTCTTGTTATTTTGATTAAAATTTCATGAGCAATTGAAAATATACATCATAATTTCTACATGGTATCAAACCAAGATTCACATTAGAACACGAAATTCAAATTTGTTTCTCAAGAGGCTCTATTTTGCAGTTCAGTGCAACAAGATCTCTTCAGGGGTGATAATATGACCTTCAATGGACTGAGGCTAGAGTATGCCTTGGAAGGCATATCTAATTTTATCGCATAGAAGGATCACATGGAGGAGGTATTAGATGAAAATGGATTGCTAGAATACATCAAGTCATATATTGCAAAACCACCGGAATTTGATGCCCAAAACCTTGCTCAGTGGAAGAAAGATGTAGCCAAGGTTAGGAGAATAATATTAGAGGGAATACATGACCTCATTGTCACAAATATCCATGGGAAAGAAACTCCTTATGCAATGTGGAAGGCACTGACACATATGTTCCAGAATAGGAGAGACCATAGGAAATTGGTGCCCAAGGATAAAATTCGAAATATCAAGATGGAGAAGAGTGACACTATTCAATAGTATCTGAGCAGATTCACACAAGTTCGTGATCATATTGTAGGAGTTAGCGTTGTTATTTTAGATGATTATTTGGTAAGCCTACCTCTTCCAGGCCTTCCCAAGAGTTGGAATATATACCAAGACTCGGTGAACAAGAGGGAGAAACTACCAAATTGGGAATGCTTATGATCTAATTTGGTACATGAGGAAATAAGGCGAAATACCAGAGATGGGACTTCATCCAAGGGTGAGGATGAGGAAAAAATGAATTGGTTGGAAAGGGAAAGAAAGGAAAAGGGAAGAAATATCAAACCAAACCAGAATCTAGTCAAGGGTCAAGAAGAAATATTTTTCCAAAATTAAATTATTCCATTTTCATGAATTCAAGTACTATGCCACAAAGTGTCCATAGAAAAATGCAAGAAATAATACCTTAGGAGGAGGCAAGTGAAGCCTTGGCTTCATATTTTGAGCTTGAATTTACCCTTATCACATGCATGGAAAACATAGTGACGAGGAGCGTGTGGTACTTGAACTCAGGTGCACCATTCCAGAAGACAAGGTGTAGATAATTTTGTAGTAACCTAGAAGAGAAAAATTTGCATAAGCGCATCGAGCTATGGGATGACAGAAGGTATAGCGTGAACGGGGCTGGTACAGTCACCTTTCAAAGAGAGTTAAGCTCCCCTCTCAGGATCAAGGATGTCATGTTCATTCCGGGCTTAAATAAAAATATTCTTAGTTGCAGTTTTGGAATACCGTGGTTATGATGAGATCTTCAGCAAAGGAAAATAATTACTAAGACACATAGCCATAGGAAATTTGAAGCAGGTCAGGGTTCACGTGAAGAGACTATATAATCTAGATGTGGAAGATTGTGCTACATTAAGCACTAAGGTGAAGAAAGTGCAAAGACATGATGTTGATGAACTTTGGAAAATAATAGTTCGCCATTAAACATCGTGGAACCCTAAAGATTATCCAACAAATGACCAAAGGACTCCCTAAAGGATCACTTGAGCAATAGGATGTATGCAAAGGATTTACCTTAGGGAAGTACAAAAAGTCCACATTCCATGATCAGGACAAAAAAACACACGTAGTCGTGGAAAGGATCCACTCTGATGTCTGTGGAACTTTCTCAATAGCCTCAACTGCCAAAAAAAAATGCTTTTTCATTTTTATTTATGACTTCTCATGGAAGTGTTGTATCTTCTTCACGTGGAAGAAATATGATACATTCTCCAAGTTCGTATAATTCAAAGCACTAGTTGAAAAAGAAACTAGAAAGAAGGTTTTGGTTGTGGGGTGTTGTTAGCTCTCGTCGAATGTATTCTTTCAAACATAAATTTTTGATTTCATTTAACACGTGATCAAATCCATTATGGAAAGGCGATGGGAATATGTTTCTCTCTCAAGGAAAGTATGAAAATGAGAGTCTGTAGAGATTCTACATGGAGAGATGCAAACCCATGGAGACATCTCTGGTGACCAACTAGAGGAACGATAATGCCACTTTAGGTGAAGAAGTGGATGCTACAATTTATTGAGAGTTAGTGCGTTTGCTGATGTATCTTATGAATATGTAGTATGTAGTCAACCAGTTGAGCCAAGATATGATTATGACAACCAAATTATATTGGAAGGGAGCTAAGAATGTTTTAAGGTACCTCAAAGAAACTACCCAGTTTGGACTATAGTCAAATGGATTGAGGGGATGAAGCTATGTGGCTTCATAGATGAAGATTGGGTGGGGATTCCATCAGAATGAAAAAGTAAACCAGGTGTAATTTTCAGTGTTGGGTCCGCAACGGTTTCCTAGTACAACAATAAGAAAAGATCTATGGTGCTTAGGTTGGAAAAAGCATAATACATGGCTACAACTCAAGCAACATGTGAGGAAATCTGGATGAGAAAGAGACTTGTGGGACTATTTTTTTAGATGATGGATCTAATTTAGATCTATTGGGATAATCAAAGTTGCATCAATCTCTTCGAGAATATTGTTTTTCATGATTGATCCAAGCATATATATATCTGATATTACAATTTACAGGACTGTGTGTAGAGGCATATAATGTTGCTTCAGTACATTATGACAAAGGAACAAGATGCTGACATTTTGAAAAATGCCTTGTCAAGAGGGAAGTTCGAGTTCCACAGGTGTAGGATAGGGGTGGTTGATAATCCCTTTCTTGCTGAGAGGGAGTGTTGAAAAATGCAGCAATAAATTCTAAACTCTGTTTTTTCCTTGATTAAATTGATAAAATTTGAATTTCCACATTAACAAGAAACTTGGATGCAGTTAAATTGTGTGACATGGCTTGTGTCACATAGTTTACTCAGTAAATTTGAGTTGGAGTAAGAGTTGAGTTAAGAATGTGTGATTTCTAATTTGTAGCAATCAAGGTCAATTATTTCAAGTTATTTTTAGTTAAAATAATTCTAACTATTGGAGGAAATAATGGAAGGTCAGTTAAGTAGTGGGACTCCAGTCAGACTCAGTGATAATCTATTTAACTGATCAATCAACCCAAAATAGCTAGTGCATGCATAGAATTTGAGTTCCCCAGTTGTGGTGAAAATTCCAAGGAAATTTAACATCATTTGTAGACTAGTCTTGAGTGTACATGTGTTGCATACAGTCAGATGATTAACCTTGGGAATTGCACAATCAATTTTAGGAATTTCTTAAATAATAGGGGCCCAATTTCTCAAGGAATTTTGCAAGGAAATAGGGGCTCAAGCAGAGGTTGAAATTGAATAATTCTAGGTCAGATCTTCTTAGTGAGCAGAGAGATAGGTTATTCACTTACAGGTTGTGCTCAATTGAGCAAAGAAATTGTAAAACATCTTTATTTATCAAATTAATGCAACCATTAATTGGGGTTTTTAGCAGATTTATTTCCCCCGAAAAAATATTGTGTGCATGTGTGTTATTTCTTATTTCATGTCTAAGACTATTTTTACAAATTGTGAATTTAATTCCACAAAGTAGTAGAGTAGGTTTATGTCTTGTGATTTTGATTAAAATTTCATGGGCAGTTGAAATTATACACAAAAATTTATACAAAAACTAAGAGCACACCAGGAGTATGAAAATCCTATAAATATGAAGCAAACAATAGAAATTTATATGAGCAGGGAAGTTTGAATTTTTGACTTACTATATAGAATATTAATGTGTTGAGTAAACTTTTGTTTGCACGATATTGGATATGCATGTCAGTATGCTATTTTGATTTGATCATTGAAGTTAGTATATGACCATATTTTATAAAAGTTGTATACGTTTGACAAGATTTGTCTTATTGATTTAATATAGATGAGCAACATTGGAATTCTGGCATGATGCCTGAAAAATAATAGATATGTTTTGGCTTATGGATTGATTGAAGTCACAGTGATAACAAGTTAGGTTTTTTATCATATTTGGTTCTTGATTATATTAATTTTCCTTGACGTGGAATAAAAATTCTATGTAGACATAATTGATTATGTATTGGCATTATTGGAATTTGTCACATTGGTTGAAGTGAAAACAATTATGATTTAGTATGCAGTAATCTCACAATGAATGGATAGAACTTATATGACTTATTCTTGGTGTATGCATTCACATCTAGGGACATAAATGATGATCATAAGGATGAATTGATGACGTATATCTTGATATTATAAATAACACTTTTTGATAGGTCAAATAGATAAGGTTGTAACCTAGCACTTGGACGTGAGCTCTACTTGGGGACTTGGATTGAAAAGTTTAACAATGATACTAGAAGGAATTTTCAAATATTTGATAATTGTTCTGGTTTGATATTCAAGGTTTGATAAAAATAATTAGTTTATTTGATTACACAATATTAATTTATTTAAGGCTAAGCATATTGCTTTGGTCATTATTATGATTGCAGAAATCATTGTATGGTTTGAAGCAATATTTCTGACCCTGAGATGTCCACATTCATAGTTACCTAGTGAAGCTTAGAAGATGTGCTAATTCGATCCTCTACTTCAAAAGTGGTAAAATGTATGCCCTTGATTTTGGTTTCATATTCTGACGATCCATTCTTGGAAGGTAATGAGCCTCTGATGATGAAAGTAAGAGGGAGTTGGCCCTCTAATTTTTGAAATGAAGAAATTGGAACGATGAAGTTTGGAAAAGGAAAAAATATTGTCAAAGGTATTGAAGAAATTTTGGAAAGTGGGAATGCAAATCATTGGACACCCCGATGGAATTAAATTTCAAGAAGTTATGCATAATTTTTGTTGAAATTGACTTTGCAATTGAAAATTGATTGAAGCATTGATGTTATTCATGATTGAGCCTCTCCTTACACATTGGGTTGCTAACAAGAACTTTTTGAGATATTTTCATGAGATGATCAATTTTTGTTCTGAGATATTCATCTTATGATATATGACTACATGGATGTAATAATGTTGTTATAATATGATTATGTATGGGTTTTGCTTTAGTATGATGTCTTCCGTGATATTTTGGATGAGAAGTCCGTAGCTTTAAGCACAATCGAGGTTGAGTACATTGTTTCTAGCATGGATATTTGTGAAGCAAGTTGAAGAAAATATTTGAAGAGTTATTTTGGGTAGGTTCTAGATGTGACAGTGATACATTGTGATAATAAAGAGTGTGATATGATTGGAAGAGAATCATGTATAGATCTGGGACCGAGATATATTAATATATTGAGACAATGATTTTATATGAGACAAGCTTAGGCTTGTAGTTGCTACCTCCATGAGAGGGAGAATGAATATGGTATCATTTTATGACATGCATTTGTTATAACATAATATTTGATTTGATGTCCTGTGTTAACAGGAGACTGCTACTATTGAGACATTATGATTGAACTCTTCAGTGAGTTGTTGAATCTGGTACCAGATATGAGCACATTGATATGTTTATGATCTACAAATAGCAGGATTGATCGAGGATACTGAGCCAAATATTTCACCCATGTCTGAGCTCCCACGGTAAGTAACTAAAATGTAGGGATGTATCTCTGGACAATATGGTATCACCCCTATTTTTTACCCACAGGGTGGAATATTTTTCTCCTCTATCTTGGTCTATGCAAAGTATACCCCAGTTGGAATCATACCCACAACCCAGGATTTTTGGTATTATCGCTCCTCGGCTAGCCAACAGGTTGAGAGAGAGCTTGGGGGTGTGTGATCCTTACCTTTGGTAAGTTAGGTATCTCACCCAAGATGATTATAATGCAGGTGTTCTACTCAACCTAGAACCACATCAGGGAGCACATCTCAACTCAAAATCCAATGAAACCAAGGAAGGTCCAATGGGATGGTTGTGATGCTTGCTTGGTAAGTGGTATCTCACCTATTTCTCAATATAGGGTGGTAGCCATATACTCCCCTAGATGATATGACTTGGGTTGAGAGTGTCCCATTGGACCTTCCTTGATTTCATTGGATTCTGAGTTGAGATGTGCTCCCTGATGTGGTTCTAGGTTGAGTAGGGCTCCTTGATGATAAGCTCTCTAATTTTTTCTAAGTTGTAGCATTGAGCTCCCCGCTAGTATATTATTCTGGGTGGTAGAAGTGGCTCCCTGATGAATATAGGGTGGTAACTTAGACTCCTCTCTGATGTCAAATTATTATTCTTTTAGATTCGAGAATTTTCAAAATATGAGTAGAGGAAATCGAGAGATGATTTTAGATAAGCAGAGATAAGCATAGATGAGAAGAGATGAGTAGAGATGAAATTTAATAATGAGATACTTGATATAGGATATGATTGATGACAAGATACTTGCAATGGTTACATGATGTATTTTAAATCTCTCCATAGTTGAGAGGGGGTGTTAATTTGGAAGCTCAGTGGAAAATTCCATTCATGGGACTAGATTCATCTTTTTGAGAGGAACAATTTTGAATTTTGAAGCACTTTATTTGGACAAGGTAAAGTGTATTTTTTAATTTAAGCCCACATGTGCTCAAAAGGACAAGTTGGCCTAAGAGAGAAACTAGACACCCTCAGATGGATATAAATACAAGCCAAGTGAACCTCATTTGGACATCATTATGATTATTATTCTTTCTTTGGTTTGGCTCGCACAGGTCTGAGGTGGTTCGTGAGGATCAGTTTGTATAGGTTCGAAATTGTAGGGTATGAAGCTCGCATGCAAGATCTAGGGTTTTGGTTTCCAATCATAGGAATGACACATGAATTTTTTTGGTTGCAAACATAGGAACGTAAATGCATGAGTGCGGTTGAAGGGATTGAACCACACGCACATACATTCTCTACATGTGGTTGGAAACTATGGTTTGATATTTACAATTGACCGCATATTTCATCAATTGACCATAAATTTTGGTAATTGAACACAAATATTGACAGTTGGCTGCAAGATTCTGAATCAAGGTTTTTATTATTAATAGTGTTTGGTTCATATATTTCATATGTTTTAGTTAATTTTGTTGGTTAGTCTTGTGGATAAAGGAATGAATAATTGTAATCTTTCTTTGCTAAAACATTCAATGACAATCTAATAAGAAGAAGAATTTGAAAGGGTTTTCCCCCTTGTTGGGTTTGTCCCTGGTCTCCAACCAATCCTAGTGTTTCTATGTGTAGAAATTTAATACAAAATGCATGTATATCATGGATTCTCCTAATCTAAAAATATGCTACTTTTAAATACAAAATTGCTTCTACAAATCTTTTCAAAATTTGAAACACAATCACCAATCACAATATCATGAAGAAAAATCAATCACACATAACACAGATAATTTACCACGAAATCTTATAGCTAAAAACCCCACTATCTTATATTATGTATTATATCATGGATCATGAAACAATTACATACAAATCTATAATCCAAGAGCTCTCAGTACATGAGCTAACTATCTCACACTGTCATACAAAAATTGGCAAGTTCCTTAGTTAATTTACTATCTCTAGACAACCTACTTCCACTACACAATCCCAGGTGATAGAAATCCCTGAATGAGTGAAATCTTGCCTGCCTTGAATGCGCAATCCTCATGGGCACATACAATGTGTGTGTGGTTGCATGTGTGAAATTGGATAATGTCACAACTGATAGTTTACTTCCCTTTCACCTAGAACTCAACTGGGTCTCCACTGGATCTGACATGCATGCAGTTAATAATAGTGAATCTTCAGTTGCATGTGGGATCACTGATTGTGAATTAATTAATAATTAATTCACTTGATCTCTCACTAGTGTATCTTCAGTTACAACTAGCACAACTTAGTTTAAATCACTTAACTGAGTTAAACTACTTTACAACTTTCATAACTGCACTTCCAACTCTGTTACAACTTCAAATCACTCAGTTACAAATAAGTCCACTTGGATGTCCCACCAGCCAACCTCTTAACTCAAAATTCCTTTAGCTAACTGATTTTCCACTTCAGTTAACTATTTCCATGTGCTCATTGAGAATATATTATTGTTTATTGTCCAACTAATATTAACGGACAATAATAGTCGACATGCATCTATAAATAGACATGAAATATATAAATAGAACTTGCACTTACATCTATAAATAGACATGCATCTATAAATAGAATTTGATCATGCATCTATAAATAAACATCCACCTAAAAATAGCATGAGGCTCCATCCTAGTGTAGGTGCTTAATTTTCACTAGGATCTTCTTTTTGAATCTCAACACTCCCTCTCAAAAAGAAAGGGATTATCCTTCACCCCAATCCTATCTCTATGGTATTCGAATTTGCTCCTGGTGAGTTCCTTCGTCAGAATATCTGCATCCTGAACTTCGGTAGGAATGTACTGAAGCAACATGATCCTCCTCTACACACAATCTATGAGATGATGGTACCAGATATCTATATGCTTAGATCTATCATGAAACAAAGGATTAATCGAGAGTTTAATGAAACTCTGATTATCAAAATGAATCACTGTCGGATCTAAATGAGAACCAAAAAAACCAGCCAAGATCTTTCTCATTCAGATAGCCTCACATGTAGCTTGACTCACTGCCATGTATTCTGCTTCTGCGGAATTGAGTGCCAGAGATCTCTTCTTCCTGTTGTAGCAAGAAACAACTATAGATCTGATATTACATATCCCCCTTGATGTGCTATTTCTGTCCGACGGGCTGCCCACCCAATCTACATTCGTGAATCCATGCAACTTCACTCCATCCGTCTATTTGTATCATAAACCATACTCTGATGTGCCCCTCAGGTATCTCAGGACATGCTTACCCACCTTCCAAAAGAGCTTGGTAGGCTTAACCATAGATTGACTCAGTTGGTTAAATGCATGGAAAATGTTCGGTCTTGTGCTCACTAGATACATTAGTGAACCCACTAACTGTCGATAGACAGTAGCATGCACTACCTCTCCAGAAGTAGCATCCTCTTTCCTCTAGTTTCCTGGAAGAGGAGCATCCATGGGTTTTCAACCCTCCATGTGAAACTTACCCAGTATCTCCCTTGCATACTTGCCTTGAGACACAAAAATTTCACCATATCAATGCCATATTTCCAATCCAAGGAAATAATGAAGGAGGCCCAAATCCTTCATTTCAAACTCCCTTGCAAGATCCTCCTTGCATGAGTGTATCAGCTGATCATCACCAATCAATATTAAATCATCAACATAAAGAAAAATGATTAAAATATTACCCTCCACCACAATTTGGTATAGGTTTTCATCTTCTTCAATTTTGGTGAAGCCCAATCTGGTGAAATAACTGTCTATCCAAGTGTACCAAGCACAGGGTGCTTGCTTCAGCACATACAACGCTCTTTTGAGTTGGCACACATGCGACTCGCTGTTGAAGATCTCAAAACCTTCAGGCTACTCGATGTACACCTCTTCCTTAATGATCCCATTGAGAAATGAAATTTTCACATCCATCTGATGAATTCTCCATCCCATCTATGATGAGAGATAAAGGATGGATCTTATGGAAGAATACCTTGTGACAGGTGCAAAGGTCTCTTCATAATCTATCCCCTCGATCTGTGAGAAGCCCCAGGCCACAAATCCGGCCTTGTATTTCTCAACACTCCCATAAACAACTTGCTTTACCTTGTATATCCAACTCGAACCTACCACTGATTTATCAACCTGCCTTGGAACAATTTCCCAAGCACTGTTTTGACAATGGAGTCATACTCCTCCACTGTTGCATCTACCCATGTGGGATCCTACACTACTTCCTAAAATAAATATGGTTCAGTCACAATACATTTGCTCATGAGAGCCATGTATCCAGTAAATTTTCCAAGAGACTATCTTTGTCTGCGTTGTGAAGTAGGGGCTCCTACATTCTGTGCAGCATCAAGTCTCAACCTATCAACTTCTATGGTACGCCTTCTACCAGTTCTAATGGTTGGCTCTCCGTGAGTGGACTCCTCCAATCCATGAACCTCCTCCTGTGGCTGTTCCACATCTAGAGACTCATCTTTGGGAACCAACAGTTCCTCCTTTGGATGCAAGTCCAGCTCCCTCTCAAGCAACAACTTCATGGATTTCCCGTCATTTAATTTTATATCCCATCGCACCACAGTCATTGGAATGTTTGGAAAATACACACGATAATTATGGGGTGTTTCTGTGTACCCCACAAAAATCCCAACTTCAGCAGTCAACTCTAGCTCCTTCTTGGTGTCCTTGGTCACATGCACATAAATAGATGAGCCAAAAATATTAAAATGTGAAGCATCCGGTTTCTTACCAGTGAAAGCTTCTTCAGGTGTACTCATGCCAAGTACTCTATGAGGACAATGGTTTTGCACATAAACCACAGTGTTGCATGCTTCTGCCCACAAATGCATTGGTAGGCCCTGATCATGCAACATCGCTCGTGTTGCACCCACGATCATTTTGTTCTTCCTCTCTGCGACCCCATTTTGTTGTGGGTTATTAGGCGCTATGAGTTCTATTCGAATTCATTATTTGTTGCATAATTTCTCGAATTAATTAGAGATGTATTATCCACCATTATCGCTCCTAAGAGCCTTCACATTCTTCCCTGACTCTTTCTCCACTAATGCCTTAAACTCATAGAAATTTGAGAATGTTTGATCCTTCTTCTGCATGAAGAAGATACAACGTTTATGAGAAAATTCATCAACAAAAATAACAGAGTACTTATGTTTTTCTGTTGAAGCAATCGAGAATGGTCGACACACGTCTATGTGAACTCTCTCAAGGATCCTCGAAGCACGGTTCTCCTTCTCATGAAAGGTGGACTTTACATACTTCCCCATGGTGTACCCCTTGCACTGATCTAACTGAGAAAGTGTTCCCATTGGAAGTCTAGTAGATATTTATTTCATGACTTTCAAGGCTCCATGATGAAGGTGGCCCAATTTCCTGTGCCATAATTCACCCTCATCCCGACTCACCACTTTTTCAGCCTTGCCCATCACGGAAGCACAACCATCTACCTCCAGCTTGTAGATATTCTTAACTCGAATTCCTATCCTCTTGGCTTGACCCATTGCTTAATGTCGCAGGAAATATTTTCCATCACCAAAAACGATGTCATTGCCTCTGTCCTCCAACATTGTGACTGAGACCAAATTTTTCTTCAGACCTGGAACATGCATAACATCTTTCATTTGAAACGGTTTATGGAATCACTTTGAAAGGTAATGGTACCAATCCTGATATCACTGTACCTTTCGCCATCGCCCATCTTTATATGCATCTGGAGATCCTTCTCCTCCAAGTCACGAAAAAGTTCCTTATCTCCGGTCATGTGAAAGGAAGCACCACTATCCAAATACGACATCAATCCCAATGCACTTGACACCATGCATGTGATCAAGGAGAAGTCAAGCTCAAATTGCGAGGCCAGGGCCTCACCAGTTGTAGCTCCAACAACCTTCTTGTTCTTCTTCTTTTGTGGATAGTTAGTAGCAATATGCCCGTGTTCGTGACAATGAAAACACTTCACCTTGGACATTTATAGCTTCTTGCCTTTTTAGAATGGAATTTCTTCCCCTTCCGCTTATTCACCTTGGCAGCCAAAGAATAATCCTCTTCATAATCATGCTTTTATGAAGAGCCATCTCTAGTGTTCCCCCTGAACTCCTCCTGCAATAGATCCGACCACAGTCATTCCCAATCCGAGAATTTTTCTGGTCCATTGATAGAGTATTCATAACTGTTATGACTCTTAGCTAGTCCTAAGAGAACCAAGATCACCAAATCATCATCAAAAACAATTATTCCCACACTCCCCAGTTCATCCCGAAATTGGGCAAACTTCGTGAGATACTTTGGAATGTTGTTGCCTGTTTCCATCTTGATCTTCCTGAGTTTGTCTTTGAGTGCCAATTTCCTATGGTCACTACTACTTTGGAATAGATCCGTCAAAGCCTTCCACATAGCATATGGTGTGGCTTTCCCATGGAGGCTTGATACAATGTGGTCTCGTACTCCCTCCAACAGGATCCTCCTCTCCTTTGCCACTTTCTTTTTCCATGCATCAATATTGGCAGCATCTGACGAAGCATGCTTAGGAACATCATTGTAAATGAATTCCTTCTAGCCATTATCTTCTAGCACTACCTCCATCCTGTCCTTCCAAGAAATGTAGTTAGAGCTTCCCTCAAGTGCATACTCTAACCTCAAGCCATTTAAAGGCATTTCGATCTTGAATCAGTTGTAGCACCAAGAAAGTATTTCTGCAAATTTGAATTCTTTCCACCAACAAACTTAGCTCTTGCTTCACTACTACAATTTCCTATGCTTTGATACCATGTAAAAATTTAATACAAAATGCATATATATCCTGGATTCTCCTGATATAAAAATATTCTACTGTTAAATACATAATTGCTTCTACAAATCTTTGCGGAATTTGAAACACAATCGCCAATCACAATATCATGAAGAAAAAACAATCACACATAACACAAATAATTTACCAAGAAAGGTTATAGCTAAAAATCCCACTATCTTTTATTATGTATTATATCATGGATCATGAAAAAATTACATACAAATCTATAATCCAAGAGCTCTCAGTACATGAGCTAACTGTCTCACACTTTCATACAAAAATTGGCAAGTTCCTTAGCCAATTTATTATATCCAAACAACCTGCCTCCACTGCGCAATCCCAGCTGATAGCAATCCTTGAATGAGTGCAATCCATCCTGCCTTACTGTGCAATCCTCATGGGCACATCCAATGTGTGTGTGGTTGCATGTGTGCAACCGGATAATATCACAACTGATAGTTTACTTCCCTTTCACCTAGAACTCAACTGGGTCTCCACTGGGTCTGACATGCATGCAGTTAATAATAGAAAATATTCAGTTGCATGTGAGTCCACTGATTGTGAATTAATTAATAATTAATTCACTTGATCTCTCACTAGTGTATCTTCAGTTACAACTAACACAACTGAGTTTAACTCACTTAACTGAGTTAAACTACTTTACAACTTTCATAACTACACTTCCAACTCTATTATAACTTCGAATCACTCAGTTATAACTAAGTCCACTTGCATGTCCCACCAACCAACATCTTAACTTGAAATTCATTTAGCTAACTGATTTTCCACTTCAGTTAACTATTTCCAAGTGCTCATTGAGAATAGATTATTGTTTATTGTCTAACTAATATTAATGGATAATAATAGTCGACATGCATCTATAAATATAACTTGAACATACATCTATAAATAGGCATGCATATATAAATAGAATTTTCTCATGCATCTATAAATAGACATCCACCTAAAAATAGCTCGAGGCTCCATCCTAGTGTAGGTGATTAATTTTCACTAGGATCTTCTTGTTGAATCTCAACACTATGTGTGAATTATTTTATTCTACTGTTACTTTATGTTCTACTGCATTGATGATTATATTTTTATTTCTATATAATTGCATATGTTTCTAAATAATGTTATGATGTTATGAGGTGGCCTTAACACGTAAATTATGAAATGCATTTATCAAAGAAAATAACAATTTAACCCTAAGAATAATTAACAATTTGAGCAAAGCACCTTGATTATCTTCCCTGTCACATTCTCCACTAGAGCCTTAAACTCCTTGAAGTGATCAAATACCTCATCATTGGTCTTCAAGAAGTAGATGTGGGTTTTCCTAGAATGGTCATCAATAAAGGTGATGAAATACTTGGCCTCACTGAGATTTGTAGTGGACATAGGGCCATAAATTTATGAATGTATTAGTTCTAACATGCCATCTGCTCTATTGTCACTTATTGGGAATGTTTCCTTAGCATATTTCCCAAGAACACACCCTCTGCACACATCATCATGTTCTGTGAAAATTTTTGGAACACTTTCACTGTCTCCATGAGAATTCTAAGTTCTCCATGGTGTAAATGTCCAAGATTCCTCCTATGCCATAGATCATTCAAGTCTTCCCCCCTATTACTTTTGATTCCTATCAGTGCCATTGGATAATTGAGCTACAACCTATACAACCTGCTGCTTTGAACTCCAATATGTTTCACAAACACCTTCTAGCTCGAGTGTTTAACAAACACCTTATTCCCTACATAGTGGACATCATATCCCTTATCCTGTAGCTGGGATACTGAAATCAAGTTCATACCCAATCCCAGCACATGGAGTACATCTGTAGCACTGGTACGTTCTACCGACTCCCTCTGAAAATCGATGGTACCTCTCCCCACTGGAATGCAGTTGGTCCTATTTTGCATTGTAATTTAGAATTCCATCTTCTCTTAGTTGTATCTATAGAAATATTCTCTAACCCCTTTCATGTGAGATTACACTTGACTTTTAATTTACTATACACCCTGTGAGGCCGACATATTTAAGTAAGTAAATTGTCCTCTAATATGGAAGACGATTCTGAAGCCTCCTGAATATGAAATTTGTCCATGGCCATACTGAAGAATTATATGGAATTTACTGAACAAATACTAAGCATAAATATTTGTGCTATTTTTCTTCCACCCAACATTGAATCTACTTTATCAAATTTCCGCAAGACAAGAAATCTGCTCTGCAAAATTATTGAGTTGTTGCTCCCTTTTCCTATTAGAATCGCTTCCTAGGACAAATCGATTTTCTCACCACCTGCAACTAGAAATCGAACCCATGTCCAAGAATTCGCACTATCTCTCTAGGCATTACGCAACATCTGAAAATTTCATCCTGCTTCTCCCTCTGGACAAGGAAATTTTCCTCTTTCAACTTTGAGCCTTATGTCCGTCAAATATGCTCTGATACCATGTGAAGGTTTCTTGAAATGCAACAACTGGAATTAATTATCCTAACTAATTATTCAGTTTATTAATTTTATGATTAATATTGAATCAATCACACTACAATTTCTTCAAAAAAAAAAAAAAATTACGGAAGAAAAAAATAGGAACTTATTAATGCTAGCACACACACATAAAAAATGAGAGTTAGTTTTGGACAATTGTCCCCGAAAAGACCCAATGTGGTAAAACCAGTGCAACAACTGAAGGTTTTATTATTATGCAATAGTGAATTCTCAGTACAATAAATTTGGATGCCTAACTGGCTATCCAATCTGAGAGAAATACTGTAAAAAACACCTGAGGGAATTTATCCTCATCTCCAAGCAATCTGAGCTCAAACTGAAAACTGAAAAGCAAGCCGTCCAAACCCTTTGCGCAAGCTTTGCATCACCTCTGTACAAGTTTTCTCACGCTCAACCTGGAACTGATGTTAATCAATTCGTCCTGATTTTTTCTAATGGGGAAAGTGTCTCTCCTTATTCATGGAAAATCCTCCCAACCTCTCGATACTGAAACAATCTCTTCTTCAGAAAATGAAACTACTCACTGAAGCAACAACATAGGCCCTATACAGCTTCTAGGATAAATAATTTGACCTCCTCTCTTGCCTCTCTGAAACTAGAAATATTCCTATGAATGACTGTCTCTACCTCTCTCTAGCTCGGTGTCCTTTGCGTGGCTCAAAATCTATTGTTGGCTAGCTTTAATTTACCAAGGAACTAGCACTATTGGCTCTCACTCACTGTGATGTATCTTTCTACATCTACCCATCGAACTCTTCTTATAATATCCATTTGGGACTCCAACGACCAAGATTAAAACTTAATCAATGGCTAAGATCATCTCCAAGTTTATCTATGTGAGTTTCTAGATAAATTTCACATTTCTCAATTGGTTACTATTAATTGACCATTTTTTCCTAAGTTTGACTTAGTAAAAATGTAAATGATGGTCAATTAATTTAATTGACTATATCTAGGTGGAATTTCTAGAAATGATTTTTGGGTTTTGGACAACTCCTGTGTTTTAGCCTCTCCACAATGCTTGAAGACCATAACACCATCTGATGCTACCCAAAATAACATGACGTTATTTTTGGATAACCATAGTGTATTAGAGATAGTTTCAAAAATTACAATTTCCTTATCATTGATTAAAAATTACCGAAAGGTAATCTCTCATGCTAGAAAAGTTTTCCTCATCATGGTTCAATTGGAAGGGGAACAAAAGGTCACTAAAATTGCAACTACCTCATCTCAAGCCCTGTTTGCACAACTAAAGTAATTGGAAAATTATGTAGAGGAATATAGAGATATCTTTGCTTCACTTGTTAGGGTGCCTTTACACTAACACGTCAAATATTCAATTGAATTGATGCTTTCTTCCCATTTACCTAATGGATCAACATATAAATGCTCCAATTTGGAGAATGAAGAAATGAAACATCAAATTCATAAGCTCATCCAAGAGGGTCACATTTAAGTAATCTCATCACCTTATGGTGGTAAAATTGTATTGGTGCAAAATAAGGATGGTGACTTTACATTGATTATAAATCTATATTAAAATCACTATCAATAATCATTACCCAATCCCCCAAATTGATGATCTTCTTGATCAATTCAATGCAGCCAAGTTATTTTCTAATATTGGCTTGATTTCAAGCTACCACCAAGTCTCGATTAGAAAAATAATGTATGGAAGTCCAACTTCATGTATAAAGAAGTCCTTTTCGAGTGGTTATAAATTTGTTTTCATTGGACTAATTCTATGACAATGTTCATGAGGATGAAGGATGATATATTTCAAGCATTAAAAAAATATTATTTTATTTATATTTGGATGGAATTCTCATATTTAATAGAAATTGGGTAGAGATTTTATACCACATTGAATAGGTCCTAAGCACCCCATGACAAAACAAATTGTATGTCAATCTAAAGAAATGTTTGATCAACACCGTCTTTCTTCACACACACACACACACACACACACACACACACATATATATATTAAAATAATTTTAATATAAATTTAATTATTAATATCTATTTCAAATTGATTATATTATTTTTTTTAGTATTTGATATAGCAATTAAATTTATATTCAACAATATCTATTTTTAATTTATTTGATTATATTTCCTTTTTGGTAAACAAAGTTATAGCATTTAATTATATTATAGAAAAAATATACATTATAGTCTTCCCCAGCCTACCACTTAGGAAACCATACCAGTATTGATGCCAAAGTTTCCTCAACATCCAAAAAATTGTGAACTCGGATAGAGTTGTAAGCAAAACATTAATATAATGTGGCTTCAAACTAGCCAAAACAACTAACAACTTAAAACTAGGAACACACACACACACAGTTTTAATTTGTTAGTTGTTTTGGCTAGTTATATATATATATATATATATATATATATATATATATATATATATATATATATATATATAAGTTGTTAGTTGTTTTGGCTAGTTTGAAGCCACATTATATATATATATATATATATAGAGAGAGAGAGAGAGAGAGAGAGAGTATTGTGTACATATAGATTTGGGAGATTTAGACTCGTCAATAGTGATTATTTCCTTGCTTATTCTTAGTGAAAAACCTTGATATAGAGGAATTTATAGGTGTCCCTAGATGCACTCCATCCATTGCAAGTCCCTAAGAAATAAGTAGAATTTAATCCAGTATGAGTAGTGTTTCCTGCATTGTTGTGTTCAAGTCTTCTAACACTCATCCGATAAGAATCTTGAGATGCCAGTAAATACCAATGACATGCATGTAGTTATTGAGTTTTCCTTAAGTGTATTACACATATAGAATCAAGTATGTAAGTTCCCCAACATCTTCTATATCTGAAAAAAATCCTCTATCTTTAGTAATCTCTCGTTCAACACGCTCAATTCCCTCATTGATCAAAACTTGTGTGTTTTCCTCATAATTTTCTGTCATGATCGGTACTCTTTGTTGGGCACAAAATCTTCCCATTTCCCTATAATATGTTTCCCTCTCCATGTAATGGTTTTTTGTCTTTGCATAATGATGCATAGATTAAGACTTTAACCAAAGTAACTAGGAGAAATGGATACAACAGAAGTAAGAGGGAGGAAGAGCAAGGAGAAGTTTAGATCAAAATATAGATATATTGAATTAGACTAAAGTATTCTAAGAACTAAAGAAGAAACAAGCACTAAAGGTATACTAGTAGAAACTAGTAAAAAAAGGGCATGAGAAAGTGAGGTATTTGAGGGAGAAATGGAATGGGACATCACTGTAAATAATGTGGAAGGGGGAAGCAAAAATTGCAACTAAAACATAAGTAGAAAGAGAAATTTAAGAACTCAGAATATAAATAAATAAACCTGAAACACATTGGAAACTGACTACAAAATTTTATAATTGATTCCTTCTTTTTGAGCCCTAACCATTGCAGGTGGAAACCTACTACCGTTAGTGTGTGTCTCTATCATTTTATGTGCAAACACAAAATGAAAGTACTTCTTATCTTGGGTAATAACTTATTTTTTCATAGTGTGATCCATGTGGATATTGGTAGCCACCCACCTATTCCACCTAGAACTTGAGTCAGTTTCATCAGTTTCCTTGATTATATCACAATTTAGTATTTTTTGTGATTTTTCGGGTCCTGAACTTCCAAAGCTATTTTGAATTCTTAAACGATATTTTTTTGATGTCCGTAGCATACTTGTAACCGTAAGAAAGGGCTTGTCACAAATCCTATATTACGCAGAGATTCCTTTCTAATGAGGTATCATATGGGTCAAATGGAGATCATATGACCAAGTTATAACCTTGGGAAGTTGGTTTCCCAACTAACCCCAATGGGGCCCAAAAATTATTGGTGTTCCATCTCCTAGGGTTAGGGTTTAGGTTGTTTAGGGTTTCCCTTTGTTTTTCAATAATAAAATGGACCTTGAGCCTCATTATAACACAGTTCAAAGGCATGTAATTGAAACATATATTCTCAGAGATAAGCCATCACCCGAGCTAGTTTATTTCGATTATGTATGTAAGCGTCTTTCATTTATTTAATATTAATTAAATGTATATTTGTTTATACTTCATATCTGTGTTTATGTATATATGTGTGTTATTTTTCATTCTTGCATAAATCTGGATCAGTTGTATCAAAATTTTCTTCTCTTTCTTTGTTTTTATTTGCATGTCCCCAAAGAGGTCGAGGTATAAATAGTTAGGGCTTAAACTGGTTGAACCTTTGCAAGACCAACCTTGCAAAACCCAACGACATCCAATGGTGGAAGAAAAGAAATATGAGGGAGTAGGATATCCTTACAAAATATTTTTTGAAGAAGCCTTGAGTGACAAAGGAATGGGATGATGGACAAATTTTCCCAGATCCTTCTGCAAATGCCAACATGCAATGCATCTTCATATGAAAGCCGCTCTGGAGGTGCCACAATTTAAATTTTGAATTCCCATATTTGAAGGAAAAATGGATGTAGACATTGTATATATATGGTTAAATCTGTCGGAAGGATATTCTATTGTTCATTATTTTTCCAATTGGGAAATATTACTTTTTCACTCCTAAAAGCCTCCCCCCCATATCAAGGACTGGTGTGAAACCTTCTGTGAACAGAGGGATGAGAGAGAACCCTCACTATTTTGAGCCAAAAACACTTGGAATTCTTTGTGAGATGCCATCAAGGGACAATATTACCCCATGGGGAGCTACGAGGACAAGTACATATAATGGACTACGTTGTGGCAACAAAGGGATCAAGATGTGCATGAGTTGAATATTTTCCATACCATGTGCACAAAGTTAGGTATCAAATATTCAGAGAAACATCAGGTGCTAAAGTACCACAGGTACTTACAAAAATATATTAAGGAATAAATGGAGTTCCTGGACTTCTCCGTGCTTGGTGCAACATACTACTATGATGTCAAGATTAGGAAACAATTCAAGTAGAATAAGAAATATTTTGGATCTGTGAACCCAAAGTAGAGTAAATGTGTCCCAAGCCACAAATTAAAGGGAAGAGTCAGGCCGCAACCACCTAGTAGAGCTCCTCAGGTTCGTAAGCCAAGAATAATGGGAAGGCGAAGAAAGAAACTGACAAGTGGTGCAAGTTCCATAAAACTCTTACTCACAACGCTAGAGAATGTCACACAAAGTAGGCACTATTGGTTGAGCTAAAAGACTCAGAGATAGATGCATGCTATTTTTTTTATCCAGAATCTGATAAGGGAATTGACAAGGGAAATCAAATCATTAATGCAGAACCCACTGCTATGATAGCCACTACTAAGCTAAAAAATGCGGAACCTGAGGATCCAAAGGAGGGGGAGCACCTCTTCCACTCACATATGTGGGTAAATTTTTTTCCTGTGTAGTTAATCATTGATAGTGGGAGGCAAAAGAACATAATCTCATCCGAGTTTTTTAAGAGATTGAAGCTTCCAAAAATTCCACATCCAGAACCGTCCACCATAGGGTGGCTCCATGTAATATTCCAAAATTTTCAAGCAGCAAATTGGAATATTAATTTTTTCTAATATCATATAGGAGGTGAATAAAATGGGTAAAAGGCCCATGAGTAGGAATAAAATCCCTCATAGTGTGAAATGGATCTATGGAGTCGCTCTATTTTTCACCTTCCAGTGTGAAAAGGGGCAAATGCATGAGGACAAGGTCAAGTTTGACCAAGTCAACAGCGCTGCCTAAGAGGGTGTGGCTTGCTTGGGAAGACAACGCCATTTGAGAGGGAAAAAGGTTCTTTGTGGAAGAAACCCTAATGTGTGGGGTCCAAGGCAAAGAGACATTCACTTGCATAAAAGGAGGAAGAGGCAGCCATAGAGAGACATGTTTGAGATATTGATTATTTGTCTGTTTAGACTATTTACAGTCTCCAGCTGTTTAGCTGAGTTGCAGTGCTGTTTAGCACGAGGGATTCCTATTTAGGATTTCCTCTCCTTCTTGAGAGGCCTCTTGGAGGATTTCACTTCATTTCTCCATATCTAGGCTCAAGGCCAAAGCCATTCCTTCAGCTACAACGTTATCTCTGCGCAAGTGTAACGTTGTGTTGCAGGGTGTTGTAGTGGAGGGGTTCCTCAACACCATTCCTTGTCTCATCTTTCAGAGGAGGGAGCTTATATTCCTTGGGAAGGTTAGTAAGGAGGGTTTCTGAGCTGATTTTCATATCTTTGCATCAGGCCAAGCATCTCCCATCATCAACAACGCAGTCCCTTCACTAGACTGCGTTATTTCAGTGAATACTTGTAGTGAGGGTTGGCATCATCATCTTAGAGGGAGAGATTTTCAGTGCTAGGATCAGCCTTGCACTCGGGAGGTTCATTGGAGGAGGTTTGCTTCAGATTGTACATATTATTCAGCCATCTCCATATTGTTTCATTTTTTTGTTGCAGCTGCTACCCTGCAACTCCGACATTTCTGCAGATTTTCCATTTGTACATACATTTCAGCCAATCCTCTTAAGGATTGTTGTATTGTTAATTTCAGGGGTTGAGAGCTTTCTCCCCCTCATTTCTTGAGCTATCATTGTCATATAATTGTATTTTCATTTTGTATGTTGCAGCATCTCCATTAAACTGCGCAATTATAGCCATATGTGTTTTTTGTGTAGCAGTGCTCTCATAGTTCTTGTACATGTCTATTGAGGCTTTCATTGCCAAGCTTGAGTGATTGAATCCTCAAAGCATTGTATACATTCTCTACTATAATACCAAATGCAAGGATATTCATATCTTCATGTGTGTTGGATCATTAAAATAACGCTGCTACTCCATTGTGTGTGCATGCATTGTTACAGTCCCTTCATCAGACATTTCCTCGAGATGACTAGGTGTGGGAGATATGTTTAACCGACCTAGAAGGAATTATTTGAAGCCTCCTCTTGGATTTATGACTTAGAAACACTGATATAAGGGATCCAGGTCCTGGTTTTAATTCTTGTAGAAACCATTACTAGAAAATACATTTTCCAGTCATGCCTTGCTGACAGTCCCCTTTTTGGGATATTATAGTGGTATCAAAGCATAGTCTTGGCTCAGCCTGTGAGTCTCAGCCAAAGGAGATCAGAAGATTGAAGAGGATGGGTATTATCTCATCATATTTCAGATCCATGAAGAACCTCCCTAAGGAGGATAAGCAGAAAGGAGAGGAAGGACCCTGCACTTCCTATTCTGATCGAGAAGGAGACAGAGAGATGAGCAGGAAAAAGACTCCATCTTTTGGAGAAGAGAAAAGGGATAAGCTTACAAAGATTCTTCCTAAATCTGTACATATTATTCATGAATATTTCAAGAAGATCAGGAGGGATATGTATGAAGAATCTCCAAAAGAGTTTGAATCTAAAGCAAACTCTAGATTGTCATATGAGGAGTGTGAGTGAGCAGTCACACACTCTAACACACAGTGCAGTCACATGCCCAGGATTGCCAAAAGAGAGATGGAAAGAGGAGAAGAGGTTTCTAGGAGGGAAAATATTAGTGATTTCCTGAAGGAGTATGAGTCTCAAACTCAGAAATTTCGAGATCATCTCAGTTTTTCATATTTTTGCAAGATCAAGGTGAAGGGAGGAGAGCAGCAGGATAGATTTCATCTATCTACCTTTGAAGGTTCACCTACATGTTCAACCAAAGATTGGGTGGAGGAGTTAGATACCTTCTTGCAGAAGCACCAAATTATTGAAGATGAAGCCATCAAATTTGCAGCGTTGCATTTGATAGGTAAGGCCTATGCCTAGTGGATCTTTGAATCCTTTTCTTTAAAAAATGTAAACATTGCATCCTATTCTAGTTTCACTAAGGAATTAGTGGAAATATTTGATATAAGGATTCATGAAACACACATGGTGGAGCCAAACAAGGGAACTCAAACAAAACCCTTGCATGAGAATGCAGTAACATTGCAAAAAACCATGGAGGAGGCTAAAAAATTGCACCATACCTTGCCGGAAGAAAGAATTTCTTCTCATACCTTTGAGCAAGGGAGAATGGAGATCTCTTTTTCAAAAAGGGGTCCAATCATTGGGAGGTTTCCCATTCATGTTGCAGATATTAAAGGCAACAGCGCTGGCACATCTAGAGATTATATAGTGCCTCATGTAGAGGAAAGAGGAGCTCTTTCTCCAAGTAGAGGGATAATTGCATCTTTGCAAGGAATTCCCCAAGATCTCATATGTCGAGATCAAGGCAAAACACATTCTCTACATGTGCCATTGTTGAGGAGGTGTGGAACCATGGAGACATAAGGAGAAGGTAGGGAGAAGAACCAAAATGATGAGATGATATGTACAAATCCCTATCCACTTCAGAATGTTGATGCACCTGAGGAGAATACTGGATTGTGTAGTGAGGGCATGGATAGATTTTTCCATTCATATATGCAATCATCTCTTGATGATGATGTCTCATTGCATGGATACATTTTGCTGGGGAGACCACTAGATCAGCAGAGGAGGATGGATGCTTCACTAGTTGAGGCACCAATCAGTGATTTCAGAGGGGTGGGAACCTTGGGAGAGCTTGGTACAACATGGGGAGTCTTGGTTAGGCTCAAGGAGAGAGGGAGAATTCTCTCAACATCATCATTACCCACTTCCATTTCAGATTCTGCGATGTGGTAGAAGCAACAGGGGAAGGATAACAACCTTACAACTTGCATCTTTGGCATAGGAGATGTCAAAGGAGAGGATGACCATATGACAGATGTTCTTCATGAGAGATCATTAGCACTGTCACTATGGAGGATAGATCCATATTGGAACTCCCAGTTGTTGGTGGAGTATTCCAAGGATCTTCATACTTGTAGGATATTGGATGGCCATTTGCATTTGGAGGAGTATTCAGTTAGAGATGGGGTCATCTTCTATCATGGTAGGATCTTCTTATTTGGAGCTTCCAAGCTCAAGGAGAAGTTGCTACAAGAAACTCATGAGGATTTCCTTTTTAGCCCCACTTATCCTATGAAAGCATACCACACCATCATGGAGGGGTATTTTTGGGAGGGCTTTGAGGAGGATATATATCAACATATGAGGAGATGCATGGATCAGGTGCAGATGGAGGAGATAAATAACTCTTTGGGAGAGTTAGTACAACCACCTTTTTTCTCTTTGAGGATGAGAGGAGACTCATCTATGAGCCACTCCATTTGTATGAGTAGAAAATATGGTAAGTGTATTCATTTTTGTTTACATGATTATTTGTACAATGTATATATGCATCCCTTAACCATACATGTGCAGGATGATGCTCCAAGGAGGAGCATTCTTTTTTCTAGACCACATGGTTTAGATGAGGCCATAAGCATGATTGATGGCCATTCCCTAGGAGGACTTGGGGAAGAGATATATTATGGAGGACATGCTCATTGTACACCTTACATCATTCACTTCCTCCATACCTATGAGGAGATTGGAGCAGCAGGCAAGTGTGTAGTATTCCAAATGGGGAAAACAGGATCAGTAGGGAATATATTGAGATATTCCACTATGGGATCACATTAGTATGGGGAAACATACCAGAAAATTCTAAACCAGAGATAGATTGGCAGTGCGTTTACTAGTTATGTCACCTCTAAAGAGAGGGTTAAAACCAGAGGCTTCCTGGCCCGTTCCAGACTCTGTTTATATAAGACTCATGAAACAAAAAAAGTGTGGAAATGACACAATCCTATTATATTTTTCTACCCTTGGGAACCTTAGATCTACATATCTAAAGAGTGGATCCAAAGAGAAGCCAAAACCAAAAAATGAGAAGAGGGAAATTCCACTTCCAGGAAAAACTGCAGGAGGCTCAATGGTAACGCTGTATAAGAAACATTGTACAAGAATAACGCTGCCCAGGGATGGGTTACCTTAGTATAGTCTATGTGGGACCTCTATGCTGAATTTTAGGGAAAAAAAATTATTTTAAGGGCCTTATACAGATCTCCCACAAAGCTGACTAGTTAAAAATTAGCTAAAGAGAAGAGTTGATTGAATGAAGAAGAACCCACTTCAGAATTGCATAGTTTTAGTAGAGAGTCACTAGAAATCAGACATAAGACATTTATTACAGTATGGCAGCATAAAATCATACTTTTAATGGATTTCATTAAGAAGTACAATGAATTTCATGAGGAAATAAGCAAGAAATCTTCAGAAATAGGAGCTGCAATATATGCAAAAAGTGTAGAAATGAATAGAAAACGTCCCTCTAAGTGTGCTTTAGCAGTATAATGTTATAACTCAGATATACAGAAGTTTCATGGCTGAAACATCAGATCCATACCAGATCTGGAAACTACTCAGCCTTCTAATCAAGATACCCTTGGGGTTTTTACAAAATAATGCACTAGAAAGTGTAGATCTAACTTTTTATACACAAAACTGCAGGAAGCTTCAGTAATTTCTGAAGATGAATTTATTCATAATTTAAATCAGATATGAACATGAGATATCAACAAGCTACGTCATAAATCTCCAGATGAGAGGCAAGCCTCAATCATCAGAAAGCAAGTACAATGATAGATCTAGACAATAGAGAAGAAATACATGAGAAATAATGCAGATATCCAAGGAGACTGCGCAGTAGCTTAAGAATACTAGTACAACAGATGTAATATACAGATCTGAGATCAAAATACAATATAGATCCTCTTCTAGGTGATCACAAGGCACCCTCCTTGAGAGGAGACTCTAAAAACAACTAGATCCTTGCAGATCTAGAATCCCACTCACTATACTTGTAGCAGCAACAAAACCCTCAATGAGCTAGTGCTATCAATACAAGAATAGCTTGGCCTCCAACCTGATAGTGGTTCAATCTAGCTCACTTCCCTCCAAGAGCTACTCAAAAAAGGATAGAGGATTCCTAAACAGGAAATCCTCTCTTTCTCTTGCTAAACAACAAAGAGAAATGGAGTTGCCTTAGGAAGCTCAGAAAATGAAATATTATCAACAACCTCCTCATGAGCCTTCATCCTCCTTTTATAACATGTGAGTCTCTTAGCAAACCCTAAACCACTTTCCTCTTTTGGTTCCTTTCACACTTGGAAACCCCTTCTAGAACTGCACAGTCCATCAAGGAGGTTCATTGAACCTAGACAACGCTGTTGACTTGGTCAAATAGGATCTCCTTTGGTGGTCTTGGCCCTTTCACACCTGCAAGATTTTCTTTCAATGGCCTAATTATGCCTCTTTTCACATAAGCACTGATTTTTTCTTAATTTGCAAGAGGATTAGACATTCTCCGTTACAATTTATTCATTAATCATGAAATACAAAATGAATAAGGAAAAAATAATGTTCCAAATTAGCTGAAGCTAATTTAGGAACATTACAAAGTGGTTGAGAAGCCACACCTTTTATCAGTCTCTATTGCAGTTGAGGGTCAAGCTACGTTGGCTGCATTTGATGGACCATTTTTCTTCTCACTTGTTACACATGGCAAAAAGAATGATTCTCATTTTTACTCCCTATGGTTCTATTGTTTTTGTCTTTATGAGGAGCATGCTTGGGAGAAAGACACATTGGGTGAATGTGTCCTTTGAGGGAGAATCCTCCCACACTTTTTGCACTACATTTTCTAAGGGGAGCATGGGATATGGTATGGTCACCTTAACAACGCATTTTTCTCTTTATGAGGTGAGCCATATGATGGATGAGAAGCCATATGATGATGACTTCCAACTCATCATATATGGGGATATTTGGGCCAGCATGATTTGCAGCGTTGGAGGAGAGATCTTTGGAGATATAGTCCTCATAATTCCACTTGAGGGAAAAATTATTGCAGCCCAATATCAGCCAACACTCTATAATTATCATAAGTGGAGAGATGGACATTTTGGGGTAGGCCACCTTGCCTACCAAGTGCAGAATTTTAGCCCACCTACTTTGCCGGAGCCAAAGGTGGATGACAGTTTTCAGGAGTTTCCTAGTTGGAAGGTGACTCATTTTGCATGGCTAATAGCTTGGAGATGGAGGATACATATGGGAAAGATAGTTCCCATTATATTTCAGATCCCATTCTTCAAAGGGACCACTAGACATCACTTTGTTATCCTCTTGAGTATTTCACTTTTACATGATGATGGCTTGATGGCTAACTTGCATGCTGAGGAGAAGCAATGTGGAGGCTTGATTGATGAGATAGCATCACTTCACTTGGAGGATATCATCATACATGGATGCTATAGGGAGAGGAGGAGAAAATAATTCAGTCTATCCTTGCACTTGCTTGAGGACAAGCAATCTTTGAGAGGGGAGGACTGTAATATTCCAAAATTTGCAAGCAGTAAATTGGAATATTAATTTTTTCTAATATCATATAGGAGGTGAATAAAATGGGTGAAATGCCCACGAGTAGGAATAAAATCCCTTATAGTATGAAAGGGATCTATGGAGTAGCTCTATTTTTCACCTTCCAATGTGAAAAGGGGCAAATGCATGAGGACAAGGTCAAGTTTGACCAAGTCAACAGCGCTGCCTAAAAGGTTGTGGCTTGCTTGGGAAGACAACATAGTTTGAGAGGGAGAAAGGTCCTTTGTGGAAGAAACCCTAATGTGTGGGGTCTAGGGCAAAGATACATTCACTTGCATAAAAGGAGGAAGAGGCAGCCATAGAGAGACATGCTTGAGATATTGATTATTTGTTTGTTTAGACTATTTGCAGTCTCCGGCTGTTTAGCTAAGTTGCAGTGCTGTTTAGCATGAGGGATTCCTGTTTAGGATTTCCTCTCCTCATTGAGAGGCCTCTTGGAATATTTCACTTCATTTCTCCACATCTAGGCTCAAGGCCTAAGCCATTCCTTCAGCTACAACGTTATCTCTGCTCAAGTGTAATGTTGTGTTGCAGGGTGTTGCAGTGGAGGGGTTCCACAACACCATTCCTTGTCTCATATTTCAGAGGAGGGAGCTTCTATTCCTCTCGAAGGTTAGTAAGGAGGTTTTCTAAGCTTATTTTCATATCTCGGCATCAGGCCAAGCATCTCCCATAATCAACAGCGCAGTCCCTTCACTAGACTGCGTTATTTCAGTGAATACCTGCAGTGAGGGTTTGCACCATCATCTTGGAAGGGAGAGATTTTCAGTGCTAGGATCAGCCTTGCATTCGGGAGGTCCATTAGAGGAGGTTTGCTTCAGCTTTTACATCTTATTAGCCATCTCCATATTGTTTCAGTTTTGTGTTGCATTTGATACCCTGCAACTCCGACATTTCTGCAGATTTTCCATTTGTACATATATTTCAGCCAATCCTCTTAATGATTGTTGTATTGTTATTTTCAGGGGTTGAGAGCTTGCTCCCCCTCATTTCTTGAGCTATCATTGTCATATCATTTTATTTTCATTTTTTATGTTGCAGTGTCTCCATTAAACTGCGCAGTTATAGCCATATGTGTTTTCTGTGTAGCAGTGCTCTCACAGTTCTTGTACATGTCTATTGAGGCTTTCATTGCCAAGCTTGAGTGATTGAATCCTCAAAGCATTGTATACATTCTACGATATAATACCAAAGGAAAGGATATTCATATCTTCATGTGTGTTGGATCATTAAAATAACTCTGCTACTCCATTGTGTGTGCATACATTGGTGCAGTCCCTTCATCGGGCATTTCCTCGGGACGACTAGGTGTGGGAGATCTATTTAACCCACCTAAAAGGATTTCTTTGAAGCCTCCTCTTGGATTTAGGACTTAGACACATTGATATAAGTGATCTGCGTCCTAGTTTCAATTTGTGTAGCATCCATTACTAGAAAATGCATTTTCCAGTCATGCCTTGCTGACAGTCCCCTTTTTTGGATATTACACTCCACCATGGGCGAAATCTCTGTTTCATCCAAGAGTGTCGTTTGCATAATAAAATAAATCCATTTGCATATGAGGTATTGTGAAAAGTTTCCCCTCGTAGTCTACGATTTTTTATTAGGTTAGTCATACCTATGGAAACATAATTTTGTATATGAACCCAAACCTCGTTCTATTATTATTGCCTTGGGTTAGAATTTGTACAAGATACTAGAGGTAGCGCCACCTACCACCTTTTCTTTGATCTCTACTAAATAATGCTATAAGATCATTTCATAGACCAAGAAATTTTTCTTCCTTATGATTCGCCCTCAAACCAAGAGGAATATTATGGCCACATCCGCAGTCTCTAGACAAGGTTCCTTCGTATGACAAAAACAGATGGATAAGTTCATGGAGGAGTACAGGGCCATATTCACCTCACCCCAGGGGCACCCTTACACTGTCAGGTCAAGTACTCCATCGATCTGAATTTGGGTGCACTTATACCCAATGAACTGATCTACTGACACTCTTTTCTAGAGAATGATGAAATCAAGACGCAGATTTAGGAGCCATTGTAGAAATGGCACATCAGGCCAAAATTTTCAACCTATGGGAGCTCGATCGTGTTATTACAGAAGAAGGATAGAATCTGGAGGATTTTTATTGACTAATAGGTGCTGAATAATATCACTATCTGGAATAAGTATCTAATCCCATGGATCAATTACCTTCTCGACCAGATCAAGGCAAGAAAATATTTCAGGAAGAATGACTTGAATTTTGGTTACCAACAGGTACTAATCAAACCCTCTGCTGTGTGGAAGACTACCTTCAAATCCAAGGAGGGAATTTTCGAATGGTTGGTCATGCCTTTCAGGTTGACAAATTCCCCCACAACCTTCATGAGGATGATGGACGACATCTTGCAGCCATTCACCAACTTGTTCATGGTAGTATATTTGGAAAAATCTTGATCTTCAACCAAAGTTGGGAAAAGTACCTACATAATATTAAACATGTCCTCCAAATCCTGCGATAACACAAATTGTGTGCCAAGTATAACCTAGGTTCAATATTTGATGTACATAATTGATGAGTGGGGTGTAAATGTGGACCCAACCAAGATACAAGTTATTCAGGATTCTCCAACCCTAAAAAATCTAACAGAACTCTGCAAATTTTTGGGTCTTTCCAATTTCTGTTGTAGGTTCATGTTGGGATTCTCTCATATTACTTAGCCTTTGAGTCAAGTCACCAAGGGCGGAGTGAAAGAAAATATATTTTGGTATGAATCCCAACATAAGGCGTTTTCCGAGTTGAAGCATCGCCTCTACTCTACACCAGTTCTCACATTACCAAACCTGCAAAAACCATTTGAGATTGAGACAGATGCCTCTGACTATGATATTGGTGAAATTATTGCTCAATAGGGGTATCCAATGGCATATCATAGTGAGAAAATTTCAGAGATAGTCCGAAAGTATCCCACCTATGAAAAAGAGATGTATTTCATTATGCAGGACTTCCGACAATGGAGTCATTACATTATGGGGAAGGAAATGGTCATCCACATAGATCACCGACCCTTACTACTCATACAAACACAAGGAAAGTTCAAAAATGATCACCATAAAAAATGGTCCACATATCTGTAACAGTTCCATTTGAAAATTAAGTACAAGAAGGGCAACAATAATAATGTTGGAGAATGCCTTAGCCGTCCTTCGGTTATGGCACTCACCACAGTGCTCGACTCTTGTAGAAAATATACTTAAAAATGGGTACATATTTACAAGAGTGATCCTGAATTTGACACCCCATACCAGATGCTCCCAGAAGGTAAGAAAGTTCCAGAATTTCACCTCCAAGACACATTGGTGTGCCACCTGGGACACCTCTGTGTTCCTTCAAGCGAGCATGCCAAGATTATTTTGGAAGCGCACTACAGTCAATTTTTTGGAAATTTTGGGGTATAAAAGATAATGGCATTGCTACAGAAGTATTTTATTGGTAAAACCTTCGAAAATATCTAAGGAAGTACATCATATACTACACTACCTGTGTCATTTCAAAACCTAAAATTAGGAATAAATGCATGTTTACTCCTCTTCCTACTCCTATATGGCCTTGGGACTCCATCTCCTTGTATTACATGTCGGGTATTCCTTCTACGAAGCATGGAAACAATTGTGTTTTCGTGGTCATCAATAGATTCTATAATATGTCCATTTTGGAAGCCTGTAAGAATATTATCACAACATAACCCACTGCTAAAATCTTCTTTGAACGAGTATGGGTACACTTTTAGATCCCACAGTCCATTATCTCATATCGAGACAATAGGTTCTTAAGTGCATTGTGGTTAAGCCTCTGGTTTTTGTTGGATACCAAGCTCACTAAGCCCACAACCTTCCACCGCCAAACTTATGGCTAGAAAGAGGTTGTCAACAAGATGGTTGTGCACATCCTACGCATGTAAACCTCAAAATATCCACACACATGGGATGAAAGCCTCTCTTATGTCCAGGAAAATAACAACAAAGCTCCCCATAACTCAACTAGCCATAGCTCCTTTCAGGTGGGACTAATATTCCATCCACTATGTCCCATTGAAGTTGTCATATCACTTGCAGCTACTCAGGCAGATTCTTCTCATGTATAGTTTGAAGCTGACAGAGGTAAGAACTTCATTGAGTGCATTCAAGACATTCTTTATCTAGTCCTTGAAATATTAGACATAGAAAATTCCAATTACAAACAACATCATGATAAACATCGAGTGCCACACAATTTCTAGGTGGGCGAAAAAGTTTGGTTACATTTGTGTAAGGAGTACCTCATTTTGGCCCACCACAAGCTGCTCACACTCTGATATGGGCCTGAAACAATCACCAAGGCCATAGGTGACAATTATTTCAAGCTCAACATTCCACCATTCCTTGGCCTACACCTAGTATTCAATGTGGACCTGGTGCGACCATACTTTCCCCCATTGTTGGACACATCAGACATTGTTGAGAAGCTTATGCCAATAGAGCTCAACCTCAGATACATCGAACATGCCATGACTGATATAATCATGGAAACACATATAATTAACACTGGCCAACATATCAAACTATATCGAGTTGTAAAATTATGGCAACTCATTCACCGGTGCAAGTGGCTCACCAGGAACTAGGTTCAACAAAAATTTCCTCACCTAATTGAGGCTCTGCACACAATGAGGGCCATTGATTCCTAAGGGGGGAAAAATGATCCATGTGGGTATTTTTGGCCACCCACCTATTCCACCTGGACCTCCAGTCAGTTTCCTTGATTATAACACAATTTAATATTTTTAGCAGTTTTTTGAATCCTAAACTTCCGAGTTGCTTTGACCTCCTAAACGACATTTTTTTTAAGGTCCACAAAATACCATATCCATAGGCAAGGGCATACCAAAAATCATGTAGTACTCAGAGAGACCTTACTAACGAGGTATTTTACACGCCAAACAAAGATCATATGACCAAGTCACGACCCCAGGAAGTTGGCTGCCCAACTAACTCCAATATGACAAACAAAATCTTGGCATTCTATCTCCTAGGGTTATGGTTTTGGTTGTTTAGTTTTTATCTTTGTTTTTAAATAATAAAAAGTCACTTGAGTCTCATTGTAACACAATTCAGTGGCATGTAGCCAATACATCTCTTCTCAGAGATAAACTACCATTGTCTGAGCTAGTTTAATTTCATTCTATATGTAAGCATCTTTCGGTTCTTTGATATTAAGGAAATGAAGATTTATTTCTCCTGCATCTCTGTGTTTATGTTTATATCCATTTTTTGTTGCATTCCTGCATAAGTCTATATCACAGTGCTTGTATTTTAATTATGTATGTAAGAATCTTTCAATTCTTTGAAATTAATGAAATGGAGAGTTATTTATGCTGCATCTTTGTGGTTATGTTTATGTGTATGTTCTGATGCGTTCCTGCAGAAGTATGTATCACAATGCTTCCATGCTTGTGCATGCGGGAAATAAATTACTCACTGCACAATTAACCTCATTGTTATGAATGCACGACATCACCCACATCTTCCCATTGTCATTCAACCTAGAGGTGATGGTCAACTATCTAGTCATTAAGATCCTCATGAACTTATCAAACCCCCCACATGTTGAGTTGAGTGCCACCATAATGGTGAGACGATTGGATTTTTAATGAAGGGAAAGGGGCATTGTGCCATGGATATCATTTGTGATGATTGGTTGGGTGATGGCCATGCAACCCCAAACCATGTCTTCCCTACGACCCCATCCAGGAGAAATTTATTTACTTATATTATAATTGGTATAAATCCATCTTACTAAGTAATTCTTTAGAAATGATTTTTTTCCAAAATGAAAAAAAATAAAGAATGATTTTTCAACTCAATAAATGAAAAATAAAAAAAAAGTTTTCACTTCAAAAAAAATGCACATCCCCTCATATTCAACATCCCCAACACTATCTTAACCACACACACACACACACACACATATATATATTATAATCTATTTTTGTTATTAATCCATATATAAAAAGATGATGTAAACTAATTTTTCTTAAATTAAATATAGAAATATATTATTTATGGTTCGCATTGAAAAATAATTATTAATATTTTTTTTAAATGTTACATATTAATTCAACATCACATTGAAATAATTACAGTTTTACCTCATAATGCTAATAATTTTGACCATATTAATTTTTCAATAATACAAGAAACATAATTAACAATGACTATATGATGATAATGATTAACATTCACTAATACTGAAATGATATATTGAAAATTAATAAGGTATGCATTAAAGTGATTACTTTGAATTATTTAGCATTTTATTTCTATGCTCGAAAAAAATTAAGAGAAGCATTCCATTATCGTCATAGTTTTGTTGACTTAAAATGTCAAGAAGGTTGGTAGTGACAAATATTTTGAAATACAGATTTAACATGAATGTAAGCAGGACTATCTCCAAGAAAGTGTTTTCATCTTCAACCCTATTATTAGAATATCTAAGAGAAAGTGATTTTCATCTTCAACCCTCTTATTGTCACAAAAGCGAGAGACTCTTTTATAACATGGTGTTTTGGGAATTGGCCAATTCCCAATTTCACTATACAGCTCATGAGAATTTGTTCTTATTTTAACAATGTATATTTTCTTCTTTACACTAGTCAAGAGAGAGATATTTTCTATTTTCAAGATTTGGGTTGAAAACCTCCTTACAATATTTGTATTTCCTTTTCCCTCTATCTCTTTATAACCTTACAATTTCTCCTTAATTTTTAATGCAATAACATTTTTAATATTATCCTTATTCTGCAAAATGATCTCCTTCTTTATTCCCCATATATACTTATACTTCATATTAATATCAATTATTATATTTTATATAATGATAATACTTAGTACACTTTGAGCTGTGTTTAAGTTGTAGTAAAAATGTGGCTATCTTGCCAACATAGTTCAATTTAGATTATGACATCAAAGCTCATAATGACTATTTTTTATAATGACTAAGTCGTCTCTAATGCTTACTTATCTTATGTAAATTATAGTAATAAATTATGAATTATAATACATATGTGTATGTAATTTTTTTTTTAATATTTAACAAAATTTTATTATTAATAAATATTATTTCTTTATAATATATTTCATTAATTAAGTATTATCATTAACATTATTCATAAAGTTAAATACTTTAATATGACCATTGCAATAATGATGTACTAATTCTTATCCAAACTAAAATATCATCTAAACATTGTAATACATTCTCCATCTATTATTATAATGGGTGAATCCAAACTATGTTAACATTCTATTCAAGATGTTTCTAGATGGGTAAGTATTATTCACAATTTTTTCTATGTAAAATAATCTAACTTGATTTAACAATGAATAGCCGTACAATCCATGTATACGTAATTTTATCAATTCTAACACTAATTTCGAAATATAGTTTCCTTATTTAACATTCAACTTATAATATGATTATATATTATATGAGTTCGTTTAATATATTTTTCTAAATAATATTTTTATAATTATATAAAAATGTATTAAGTAATAACTCATTCACTTAGAGAGAGGGGTATGTTTATTTCATAATTTTAATTTAATGGCCAATAATTATAATAATTATTAGCCTATATATATTTTAACTTTGATTTTATTGAACGTCGAGAGAGATCAATATTCTTAAGATGGAAATCTTTTTTTAAATAAAAGAGTTTGTATGTATAAATATTTGATTCCTCTTGGCTCTTAGTATATTTGAAGTTAAAATAGATCTATATTGATTTTGAACCCCACATTAATGTGTGTGTGTGTGTGTGTGTGTGTTACAGGTCAACTTCATATAAAAAATTGAATCAATTACAAATCTCCCTAAAAAAGTTATTAATGGAATAAGAATTTTCTTTTTTATTATTTTTAAATGTAACGTTACGTGACAACATCTCCCTTCATATCACATCTCTAAATGTAATTAAGTAGATGGTAGGGATTTAATCTCTATAGAATATTCTAAATAATATACATAAATCAAAGACTAAGATTTATTTTTAAAGTAGTTGTGCCCCTTTTAGTCTTATAACAAAATTCATTAATTAAAAAAATTGTAATATGAACAAGTGTCATATGAAATGAGCTGTGATTTTTTTCAGTGTGTGGTATTAATAAGCTATGGTATTGGCCCATGATAATGCAATAAAGGCTATATAAGGTTAATAATTTTGTTACATTTTTTTTAAGTATATATATTTTTAACTTATACTTAATTCTTTTTATAGATTATTATTATTATCCAATTTTAAGGTCACGACCAAGCCAGACACCAAGTTGGTGTATGAGACCCCCTTGTTCGTGGGACAAGGGACCCACCTCCATGCAACGATTTGACTGCTATTATTAGCCATTTTCTAGCCCTTGATGTATATCGAAATTTACTAGCCATTTAATTTATATGGTTGCGTTAATTATTATTTTACTTTACACAACAATCAATCCCTAATAGTTTATTCTAATGTTTAAAGAGTATCTTGAAGATTAAGGACTAACACATACTAATATATGTTCTCATGGATCTAAAGTCAATGGGTATTCCATTAGGGGAGTTCTCCAGTCTAAAATGGGCCTCCTAAGGAAATTATAAAATAATAGTGGAAATAATAAAATAATATTAGATTACATCATCAAATTTTAGAGGGAAAAAAGAAAAAGCTATTTTACCAACTCCTATTTTCAACATATCTCCTCATGGATTTACTCAAATTTTGAGCGGAAATACTCGTTGGATGCATAATTTGATTCCTCATCCAAGGAGTACCCATGTTTCATACTTTTGATGGACTCTGCTCCACAAAAAATCATAAATACATGAAAAATGTTATTGCAATCGCGGTTTTTCATGTATTTCTCATTTTTCGTGTAGCAGGGTCCATAGAAAGTATGCAACATAGGTACTCCTTGGATGAGGAATTAAATTTCACATCCAAAGAGTGCCTCCTCTCAAAATTTGAGGAAAACCTAAGGGAGATAAGTTGAAAATACGAGTTGAAAAAATAATTATATTATTTTATTATTATTTAATATTTTTACTTTTTTAATCCAAAAATGGTGAATCATCCCCCATGGTTGACATCATCATCTTGAATCCTATTGGTTCTTATAAAGTTTATTTTGGTTGTACATTTTACTTAGGAGGCCAGTTAAGGTTCTATTATGTTGAATGGACAAATTTTCAGCACAATTACTTATGGAATGACTTGTCTTGGATTAACAATTGATATCTATCCACAACTTTTTCTTCTAAGGTTAATCGATAACATGTATTCTTTATATCTTATATATGGATACTCTCCATATTAATGTTACCTTGGGTTTGTAATAATTGGATTACTCGACATTAGATTTCTATAATAATTGAATTATGGATATTTTATTTTAAATGTTAGATGCCAAGTTAATACAATTACCTCCACATGGGACAAGTCATGATACCGAGTGAATGACTCATCTTAGCATTAAGTCATTGAATTCAAATTTTATCTACTAAATTATAATGGCACAGTGTGGTCATCAACTAATACATATGTAACTGTTTTAGTTCACACTTACATAAATAATGATAAACTATCCATAAAAATGTCAATCTTTCCAATACTCTCACAAAATTAATTCACATCACACAAATTCAGGATTGATCTAGTTCCTTCACCCAATTTCTACCACAAAACATATGAATAAATTTGGGTAATAATATACTAAAAAAAGAATCATTAAACATAGCGTGGTAAGTTGAACTATAAAAATGACTTTTGTGTCACTTTGGTTATAGAGATAATATCGTGTTTAGTAGAGTATACGTTCGATATATTGATAATGATTTACCCCTGTAGAAATACAAGCCTTATTAAGAAAATTCAATTGTGTCGGGAATATTATCAAACAAGTGATGGTGTCTTGCGATAGAAATCTTAACCACTATCCTGATTTTTACTAAAGAAAAATAAAAAATAACTTCTATACTCAAGGAGTCATTTTAATGAGCTCTATTGCTAATATGAATTCTATACTATTATATAATATGCAATAATATGCAAAATCTAAATGTTCAATTTTTTTTTTGAAAATTCTCAATTATATCACTTAATTTGGACGAAAAATACTTTGCCTTATATTATCTTCCCTAAAAGGAAGTGATATCAATAATTATAAGCAATTTCACACGAAATTTTGCCCTCTTTTGATCCAGGATATAGTATATACATTGAAGGTTTCACATTCCCAAAACGATTAATCAGGTTGAATATCTATGTCAATTTCATTCTCAATGTAATTCTGATAGGGAAAAATTAAAAAGTGTACAAAGTGCAATTTAATTGAATTCATAAAATTCAAAAGCTCAACGAGATTCATTGCATATTTGAGAGAACATCGCATTTGTATCCTCATAAGGAGGAAAATATATTTGAAAGGTGTTTATGAATCAATTTAGTGATTTGACAGTTTCTAAAACAATGAAATGTATAAATAATATTACTGAGAAACTTTGTAATTACAATGGTGATTAGGATCCAACATAACTAAATAAAGTTGCGATGCTTATGACAAACTCCTATTATTCGGATGGTTGCCTTATTTATCTACTTTATTATTTCCCCATAAAATTTTGAACTCCAGAGCCCCTACAATATTAGGATGTTGCATTCACCAGGTGAACACTCTATCTTCTACTAATTTAATCTCTCTCATGCTTGCGTTGTGGAAAAAATAAAATGCCGATCAACTTAATGATGTATTTTTCAGATACTATGCTTAAAACAAGGAGTTGTAGTAAGGAAAGAAAGTTAAAATGCAAGGAAAAACATCCTTACCTCTTATGGGAGAGTTTACCAAAAAATGAACATAATAGATGTTGGTAGAGAAGTCAATTTCTCAATTTAGTTGTTCCACTTGAAGCTATCATTAACAAAAATTTTAGATTAGGCATTACCAATCCTAGAATGATTAAATTCTATAGAATTGATTTTCAATTTTATATTAAACATGTTTTAAATAAAATATTTGATATTAAACTTCATATTTGAGATCTGTAATTCTGACGTTCACATATTTGTATTTATTTCATTTTCTCGTGTAGCAGCTCTATTAAGCTCAACAACAAATTTTTTTTCCTTCTAGAACCCTATGTTGGGGGAGGAAACTGTGTATAGATAGATGATGTATATGAGTGCTTACAAGTGACCATCCTCCCCAAGAAATGTCTTTCACACCCAAGTGTATATCCAAATCCATCTTGCACTTGTTGGGAAGATGGAGAAACTGGATGGTCCAACCCTAAAGTGGTTGATGTGAATTTCATTTTGAACTCATTTGAAATGCCTCCCATGTGTTTTTCTAAGATGTGGAGATGTGACTCATCACTAGGTAACTGCATAAGTGACTAAAAAATATGGTGAATATTTTGTGAGATATTTTCTCATTTGTGACTTGGATTAACATTAGTGGAAGAATCCATCGAAGCATAAGCATTATCATTTACCCACAAAGAAAAACAATAGTCATAAAAATAGTAAAAGAGTTATAACAAACATGAAATTCACCAAGTTATAAAATGATTACCATGACATCAACATCCAAGTTATCCATAATTTCAAAGCCATCATTTTTAGGTATATGTTAATAAAACATTGTATCGTGTTAGATCATAATTACTACTATTTATTACTATTGATCTACATTCAATAAAAAATACTCAAATCGACTGGTTTTGGCTTGTTACATTGATTCTTGCTTCTAGATTTTCTTGTTCAAACCTTATTTTTTCCCTCATCATGCTAACCTTGATGAAATATTTGAAAATATATCAATTTTTCACCTAATTACAATCACACATAGCAAAGCTTGAACTCGAATGGCATACCAGATATGATTTATCAATATCATGTTGACTTTGCACCCATGCTATTGAAGGATTTGAGTGTAGTGTCACATTACAATCTAGAATCGATTGTGCCCTTAGCCATGAATGATCTTCTATTTTCACCACCTTATAGTTTCTATGGAAACCATTTTCCTTTAAACAGTGGTGCCACAAATAAAAAATGTGGATCTTTGAACACAACTCATGCACAAACCAATCCACTTGACGACGTGAAATTTCTCCTATTGACTTCAAAAGAACTTGTTTTAGATGTGAATGGTAGCACTCAATAGCCCCATTTGTTTCTTGTCCGACATGCTTTAAATGACGACAAATTTTTTTTCACATTTCCGATGAACACCAAAGAATGTATGTCAATAGTAAACACAAATATACCCAAAATATGAAAATTAAATCTACAAAAATCAAACCTATTCTATCCAACCATTGTGCTTGAAAGTTCTCAAAAAAGGAGGTTTCTTCTTGGAGGCCATTTATAATTTTTTTGGCCTCCTCAATCGCAAAATTTGGATTTTTTAAACTGTGCATAGTGTCATCTAGGCCCTAAAAAATGACACGCCCTGTAGTATCATCTTTTACTTTCATCACAATATTTTTTAACCATGCCCTTTTAACATGCCAAATACACAAGTAGACTTCACATTGAAATATTTCCCTATTACACATAAATTTCATACAAAGTTGAAAATATATGTATATTTGTATAATGAGTCTACAATGATGTATGTAACATTAAATCTTGATAAATGGATAAAAAACACACTCGTGGCTCTTTATACCTGATTGCACCGATCTCAGTCGTTGCCTCATCTAGCATGAATGTTTTCAACTTCCATTACAAAATTACCCATTCAAAATTTCATAAGTAGCATCTCCATCCACTTGGAAATATCAGAAATCATATATCTTGACATGGGAACCCATGCCACTAGAAAAACATTATTTGGGAATCAAATTCCAATAACGTATAATGTTGAAACTGCATAAAAATAAATAAGAAATTAGTTTTATCCTTGGATAATCTTATAAATAACAAATGATAATAAGAAACTACATAAAAATATAAACTTATCTTTAAGATATTTGTCCCAAATGTAGAATCCATTGCTAATATACTATCATGAAAATATTTTCTCATCCATTCTAGCTATAGTGGTTGTTGAATTCCTAAAATGAATGGAGTGTATCCCTCATCATCTATGACATTGTCAAACTCTAAATAGTAATACTTTATTAGGATTTTGCCATATATGCACACTTTGACCATCATTCTTATCAAACATGTATTGGGCATGTTTCAATCTCCTCTGTATGTTTCCAATGTCATCGCGGGTAAGAAATTAACTTTGATCAAACTCAACTCTAGATAAGGTTACCTTTTCATGCACCAATTCACAATGTTTGTGATGTAAACATTCAACTGAAATCCCCCAAAAAAACATCTTTCCACCCATTGAATTAGTTTGTTACTAACATGGGGTGCATGATATGCCATTGTGCATACAAAATCATCAACCTCTCGTCCATTACAAGTTTTACCTGTAATATATTTATGGTTCATCTCAACATAAGTGATTACAACATGTTCTGGTGCATTCTTGGATATGTGAAAACTAAAATGACATGTGAAACCATGTCTTTGATGCTTATGACCTAGACGATTCCTTATACCTTTTTTAGGCACTTTTGATATATCACAAGACAATGCATCAATCTCTTGATAATCCTTTGGCCCACATGAGCACCAAAATATGCAAGAAACAACAAGATATTGATATGACAAAGATCGAATTTAAAACAAAATTAATATAAGAAAAAAAAAGTAGTAGAGAAATGCTTACATTATATATTCCAAGGGGGTGTCAACTCTATACTTCCGATTTCTAGTATTTTCATTTTCTTCTTTTGATTTTCTGCTAATTTTTTTACGAAAACTTGTTAGATACAATGATTTTTTTTCTCTCCCCAATAACAAGCTCATTATATATATTTTATTTGATACAAACCACATTGTTACCTCCAATCATACTTCAATCCAAATCAAAATAAGAAAAAACACACACACATATTAATTTTTTACACTTCAAAAGCTAGAAGTTGGTTCCATTTCGAACACCTCTACAAAGTATATAAATCAAGTTAGTTTCTCATAAATTTACAAAAAATGATATGTACTATTGGAAAATTCAATGAATTTTATACTTAAAAAAATAAAAGAGAAAGAAAATAACACTGTAAATTCTAAAAATTCTTACTCTTTAAAAAAGGAAAATAAAATTATTTTACTTTATTTTCATTATTTCAACTAAATTCAAGTGAAAAAAAAACATATTTTTTTTGAAACATGAATAATCAACTAAATTATGAACTCAAAGATTGACGACCATCGTTATCATGATTTCACATTCTCTAAATGTATGGGAAGGAAAAGTAAAAACTATAAATTATAAAAATTCTTACCTATATGAAAAAGGGAAATAAAATTATTGTACTTAATTTTCACTATGAAATTATTTTCTCTATTCAAAGTATATTTGATTCAGAGTACATTGTTTAATATTTCTACAGAGTACATGCCATTATTTTCTCTATTCAAAGTATATTTGATTTAGAGTACATTGTTTAATATTTCTATAGAGTACATGACGTCATGTAATGTGTAATATTTTTCTTACCATAAAAATGGCCATTTGCATTGTGAAGATGGATTTTCACTAGCTATCAATAAATGTATAAACAATTATATCCTTGATCTCAAAACTCTAGTACAACTAGAAATTTGTGCCAGGTCTATGATGCAAATTTTGGTTTCTTGCGTTAATTTCCATTTCCAAAATTATATGGCTCAAACATTTAGTTATTTTAAAAAGGGTTGCTGTTATGACCCTACCAACTCGAACAATGACAAAGATTAAAAAAAAAAAAAAAAAAAATACAAAACATATATAGATATTGATAAATTATTTTATTACAAAATCCCAACGAAAATGGTAAGACAATATAGGTGCACATACTGATATAAAGTCCGTTCAAGATTGAAACCCATAATCACCAGTTTGAGTTCCAGTTGAATCAGCACCATAGGTTACGACATAGGAAAGGGAACCGAAGGAAACAACTGCAAGTTTCTTCAAAGAACCAAGTCTCCAATAGAAAATATATGAAATATATTTTGATTGTTGCAGGCATGGACCATGCACTTTTGGTAAATACGGATACTATTAAAAACAAATAATAAATTTTCATCAAAAAACTCAATCTTAACAATGTGATGGTCCTCATCTAAAATTACATCGTGAAGGGAGAGTTTTTAAATTTGCAAGTCACTTTCTGAGTATGTTCAATTCCAATTTTTTAGTGCTAAGTTTGAATCAAATGGGCTAAAAGTTAAAAATTTAAAGGGCCATTGCATGAAAAATATTTTCATCTAAATTTAATATCAATTGAAAATATAAATGGCGATTGCATAAAAATTATTTTCATCTGAACTGATCTCTTGTCCTCACAATCATCTATTCATTCTTATGTTTTAATAGTACCGTGGTAATAGGGCGAATCATATATTCTTTAGAGAGTGAGAACCCTATGAATCAAGACCATATTTATCATGATATTTTGGAGAGTGAAAACCCTACTCTATCATGGCCTTGAAGATAAGCTTGGTAGAGACTGCAATATCGACGAGCGACAACCCTGTTAGTAGAAAGGTGAATCCAACACTCAAACATTGTAACCTTACATTACAAACAACATATACCAACACAGTAAAATACATAAAGTATTAAAAGGGAATTGTTTCTTCTGGAAACTTCACAGAGGGCATAGTAGGGTCCAAGAGAAATAAAAAGGGCACAATAAGAAAATATAGTCTAAAAGAGATTTTTTTCTGCTATATATATCAACACAAGACTTTGAATATGGTCTAAAGGTGATCTGAATGAGAATATTAGTTTTGTTGTGCTAAGATCCAATTCATATTTTAAATAAAATGCTTGAGGATGATGAGGTTAATTACAAGTTTAACACGAGTTTTTATGTGTTTTTATGTGAATTTCATGAGAAAATTAACTTAAATAAATCATTGAATACCAACATCTATTAGACATAAACAGACACACAACACAATATTATGAAGGAGTTCACCCTGCATGGGCTACGTCTCCTTGGTCCAGTTTCCAATGACTTGGACATCTTCTATTATGCTCAAAAGTGTGAATACATGTGTTTACAATGCTCAAACAACTCTGAAACCTGTTCCATCAGCTCCAGAATGCTAAAAAATTTCTATCTATCCTCTTTCTGCATTGAATTTGACCAAAAACTAGAGAATTTATGATCTTCCCAAGTTTATCCACTACGCTCCACAATTTTCTCTAGGGCTAGCATCATCCTACAATTTTTCCCTTTTTCCATGATAACTGGGTGACAATTTCCCCGTTTTCCAAGTGAAAATTTTTCCTCTTTAAAATGCCCTCTTCAACCTATGGCGGGAAAATGTTTTTTAATAAATGGTTGCTGACGGTTTCGTCAACCGTCAGCATGTAGCCACCCCATAACCTGACCATTAACAAATAACGCAGGGTCTCAAGGCTAGCCTCCCACCCGAGGTCTCGCAAGTGGCGGTGACCAGGGCTAGGGGTAGACCGTGGCCCCCTCCCCCATAGACTCAATGGTTAAAACATATAACAGGGTCGTGAAATATATATGTTAAGTCATAATGTGTGGTGTAGCAGTAAAACTTGGTGCTTGTTGCGTTGAGGTTGACAATTCGACTCCCTGGGGCTCTGCTCGAGCCTTCCCAAAATTGTGCATCCCCTCGTGCTACCACGTGGCGACCCCTAGTTGGGCCACGTGTCAATATGTGGTTGGCCCAAAATTAAACCAATAAAAACTCACCAAATGGAACCTATCATATTGTGCCACTTGGCACTCCATGATTCGCTGGAGGAGAACACATCATTAACTAGTCAACCTGCCACATAGGCATGCCCATATAGCTATACAGACTATTGACTGGGTTGTTTTCACATTTAAAAAAAAATTACATGTTTGACAAAGTGGACATAATGCGTTTGTGGGAGCATACGGTGTCGGTGTTCTGTGAAACGAGTTGCGCCGGATTCATAACGACAAGAGCTACGCGGTCGTTCAAGTTCCACACCGATCCAAAAACTTTTATTTTTGAGCATAATTTTGAGCACTTGATCACTCCTCCCCATTGGAAGGATTTTGACCCCAAAATATCACTTTCAATTGTTCAAAATATGAGGGTATATTTCCCTCACCTTTCCAATCTCAATCCATTTGGCCTTTGAAGGATTTGTGCCTTTGAGCCCCACACGAAGGTAGTCAACACTCCCTCTTTTTGATGTCCTTGTTCTTCTATCAAGAATGGTGTCTTGCTGAAGTTCATCAAGGCATTCAGGAGAAAAGTATTTAATAGAAGGAATTTGATCATGTTCTCCTTGATCTTCAATAAATGGAGGCTCATACGACCTCAAGTTATGAACATTAACAACAGAGTAAATTTGCATGTATGAAGACAAATCTAACTTGAAGGAATTTTCACGAATCTTTAATTTTTTTTTTGAAAGGACCATAACGGATTGGTTTAAGTTTTTTACCTTCCCCTTGAAGCCTCTCTTTGCTAATGTGAAGCCAAAATTTGTCACGAACTTGGAACTAATGATCTACACGACGCTTTTCTTGCCTTGCTTTGTACTTGCCTCGGCTCTTTTCAAGCCGATCTTGTTTGATGTATCGATTGGATTTGTTCTATGAAATTATTGGCTTTGTCTATGTCGCTATGGCCATCAATAGAAACATCCTTCACAAAAATAAAATCCAATGGTGATCTAGGAAGGTATCCAAGACATGCCTCAAATGGCAATTTTTGTGTAGAGGAGTGTTTTGTATGGTTGTAAGCATGCTTAATGTAGTGAAATTTTTCATCCCACAACTTAGGATGCTTGCTACAATGTCCTCAAAGAAGATGTATGATTGTTCGATTGACCACCTCGGTTTGAACATCTGTTTGCGGATGAAAGGATATACTCTTCTTCAACTTGATTTCCACCAAGACCCACAAACTTGACAAAAAATTCCCAACAAATAGAGAATCTCGATCACTAATAATGGATGTGGGAAAACCAAAATGAACCCAAACATGCTGAAAGAATAGGTGAGTTGTTTTTTCAACTGTGATTTTATTTTTACATGGCATTAATATACACATCTTTCTGAGCCTATCCACAACTATATACAAATAATCATTACCTATTTTTGACAAAGGAAGACCTCCTACAAAATCCATAGAAACACTCTCCCATGGACGTGAAGGTACAGTAAGTGGTGTTTACAATCCTAAATTCTTATTGCTATGCCTACTGACTACACATAATGAACAACCTTTAATGAAACGTGACACACTTTCAAGCATATGAGGCCAATAACAATACCTTGGTAGATGTGCCACTATTTTTCTTACACTGAAATGTCCAGCAATTAGATAAGTATGTACTTTCCTTATGACATTCACTCTCTAATCCTGTGAAATACAAAGCTTACCAAAATGATACAACAAGTTATTATGTACATGGTAATCCAATTCCTCTACTTGGTTGCCTAGACTCAAGCTTGCATAAACATCTTGAAAGTCATTATCACATGCATCTTGTTCAACATAAATTTCATGAAAAAAAAATTTATGCTTGAGTAAAGTAGTTGCACTGATAATAGGCCTAGAAATCATATCAACAACCTTGTTGTAAATACCTTTATTATACATAATGACCAAGTGGAATTTTTGTAAGAAACCAATCCATCGAAAGTGCCTCAACTGTTGTAACTTAGTTTGTGATTTCAAGTATTGCAATGGTTGGTGGTCGGTGTGTATGATGGTTTCCTTTCCCATCAAGTAGTGTTTCCACTTTTTCACACTTTGAACCAATGCATAAAGCTCCTTGTCATAAGTAGGATAGTTAAGCACCACACCATTTAAAGTTCTCAATGCAATGAAATGGGATTACCATGTTGCATAAGAACTGCGCCCATGGAATAGTCGCTTGCATTAGTTTGAATCTCAAAGGGCTGTCCCAAGTCTAGTAATGCAAGTACTGGGTATGAATTGATCATTTTTTTCAAAGCATCAAATGATTTTTGTTGCTTGCCTCCCCACTGGAAGACCTTTTTCACACTAGTCAATGCATGCAAAGGAGTTGTGATAAAAGAGAAGTTAGCAATAAACTTCCTCCAATATTGGGTTGCTCCCAAACACATTCTTACCTCAGTGGCTGTCTTGGGCATTGGCCAATTCAAAATTATCTCAACCTTAGAGGGGTCTATCCTTAACTCACCTCCTCCAACAATGTGACCCAAGTACACCAAAGAAGTTTTCCCAAATTCACATTTTCACATCTTCAAAAACAATTTTTATTTACTTAAGACATCAAGTACTTTTCTTACACGCATGCATGTTCATCAAGGGATTTACTGAAAATTAAGATATCATATAAGTAGACGATGACAAAATTATCAAGAAACAACCTCAAAACATCAGTCATCACACGCATGAAGGTAGAAGTAGCATTACATAAACCAAAAGGCATAACAAAAACCTTTTTTTTTTTAATGTCATCTTCCAAATGTCTCCTTCAGCAATTATAATTTGATGATAGCCACTCCTTAAATCCAACTTAGTGAAATAATTTTCCTTTTACAATTGATCAAGTAAATCATCTATTGTAGGAAGTGGATAACGATTCTTTACCTTAATCTTGTTCAATGCACGAAAATATATGCACATCTGCTATGTTCCATCCTTATTTGGCACCAACACAATAGATGACCCGCATGGTGAGGTACTTGGTCAGATGATCCTTTTGTCCAACAAATCTTGGATTTTCTTTTTGATTTCAACACTCGGCATCACCGACATCCTATAAATTCCAATGTTAGGATGAGGAAAATTTTGCTGCAACTGTATCTCATGTTGGATTCCCATCTTGGGAGGTAACCCCTTTGGCTCCTAAAACATCTCATTATTTTTATTAATGACTTCAATCAATTTAGATTTAAAATATGGATCACAACCTTGGAATGCTTCATAATCAACATTATTCTTTGGTTTAATCATAAGAAGCACAAAATTATTTCTTGAATTCACTAGTCTTTTCATTTGCCCTGCATTAACTATTGAAATATTTAGTTTCTTGTGATGAGATCTCACAATATACTCCACACCATTTTTGAACAAGTGGTACTTGTTTTCATTGTGATAGAAGATAGATTTTATATCATAGACATAAGGACTACCCAAAAAAATTCCTAAAAATGTCAAGCAGTACAACATCTAATTCAACTTTGTCAATGAAGTTTGCTGTTATTGCAAACCGAAGAATACACTTTCTTGTAACCTACAAATTTGTGTTCTTGCATATCCAATCCAATGTATATGGTTTGTGATGAGGAATGGTTTCAAGATTAGGTTTCTTGACTAAGTCTTCATATATAAAGTTTGCTTGAGACCCACTATCAAATAGTGTGTCGATTTTTGTATGTTTTGATATAACCCTCACATGAAATAATTCAATTCTTGTTTCTTCAATTGGAGTAATAGTGTGACAATTTAATGCGCTAGTTCTAGCAATGGATTCTTTTCCCTTCATACCCATGGCTGTAATTTTAGTTTCATCATTCGAGTCAGATCCCAAATCCTGTTGAGTGGTTGTAGTTGTTCTTTGTTTTCCTTTGTTGTTGAATTTCTTTGGCCTCATCTCTGGATGAAGCTTCCAACAATGGTCTTCATCATGACCCTCTTTGGAATAATGTTTGCATGTCATTTTATATATTTCCTTTTTAACGGATGCATTTTTCTTTCCCTTTCCTTTGAAACCCTTTCCTTTCTCTCTACCCTTAAATGGATTCTTATTACCCTCTTATGGAAAATTTTCCCTCTTGCCTCAAGGTGAGTGGCTTGCACACAAACCTCATCTAATCCAGTGGGATTGAACATAAGGATAGTGTGCCTTGGGTAACTATGTAAACCCCCTATATACTTCATCAATGTATCTTGGGAATGCAAATCAACACCTAACATAAGAGCTAATTTTCTAAATTATTGGGTGTAATCTTGCACACTTTTACCCTTAAGTTAACTCAAGTTTTGCCAATTCATAATATATTTTTGCATATATGCTAGAGGGTAAAATTTTCTTTTAATTGCAACAATAAAATTAGACCAAGAGAGTGAGATCTTACCATTTTTCTTTATCTCATCTTGTGTCTTCGCTTCCAACCATACTAGTGTTGCACACTCATATATCAAGGAAGCTAGTTGTATCTTTGTATCATCATCTTGAAGGTTTTGAATTCTGCAATAGACCTCCAACTAATGAACCCAATTTTCCAACTTCTCTGCATTCACTTCACCATTATACATAGGCAACTCAAATTTAATATCAAGTTTTAACAAGGGTTGTTTACCAATTCATTTTGAGGTAGGTCGATGAGTATGTGTAAGGGTTGTAGTAGTGGAAGAGGATGAAGATGAAGGTGAAGATGGTGGTGAGGATGATGATGGGATAGATGGTGGCTTATCAGAATTTACATTACCTCCTCCTCTTGGAGAACCCTCTCATCTTGGAGGTCTGGAGCTTTCACCTTGCAACCTTGTGTTCATCTCTTCATAAAGGACCTTCACCATCTTTGTCATTTCAAAGAAATCCTTCCTAAAAGCCTTCTCATCCTCTGACATGTTATCAATTCCTCCTTCACAAGAAATGCTTACTAAAGCTTCTACTACAACTGGAGGTGAATCTTTTGTTGGAAATTGTAGCAACTATGCCCTCCTTCTCCTAGTTCCAACTAGAGAACCTACACCCACAAGATGGCCTTATCCTCTCTTGAGCTTCAACCTTGTAAGCATTTAAACACTTGCAAAACAAATTAAATCCTATTTTCACAAGTAAACCTAGTGCTCTAATACCAACTTGATTTGAATGGGAATATTAGTTTTGTTGTGCTAAGATCCAATTCAAATTTTAAGTAAAATGATTGAGGATGATGAGGTTAATTGTAAGTTTAACATGAGTTTTTATGTGAATTTCATGAGAAAATTAACATAAATAAAACACTGAACAACAACATATATCAGACATAAACACCACCATAAACAATCTCACAACACAATATGATGAAGGAGTTCACCCTGCCTGGGCTACGTCTCCTTGGTCTAGCTTCCAATGGCTTGGACCTCTTCTATTATGCTAAAAAGTGTGAATACATGTGTTTACAATGCTCAAAAAACTCTAACAATTGTTCTATTAGCTCCATAATGCCCAAAAATTATTGTCTAACCACTTTTTGCATCGAATTTGGCCAAACACTAGCGAAGTTATGATCTCCCGAAGTTTCTCTACTAACCGCTCCACAATTTTTTCCAGGGACGACATCATCCTACAATTTTGCCCTTTTTCTGTGCTAACTGGATGAAAATTTCCCTGTTTTCCAGGAAACATTTTTTCCTCTTTAAAATTCCCTCTTCAGCCTATGGTGGAAAAATGTTTTCTTAATAAATGGCCACTGACGATTTCACCAACCGTCGACATGTGGCCACCCCATAACCTGGCCGCTAACATATAATGTGGGGGCTTGGGGCTAGCCTTACCTGAGATCCCGCCAGTGGTGGTGACCAGGGCTAGGGCTAGACCCCGACCCCCTCCCCCATAGACCAAGCAGTTAAAACATATAATATAGCCGCATGATATAGAGTTTAAGTAATAATGTGTGGTGTAGCAGTAAAAATTGGTGCTTGTTACATTGAGGTCGGAAATTCGACTCCCCGGGGCTGTGCTCAACCCTTGCCAAAATTTTACAGCCCCTCCTGCTACCACGTGGTGACCACTAGTTGGGCCACGTGTCAGCACATGGTTGGCCCAAAATTAAACCAATTAAAACTCACCAAATTGAACCTATCATACTGTGCCACTTAGCACTCCCTGATTTGCCAAAGGAGAACATAGCATTGACCAGTCAACCTGGCATGTAGGCATGTCTAGCTAGCTGTACGGACTGCTGACTAGGCTATCTGAACTTTTTTTTTTAATTTGCATGTTTGAAAAAGTGGACATAACGCGTTTCTGGGAGAATACGGTGTCGCTTTTCTACGAAACGAGTTGCACCAGATTCAGAACGACAAGATCTATGCGGTTGTTCAGGTTCCACACTGCTTTTGAGAATAATTTTGAGAACCTAATCAAAATTCACCTGTGTTAGGTATAGAAACATGGCAATTTTCTGGTTGAGAGCATATCTTAGCCAATAACTAATTGAATTGATAATTCTAGCACTTGGAATAAATCATGTTAATCAGTGCAGAGCTTATTAGTACCCAAATTAAACTTGCAAGAAATGAAAATTTGGAGTGAAAATGGATGTTTTTAATTCATTTCTGAGGGATTTGATGGATGGAAGAGAAGGTACCAACAACAAGCATTAACTTGATCATCAATTCGATGTCCACCAACACCTACCCAACTCTATAGAATTTCTAATTTTTTTTGGTCATGGCATTAGGGTGGATTATAAATGGAGACCATGATAGATATGGAGGGGCCCAGTGGGCCACATAGAAGGGGTTGAGAAACTTGCAATCGTGATAAGATCAATGCAAATCCATGGCATAGGTGTATTGGGGGGGAGTAGGTCTACCCCTACCATGAATAGGAATGGGGAGGCACAATGGTTATAGACCATTGATTGAATCAAAAATTTCATTTATTTCCTCTTGTGATGGTGATTGCACTTGCCACCTGCCATAAATCGACATTTTGATAGCTAAGAAGTTACTAAGGGCCATGAATGGAGTAAATGGTCACCGAATATGTAAATTTTCAATCCCTAGTGAGCTTCCTTGGAACTGCAACTTCGACTGCCCTCCGAACCCTCGAAAACTCTAATGAATCTATATAGATACTTTCGAAAATGGTCAAGGTGGTATTATGTAGGATCTAAGGAAGATTGGTTGTGTTTCAGCGCTGATTTTAAACACAAATTTTTTGGGAATCACAACTTGATCTCAAGCTTGAAAAATATCTCGCCATTTGGATGGGTTAGGGATGATTCCAAATCATTCAAATTCTCCATTGTAGAGGCACCATGGTTTAAACCTTAGTTATTTTCTCCAAATGCTAGATTCACTCTATTGGGCACAACCCAACTTGATGCTACTGAAAGGTCTCCATGTCATCGATGCTTGACTGTATAACAAGCTGCTCACAAAATCGACACCATATATATATATATAACTACAAGATAAAATATCTTCTAACAAAATGAAGATTCTTTTGGACACTTTTCCCAAGTCTAGAAACATATTTAACATCTTAGGCTAATTACTAGATAAAATATCTTCTAACAAAATGAATATTCTTTTAGACACTTGTCCCAAGTCTAGAAACATATTTGACATCTCACGCTAACATTTTTCATATTTACAAAGGCCCACTTGGCTGAATACCAACTCATCAAAACAACCCAAAAACTAACAACACAATTTCTTCTAGAGTTCGGACACTTGTAATTACATGAAATTTTATTATTCTATATTTTTTTACAAATTCCATTTGAGGGAATTTCTTCCCCTTGGGAAAATTTTATGACCCCATTAGGTCTAGTAAAAAATTGTTGATTAGGGGTTGATTCTCCTACATCAGACTCCCCAAGTTGAATTTTTTCATGACCTCTTGGTAATGTTCCTTGATTGTCGCATCCTTTAGGATCATAGACTTTATGTCATTGATGTCCATTAGCTTGCGTGTTCGGTTGTCTTGTTCTTGTCCTTATCTCTCCAGAATACCATACCTTGTGCTGTAGTTTTACATTCATCCATTGATGTTACTTCAACACTAATGTTGTTGGTTTAAATCATTTGGGTTTCAAAATATTATTTTGTCATTGCCCGCTTTCTCTATTGATGTAAATCCCTTCAGTCAGCTATATTTTGTTGTTGGTTTCCCATTTCTCCTTACTGTGTCTTCTCTTGGGCATCCCCTTCATCTATATCCATAATTCTTTAATTTCATCATTCAACTATGCCTTTGGTTAAATCTTGTTGTTGTTGTTCTCCATTTGTTGTTGCATCTCCTTTGAATCCAAATATATTATCTTGTTTACTGCCTCCTTTTCTTCATTGCACCTTTCCTTTGGAATATTCTTTATTAACATCCATAATTTCTTGATTTCAGTGTCTATCCTATTTCTTGGTTGAGCTGAACTTACTTGTAGTTGTACTCCCAAAAATTTCATGGTATCAACTACCATTGTCCAACTTCCATCCCTCATTTCTAGATACTTCTTCATTTCTTCATGGTTGTTGTCTATAAGTTATATGCAGTCCCTTCCAACCCGTGTCTCTTTTCCTTCACACTCGCTATCTGAAACCTCTTTTATCTTCGAGTGACTTAACCATTATTCTAACACCTTTAATTATTCTTCGAAATCTATATTTCCTCTTCCATCCCTCTTTTTATATGCTGGAAAATTCTTATTTATGCCATCATCTTCTTTCTCTAAACAGAATAAAATTTGATTTTTATGAGACATCCATCCCCTCGTCTCAACTCACTTGGCATATGCAAACACATAATTAGTTTGTAAATTGAATAATATCTTTGTTCTAATCCACTTTTAAAATAATTTAACCTCTTCAAAGTTCATGACCATTGCATTTGTGTGGTTCTTTTGATCATTTAGTTGATTCTTCTTTTGTCTATCAATACAAGGCAAAATTTTCTTGCTCACCGGTTCTTGCAATTGCGCTCCAGAGGTTGCATTGGTTGTTCGTGCATGTATTTATCCTTGTTTGTATTTATAAGAAAATTATATTTCTTATTTACTCTACTCTTGAGAATCAATTTATTCATTTTCCTCCTCTATTGGGAAAATATTTCCATACTCTAGACCTACAAAACTTACACATAATTTGATAGTTTTAAGAACATGAGGCTCTCTAGCCTCAAAATCCTCCTTTTTTTCTAAACTTATAACAACTTCATCATATTTTCCCCCAAGGAATTCTCCTTCCTCTAGTTCACAATAATGAACTTCCTCCTCTCCATACCCAACTACTTTGAGTTCTCCATTTCTCAATTGAGCACTCAACAGGTGCCTCAATTTCCTTCTTAGTTTCCTGGTATATAACTACCTAACATGCCATTGGTTATTTTTCTTTGTATACAATCTACATCTTTGGTATTCCTTCTCCATCTCTTATAGCAACATGTTTATCATATTGAGTATATCTTTTAACTCAGACATCTCTTTGTCAACATCTTCAACACTTATCTTTCTTCTCCTGATGCCATCTTCTTTAAAATCCTTTACCATTCTCTTATGGTTTTCACTTGAATACTTGACATGAACATCAATGGTCATATATTTCTCCTTATTTATGAGCCTCTCCATGCTCCCTGTGAGCGACAAGCGAGGCTCCACAAGATACCTCACCAAGCTTTTCTCCTCTCAGGGTTTAACCTTTTTGTATCATAGGTTCACCTCCTCTGGAGCCCATTGAGCCTCCTTTGTTTCTTTGGCTATCGTACTCCACTCACCTCTCTATAAATTCACTTGTTCTCTTCACCTTTCCAACATCAATTGGAAAAATTTTCTCTTTGCATCCCCTCTGTTGCAAGGGATCTTTGCCACAAATTTTTTCCTCTCATTTCTACTTGCAATTAATGAATTCTTTGCTTAATTTAAAATATAATTAAAATACTAGATTGCCTGCCACATTTCAATCAACATTGATATTTCGAAATATCCTGCATTCCTTACTTCAACAAAATATCTTGCATTCCTTATGATTTTCTCTAGTATATTATAATACTTCTTCGATCTCTGCCACTAATATTTGTACCTCATTATTCAATAGTATATTCAATTTCTTTTACTAGATGTAAATATTATGACCCTTATTTTTCTCTTAATCCATAAGGAGAATAATTTTCACTCTCATACCACTCTAACATAGCCTAGAAAGGGGTTTTGTTCTTGAAATTCCAACCCCACTATAACCTTCTTGGTGGTTCTTGGTTGACCACCTCACTAAGCTCTAATTCCCTTTTGTGACTCAATACATGGTAGTCAAGGCTTCATGGATTGTGGGCTCTAATCCATAAACTCGCCATGAAACTCATTCTCTTTTGTGACATAGTTATCCGTCAGGTTCACTCAATCCTTTTCAATTATTGGATTAGTAATGCCATATACTAAGTCCCAATGGGCCTCAACTTCTAAACATGATTAATGGTGTGATATCAACAAGTAATTTCTCTATCAGGGCACGATTGTCCTCTCATGAATCCAGAACATCCAAGTTCACCATTACGTTCCTTCTGGTATTGACACCCACTTTCTCCAGCCTCTCACGTTAGACTTAGGTCATGTGAATACGAGCTTGGGACTAGGGGTTCCTGCTCTATGTGGGAATTATTATTTAATGAAATTAATCAAAGGATACAAATCCATAGTGTAGGTGGATTTTGCAAGGGGCAGGGGAGGTGGGGGGGGAGATGTGGTGTCTACTCCTGACGTCAGTGAGAAGGGGGGGTGAAATGGAGGTGATCACCAAAATCCATCAGGATGATTGACTATACACAGGAATTTATTTTGGGGGGATCACCCTGTGACATAAGCAAAAGGGGCAGTCATGGGTGCAACAATTATACACGTCGATTGAATCAATAATTATTATTTCCTTCCTCTCATGCTGGTGATTGAACTTAACACCTCTCATTCAATTGAAATTTTGATACCCAAGAAGCTAGAAAGGACAATGGATAGAGTTAATGTGTTTTAGATATGTAGATTATCGACCCCTGTCGATCTTCTTCAATGTTGCAATTTTTTCCTCCCTACGAATCTCAAAAATTCATGACTTTCGGTAGATCCTCTCTACAATCATGAAGGTGGTATTACATAGGTTTGAGGATGTTTCACTATGTTTCAACATTTCATTTAAACACACACTGGGAGGGCATCATAACTCAATCTCGAGCTCAAAAAATATCTTACCATTTAGAGGGGTCAGGGCCGATTCCAAATCATTCACACTCACCATTGTAGAGGCATAAGGCTTCTACATTGGTCCTCTACTTCGAATGTTGTATTCACTCTATGGGCATAATTTGACTTGACATTAACACACCAGTGTGTATCATCTAGACGGTCAGCCCGGGGCGGTCGAAGGTGCATGCATCGGGCCATAAATGTCTAAAACCACACCGGGCACACTATAGGTGATACAACGCACGGGGCCGTTCTAATTGGTATTGGGATTTGTGTGGTGCACATAGGTCGTATCAACGCACCGGTACATAGTCTTATAGAAACGCACCTGTGTACAATATCAGAAAAACACATCGATTGTTCTAATTCGCATTGGTATTTGTGCGGTGCCCATAGGTCATACAAACGCGTCGGTGCGTAGTCTCACATAAACGCACTGTTGCGTAGTATCGTATAAATGCACCGATATTTATAATTGGTATTGGTATTTGTGCGGTGTCCATAGGTCGTATAAATGCACTGGTGCGCTGTATCATACAAACGCATCGGTGTAGAATAACTGACACACATTGGTGTTCATTTTTTATTTCTTAGAAACATCGACCTGTGACAATGAAATTATCGTGAATTTTTTAAATTCATTATTCATCAAAATTCGACACATCTTATAACAATATTCATATTAATTAAATTTTTATTAATGCATTTGAATTTGATGTTTGGATTAATTTTTTATATCATTTCATAATTATTTTGATATTTTTAAATTCATTATTCATCAAAAGATGACACATATCTATAAAAGTATTCATATCAATTAAATTTTTATTAGTGCATTTGAATGTGATGTTTGGATTAATTTGTTATATCATATTATCATATTTCACATCTCTTCATTATAATATTTAATCATCCATAAATTTAATCAGTGGTGTTACATTTCATAGCAACAATGGAGAACACAATCTAATAAATTAAAACATATATATATATATATATATATATATATATATATATATATATATATATATATATATATATTTTATTATATATATATATATATATATATATATATGAATAAGACAATATTTGTCATACAAAATGGGACAGTTATTGGTATCCCTTTGTCTTTCAATTGGGACACTATGTCCATTACATTAAACAAAATGTCTGATTTCAGAGACAAATATTTCTAAAAATACAATGCCTTGCTTTGATATCCAAACATAATGATCATCATTCTTCGCTTGAACTGTTGTCACTGCTCGAGCTACTTCCATGACTTGGGTTATTTTCAGGAATGTTTTGTTCATGGTGTTGATTGTTTTCTTCTTCTTCACCTTCCATATACAAACATAAGAATAAACTGTAATGAGTGTATATACATTAGCGAGAATAATGAAAATTGCAATATTAAATAATATACATCAATGTAAATCGAAAAGAAATGATGTACCATAGCAACAATTGACTCATGAACTATACACATTCTTTCAAAACCATGTACTATGCCATCCTTCAGGATTTCATTTATTGGCACAGTTCCATACTTTGTTTCCTACAAGTTTTATACCCCATAACAAATCATATATTTAATATAAAGAATTTTTTGTTCTATTAATTATATACGGAGCTCAGTAAAACAAGATCGATAGATGCTTACAAATTCCACAATTAATTTATGATATGCCAACATATACGCTGAACCCATATTTAACCCAATGTCAATCAATTCGTCTGATAGTTCTTCTTTGTATGTTAGCACCTGTTTGAAGACATTCAATGATGATTTTTGTAAAAAAACTTAAAATATTGAAAATGAAATCTAGTTAAGTTATTATAAGGAAGCAAAAATTACTCACAAACTTAAATATCAACTCTTTTCTTCCTTGTCGTCCTGTTTTATGTGCTGAATGGGTTCCATTTTCTTTTATTTTCCTGTAAGAAAATACTTGAAAATTAACATTTAATGCTATATTATTTATTTATTGTACCTAATGATCGAAAAATTCAATGATTATATATTACATTTGAAGCACATTGTTGTTGAGATGACTCCTCCTGCGATGCAATTTTGTCCATTTCTTTGACCATCTCCTTGTACACCTTTTTGGAAATTCCTATTGGTATATTTCTGATATCATCTCATTCATCTTTTGAGATTTTCATAATCTTCTTGAAAATTTAACATGACAATAAACTATTTAATTTTTATATTGATATATGAAAAGTAAATATAACAAAAGTGATATTTATAAATAATTCTAGAAAAAAATTTAAAGGAATAATACTTTTTCATTCCTTATTTTTTGTTTTTGTACGTTTTTGCTATTAAAAGTATGACATGTCTCATTGACCAATTCTCTGGAAACTCTTCCTGTGTTTAGATAAAATTTGGTTCTCAGAATCATTGGATTGATTTTCGTACTGTAAGTGGAAAGAACGTTTATACATTCATTCCACTAGATCCCTCAAACTTTTGTAAAAGCTTTTCCCCCTTTCATTAACCTACAACACCACTCCAGATGAGCTAAGGAGCAATTCATTTTCATTTGCATGTTCTATTTCTTTTCTTTTCTTAGAACAACATTCGTTTTCTGAGTTGTTGGTCCCTGTAGAACATTAAACAGAAGTGAATTAATAGATTTTTTGAAACATGTTATCTAATAATTTTAAGTATATTATTAATGAAAATTTAAAAAAAGAAACTCCTGTTGGGTCAATAGTATTTTTTCATTCACCTAATTCATCCTTTTGCAATTTTTCCATCAAGATTTTACGCTCTTTTGGTCCTAGATCAGAAATAATCTTATCAAGCTTCGTCATTTTGTGGCTCTGAATGATACACAGTAAACAATACATATTAGTTAAACTTATATATAGTTCAAAAATAATATTTTTTGTAAATAATTTACAAAGAGCTTGCCTTTTTTGCTTTTCTTGATGTGTTATCAGTATTTTTTTACTTGATCTCTTGTCAGCCATTTATTTATCAATAAGAAACCTATACCATATCATTCATTAATATATTCTATAAATAAATTATCAACTTTTCAGGTAAAAAAAAATATCAAGAAACCAGTGCGCTTTTAAATGATGTACGCATTGACGTTGGTGCATCATGTTCTTATAAACGTACCGCCCAAATAGTATAAAACATCGTACGATGCTCTATGTCAACAAGGAGCACTAGTGCATTACATGTTAACCACCGCACCGATTAACACAGATAAAATAATAAAAATTGTTTAGTGTTAGTTTTTGTAGCATATGTTATCGTAGAGGGGGTGGTGCGGCCTATTCTTATAAACGACCCGCACAAAGAAGGGACCACCGTATGGTTCTATCTGTCAAATGGAGACCCGATGCATTATATGTTACATGGTGCACCTATTAACACAAAATAAAAAATTATTTTTGCCAAACAGTATGTGAGTAGTGTGCTATAATGACATAGTGCACCCGTTCCCTATTTCACATATGGCGCACGTATAAAAAAAAATGTTTTTAATTTTTTTATCAGATATTACGGGCGTGGTGTGCTAGGATAAGTCAGCACACTAGTGCACTAGGTTATGCAGGGTGCACCGATTAAAAAAATTATGTTTTTAAAAAATTCACACAAGGGTCGACATGGATTGGGATTTGACTATGTAAGTCGTCATGTGGGTTAGATGTCATAGGCCTATATATATAGCAATACAAACCCTATAAATCTAAAATGAAAAGCCATAATTCTGAAATCATAGAAACATGAAAAAGCAAGGGCAGAAACAAAAAGAATGAAGGGTTTAGGGTAAAAATGGATTTTTTTTTTCTTAAAATGAACAACAAATTGAAATTTTTTACTTACTGCGTAAAAAATACTGCAGAAAATGTAAAAAATAAAATAAAATTTAATCATGAGATTGTTTGAAATTCTATGCTACAAGGTTTGAATCACCAGAGGTTTGGAATTTTGATTGTCTTAATAGTTCTGTTCGAAATTATTTCGCTGCTCCACAATGTTCTCGTGCTCTCTTGCTCCAGGTATGTCTCGTGAAAATATCTGGCTGAATTTTTTTTCAAAAATAGTGAAATAATGAAAAGTGTTTAGTATTTAAATAATCATTTTATGAAATTAGATTTTCAAAAATATTTTGCTGCCCATTTTTCAATTTACCGTTTTTTTTTCACTTTAAAAGAATAAAGTTACGTTTTTTTTATTTGCAGATTTTCGTCACTAGTGCGTCAATTAATAACACTGCATCGGTGCATCATTTAATACCATGAAACTAGTGCGCTATAACTAAAACAACACTAGTGTGGTTATCTGTACATAAGCATCGATAACAATAAGTCCATTTTTAAGGCTCTGAAATTACTTTTAGGTGTGTGCACTAAAATTTATTGTTGATTTTTCTCAAATGTAGGGAGAAAATATCATAATTATATCGAATGGGAAATTCTTCAAAATCTAGCTTGTTCCATAATATTTCTCAAAGTCCATCGCGGAGTTCTCCCTATCCATCTCGAGACATAATATTTACTTCATATTTTATTTATATTTTCATTATCTAATTGAATTTATGTTTTTTATCCATGTCAATCAGCTTAATAAAATTTATAATGTATACAGATTTGCAGGTCCATGCAGATTCAGAATCGAGTTCAGATGCACAAAATAATCAAACAACTCCAAAATGTTGGAAGCTCTTATCAGGAGTAGCATACCACAAGGTGCATTTGGTAGATGAAAATGGACAGTCGCTTCACCCTGCCAATTGTAATAATATTGCATCTTCTAGCCACAATCCTAGGACAATGATGGTAATAACAATTGTTTGGTATATTAATGTTATTATTTCAACGTCAAACAAATTAATCATGCATTTTCAACGTTATTACTATTTGATATCATAGATTCTATACTAATCATGTTCAAATATATTTTTTCGAATTATTAGGATTTTAGTGATGATGAGCGACCTACCTGCCATCTTCCGTTGCACCCCACAACAATGTCAAATCGAGAGAAGGATGAATTAAGAGAAAAAATTGGAGAGGAACGATACCAAGAATGGTTGAATCAACAACCGATTCAATTCCCGCTATGTCCAGATTCACCAATTATGAATGACTATAAAAATAGTAGTTCTTCATAAGATGGAAATGGAGGCAGTCAAATAGAGGTTGGTATGGATGATTGCTTAAGGGATATGACTTCCATGGAGGCAATTTTGTTATATGCATTCCAAAACGATGATCGGGTAGGGGATGATGCTCATATCGCTGACACCTTTTTCGAAAGCCTTCAATTTTCTTCCACCACCCCTCTCTTTGGACTTGTCGGTTAGTCAAAGTCTACCCAGTTGGGGACAACGATGTTACTATACAACTTGAAAGAAAATTTTGGCTTTTCCAATATATGTTTCTCAGAAATTTTGAGATAAGTTACCATAAAGTCCTCCCTTATATAAATTTGAGAAATATAATCACACAATGAACATTATAAATGATCAATTTTATGAACGTTAATAATTATATCTACATTAATGTACATTTAATATTTTCTATGATCACCAACTACAGGTTATTCAAAGATAAGGTTCTTCTGAGTGATAATGTCTTGCCCGGTCGCTGCGAAGAGGCAAAGAAATTGTTGAAAATGTTGGGTTTTGAGTACATATCATATCATACATGTCCAAATGATTGTATTCTATATAGAGGAGAATATGCAGACAAATATATATGTCTGAAATGTGGGCATGGCAGGTATGATAAATAAAAAAAGAAGGGTAAATAACATAGTCCTCCTTTTAAAACTACAATTACAATTTTATAATTTTACATACAATTAGAATTACAATTACAATTTTACAATTTTACATATATACAATTACAATTACAATCATTTGACAATAAATTAAATATTACAATTGCAATTAAATTTTACAAATATTTTACATACAATTAGAATTAAAATTACAATTACAAATACAATTACAATTTTAGAATGTTACATATAATTAGAATTAGAATTACAATTTTACAATTTTTCATATATACAATTACAATTAAAATTAAAATTTCAATCATTTCACAATAAATTAAATATTACAATTACAATTAAAATTTTACAAATATTTTACATACAATTACAATTAAAATTACAAATACAAATACAATTTTACAATTTTACATACAATTAAAATTTCAATTTCAATTACAATCACGACATAATATTTAATAAATATCATGATAATTTAATATTAAATTAAATAAACATCATGATCATGATAACCATCGTACAAACATCATATTCAATTAAAAAACACATTCAAATTCGCTAACATCATCTGATCATCATGAACATGATCATCTAACAAAACACAATTAGCATTCTATAACATCATCATAACACAAACATCAAATATACATCTCATGTCAAATAATTGTTATCACAGACACATCTATCTGCAAGCTGCACATTAAATGAACATATCTAACATGACCTAACAATATATACATCATGATGATCACCAACATGTAAATTAAGTACAACTGCAACATGAACATAAAATACATGGACCATATATATATACATACATATATATATGTATATATATATATATATATATATATATATATATATATATAATTGTATCATGTCAAAAATATACAACTGTAATATAAATGTCAAATATCAGTTGGTGGTACATCATCAATAGTAGTACTAGTCGAGGCCTTATCAGTCAATGGTGCAGCCAGTACCAGTACCAATACCAGAATACTGGTTCCTCATGCTGATTAGGATCAACTGTAGATTGCTTGTCGTGATAAATCGACATGGTTGATGGTCCAGCCTGCTCATGATCATGAGTACTGCTGGATGTTGCAGGCTACTGACTCGATGTGGCTGATGGTCTAGCCTACTATCCATCATGAATATTGGTCGATGCTGCAGACTCTCATCTGTAGCATGAGGTGAATGATGATCACTCCCCTGATCGTGATCATCCGATGATGTGTCACTGCTTGCAGACTGTCAACGTACTGCGTCTCGACCACGCCTATGTCGAAGGTCCCTCCTCAACTGCGTAACTAAGATCGTAGCTCCTACAAAATGTTACATTAGGGTGAACATGTCACGCGACATGCATCTCCACATCTGTACTAGCCTAGCATCGGCCTATATATATCTCATAGTGGCGGGCCTGAATCCCACCTCCACAAACAATGCAAAGAGTTGGTCACCGAACTCCATCCTCAATCTACTGTCAAGCCTATGCCTAGAAAAAGGCAGTACCAACACACCATGAGGACCAGGTTTGTTTGCACCAGCCTGATCCTCAGCATCTACCATATCCTAATTTTCATCAAGATCCACACCTGGATCATTTGGTGGTGTTGGAATCTCATCGCCATCAAATGATGCAATTTCTACAAAATATATATAAGTACACAAAAATAATTAAACAATTTCATTAAACAGTTTAATAAAAACAAGTTAAAGAACATGTTAGAATAAATTTAAATAAAACAGTAATATTACCTCTATCATCTGGCAGCTTATCATTTGTGAAGAGGATGTTGGCACACCCTTGCCAATCCAAACCAGCATACAGATAGGGGACCATAACGAAGGGATGCACATCAACACTGTGTAGAAACTCCAGTGCATCATGCGATATCCTCGTGGAAAAATCAGACTCGCCCCTTCTGGGCATCATCTGTCCCCACATTTGCATCCGTACATGCACCATCGACCTATGAGGCTGCTGAAAAAAATTAGGCCTCATATTTGGAAACCTCTCAAAAAATAAACAAAATAGCTGTTAAGAAAAAGGGAAGTTCACCCTCCCTTGTGCATGAGCACGAAATCTATCTAAAGCTGTATAGAACTGCTGCAAAAAAATGGGATACCACCTCACAAGTCATGGTTCCTGTAATAAAGAATCAACATAAAATAGAAGTGGGAAAATAGTGTGTTGCACGTTGCTGGTGTTGTGTGAAATGGTCGAAATTAGTAGTGATAGGCACCTCACCTCCTCTCTACCAAATGAAGAAATACATGACTGACCTCCAGAGACCTGAAAATCTAAAGGAGAAAGTATATCCACGCTAATGTATCTCTGGGAGTACACCATCTGAATCCCTGCTGCATAGCAAATTGGGACCTCTGGGAACAAGGGAAAATCCACCCCTCTCCTCGATAGGCTAGTAATGAAATAGATGTCCTCCTCAATGGGCGCATACCACTGGTTAGGACCAACCTAAAAATCCTGTAGGTGAGCATTCCACCTGCGGATAAGATGTCACGAAAGAACACCATGGCCCTTTAGGGACATAGCCTCCCCATAGAACTTGAGGAGGCCTACCTGCCTTAGGAGCCCCTGGGTAGTTGTTGTAATAGGGAGAGGGTACACATCTCTCTACCTCTTTCGTGCCTCCCACAAGAAAACCATGTTATACGAGTCCGCCTGCTGTTGCTGCTATTCCCTCTCTTCTCTCCTTTCATGTCACTGAATGATTGACATATTAAATATTTTTTTTTTATTAAATGAGACATGTATTTAGGAATATACATATATAATCTTTTTCGAAGAAAAAAAAAACATCGGTATGCCACAAAAAATAGGCATGCATCGGTAACGCTGCATCCTTTTTTTTATCACGGACTGCCCTCCTGGCATTGTTACAAGCTCAACAATGCAGTGGTATAGCAAACTGCACCGTTGACTATGGACCAGTTTCGGGAGGGTGGTGCGCTTACCAAAATATATGCCTTGGGGCGTATAGTTGAGGAAGCGCACTGCCCTCCTGACATCACTACATAGTCAACGGTGCGGTCGTTTATTCAGACACACCGTTGACCATTTCAAACTGCCAGAATGCAGTTCGCTGACAAAATTACCCGCCCCGGGGTGGATATTTCCATCAACGCATCACATTCCTCAAATTCAACATGGTCAACTATGTGGCCGAGTAACCTACCGCACTGCATTTTTCTTTTAATTTTAAAAAATCATGATGCACCATTTCAGGATCGCCCCAGAACCAGTGCGGATACCGTTAGCACCGGTCACGGTGCGACTTGTAAATTTACAAGCAGCATGTCGAACTGGTGTGAGCCGAATGGCTCGAGTGCACCACGCGGGAATTTTTGTTAAAAAAAAGATGAATTTTAAGATATTTTACAAAACTAATACGATAAAAGGTTTAATTATGGAAAAGCAAGGAAAATACCTGTACATTTGGCCGTCAAGGAGGCATATTGGCTGTAGAATTTTCAAAAGTAAATTTTCCCACCATTTTTCAAAATTCAAAATGGAGATGGTACGCATTGGAAAATAGTAGCGCGTGAGATGGGAGCACCGATGGCAGGGCGACTCACATAAGGTAAATTTGCACTAGTGCTTGAGAGCTATGGAGCACTGAAAAGTGAAAAATGTATAATTTTGGCCATAATTGTTTTTTATTTAACCCTACTCTAGTGTGTTGGTTTTATAGGAGCAATGGTGCGGTTTCTTAAGACCACAGTGGCCTGTTTTAGTTTTGGCATGGGGTTTTAGGATGCACCGGTGGAGAATATTTTTAAAGCACCAGTGTGCTACAGTAATAAAATGTATTGAGCGGGTTTGTACCAAGCACACAGTGTCCCGGTGTGCCAATGTTTTGTGCACACTGGTGCTTTCTCTAGTTGAACACACCAGTGCAGTTTAGGATGATAAACGCACTAGAAGGAAAACATCAGCAAAAACCTCCACCCACCAACATCCTCTAGTAACCTCTGCTACAAATGGATGTCTGGGGTATTTTTATAAGGGGTTCCTCAAAAACATCCACTAGAGGGTCCTTTCCTTGTAGTGAAGAGTGCACACGTCCATATGAAAACACACATTCACAAAAGTAAAACAAATTCTATTTTTCCAAACAAGAGATATTTATAGAGGGTTTACATGGGATCTCTGCCCAAGCTCTCATGGTCCAACCCTCTCCAAGCTTCTCGAGCTCCTCTCCTCGAGTTTTTTTAGCTCTAATACAAGTGCCTCTTATAAAATTACTATATATATATATATATATATATATATATATATATATATGACACAATATATTATAACAAAATGGAGATTCTTTTGGAAAATTTCCCCAAGTCTAGAGAACTATTTAACAACATAGGATATCATTTATATTACTTACAAATGCCCACTTGTCCAAAATACTATCTCATCAAAACAACCTACCTAAAAACTGAAAATATTCTATAGTATGGAAACTTGTAATTACATGAAATTTTCTTATTCTATTTTTTTTTTACAAATCACATTTAAGGGAATTTCTTCCCCTTGGGAAAATTTCATGACCCCCTTGTGTCTAATAAAAAATGGTTGATTATGGGTTGATTCTCCTTCATCAGTTAGCAAGTTGAAAATGACTTGCTACAAAAAGAGGAAAATAGGCACATTGTACCCTACAATGAAAGTGAACACAATGAAGCTAAGAAGGAAATAAAAATGAAGTGAAGAGCTTAATATGAGTCACTTTTCATAGAAAAGTGAAAGAATAATTGAATAAGTAAAACAATAAGTGTGAAGAAGATTCTTGCAAGAATGACACTTAAAGTATGAGATACTAGAAGAGGTCAAAGAAGGCAACCAATAATAAAAGCATTGATAGCAAAGTGTTAGACAAAATTAATAATAAGAGGGGGGGTGGGTGGGTGAATCAATATTACAAAAATATAAAATTATTTCTACAAATATATAATTCTTCATAAATTAACTTCCAAAATATAACATTATAAAGCACATGAAAAAATAAACAATCAACACATATAGACACTTAGGTTTTAGGTGGAAAAACCCCCCTCTAGGGCAATTTTTTTTTCATTACATTACATCATATAGAACCCACTAGCATTGGAGCACCCACCCCTTGATTGAATGAGAAATTTTGGCCACAACCAACTTAGAGCACTCACTCCTACAATAGACAAATAACATGCATTTCTTGAAGCCACCATTCTAAGTACAAACAATTCTGTTCATAAATGATATGATTCGGAAATGAGAATATTGTTGCGTTGACAAAACATGCAAAAAATAGACACACCCATGCATCCAAAATCCAAACTCCAATTGAGAGAACAATTATCTCAACACACACACTCTCCAACTACATTTTCAATCACTGTACGCTACTCTGAAATTATGCTAAAGATTATTCTCTGAAGCACACTACAAATATGAAATTTTGAACTCACCACAAAACTCACTAGTTGTGCATTTTCAGCTCAAGCACACTCACAAACCCACACACTACTTTCAAACCAAAAAATGAGCTTATTTACTTCTCATATTTGTAGAATCTAGATATTGTCAAGTCAATTAATTTTCCAGATAATGGAACTCACACAAAACCTTTTCACACACTTTATAATTGATAGATATTTTCATCTTGAAGATATCAACCACTCCTTCCACTATCATTTTCTATAATTTAAAAATTGATCACTTTCTCGAGGCCCCACGTCTCATCCTGACCTTTTTGTGGAAAATTCCAAAAATAAGTTCAACCAAAAACAATTTAATTCCAAGAGAGCACAAGAAATCTAGAGAGAATTTTGTGTTTTTCCTCGGTCGCATGCACAACACTTGACAAATGTGGCTCTGGTATCTCCCACATTATCTACAAGCCAACGAATATAGAGTTCAAGTTGCACCCACAACTCTACATCCATGCGACTGGGACATTACTTCCTCATTCGCTCCCATTGCACTGCAAAAATTTGACTGGCAAGCTCCAATCGCTCCCACAAGCCTGTCTCCCTGTGAATTTATTGTTTCAATCACTCTTATGAGCCTCCATCCATGCGACTGGGGCATATCATAGATTCAAACACAAGATACAACCATCAAACTTGCAACAAAGCTTCAGGGGAGTGAGATGACCTGTAAAACATCTTTCTAGACTTATTTTGACATCACGAACCCAACTGTACAACTTCAACAAGACATCAAACACATCATCAAATATACCTCTAGAAAAAGTGTAGCTCAACTTCAGATGAGGCCTTTTTACCTCATGAAATCTCTCCTACAAACCTATTACAACATGTTACACCAACATGACAAATTTTAACATGTATACAATAGAATTAAGACATTACATAGAGACTCATGAGCACACACTTCATTAGGCGACATCAATGGCAACACAAATAGGCAAAAAAACTCCCCATTTGCCAATGATGTCAACCTATAGCTTCTGAAAATAAATATGACATTTACATACAACAATATGAATCTGAGCACACATAGAACTCACACTCTCTCCCCATTTTACATCAATGGAAAGGGGTTTTACATGGCAAGAAAAATTACATAACACCAATGTGATACATGCCCAAAAATGAAGAACTCCCCCAAAATATGTGCAACAAATAATCCCCCTGAGCTGTTGAACATTCTCCCCCTAAATATATATGAGACCACACCATATTGAAGAAGAAATATACATGAATAAGAAACTCATATATAAATGAAACAAGAAGAAGCAATCAAACTCATAATTCCTTAAAAAGCATGCAAACAACCAATCACCACCCATTCTCCAAATTTTTTAGCTGAAAGTGCTCTTGGGGGTAGCCATATGACAACAAATAACTCCATGAAAAACTCGTAAATGCCTTCAAAAAAGCACAACACCCATCTTGTCTCTAAGATATTCAAATTTCTCTCTAGAAGTGGCTTGGTGAAGATATATGCAATTTTTTCATTTGAAGAAATATATTCCAAATTCACAACTTTGTTGACCACTTTTTATCTTAGAAAATGATATTTTATTGGTATGTGCTTGGTCTTGGAATGAAGAATCGAATTCTTGGGGATGCTTATTGCACTTGTGTTGTCTACCATGATAGGAAGAGGCTCTTCATTTTCAACATGCATGTCTTGAAGAGTTTGATTCATCCATAATATATGTGTACAAAAAGTCGATGATTTATATATTCTTCTTTAACTGTGGATAAAGAGATAGAGCTTTGTTTCTTGCTTTCCCAATAAACCAAAAAATCACCCAAAAAATGAGCTCCTCTTAAAGTACTTTTCCTATCATCAATACTACCATCCGAATCAACATTAATAAAAGTAATAGAATTTAAATGTTTACCTTTGGGATACCATAGTTCATATACAAGAGTTCCTTGAAGGTACTTGAATATCCTCTTTACAACATTAAGATGAGTCTCCTTAGGAATAGCTTGAAATCTAGAGACAAATCCCACAATTTGCATGATATCTAATCTAGAAGTTATATACAATTATATGCCAATCATGGAGTTATAAATAGATTGATTTACATCTGGTGATTCATCATCTTTACTGAACTTACAACCAGTAACCATATGAGAGCATATTGGTTTGCAATATTCCATGCCAAATTGTTTTATTTTTTCTCTAAGATATTTTGATTGAGAAATAAAAATTCCTTTTTCATCTTGAATAAATTAAAACCAAGAAATAAAGTAAGCTCATGAAACATTGACATCTATTTTTTTTTTTGCATTTCTTGTGCAAAACTTTGGCCCGTCTTCTCCAAATCGCTCCCAAATATAATATCATCTACATACACAATAATAATTAGAAAATTATCATCTTCAAATTATATATATAAATTGTTGTCTGTGGATCCATTTTTGAAGCCTTGTTGTTGTATATGTTTGCCTATCTTTGCATACCATGCTCTTGGATCGTGTTTCAAGCCATAAAGAGCCTTTTTCAATATGCACACTAGATTATCATTATCACCCACTAAGAAAACTTCAGGCTTCTCTATATAAACTTCCTCTTCTAGATCACCATTCAAGAAAGATAATTTTACTTCCTTTTGATAAAATTTATTTTTCTTGTAGCATGCAAAGGAAAAAAACACTCTTATAGCATCTAATTTAGATACAGGTGAAAAAGTTTCATCAAAATCAATACCTTCTACTTGAGTATACCCTTTGCACACAAGGCTTGATTTATTCCTTACCACTTTTTCTTCTTCATATAGCTTGTTCTTGAACACCCACTTGGTTCTAATAATGTTTTTGTCCTTTTTCCTTGGCACAATCTCCTGTGTGTTGTTCTTGTTGGGGCCTTTGTTTTGGGTAAACCGTTTTTGAGTTGTGGACGGTCAGTTGCAGGAAGAGAGAGTGGCATAGAAAAATTACGGAAGAAAGGGAGCTATTGCGGGTTGCAGAGAAGAGACAAGCAAGTGGCACAGTGTAAAAAAGTAGCAACACATATGGCAAGAACAAGTGACAATGAAAAAGAAAAAAGACTCCCAGAGGTAGAGCCGACCGCGGAAGAAAACAAGAAATGGAGGAGCACAGTAGACCAACCAAGTGAAGAAGGGGAAAATACTGACAGTGCCATACAGAGGTTATAGATAAGCAAGGTAAAAGAGAGTTTTCTTGGTGATTTTTGGAGGGTTTGGGTTTTGTGTCGTATAGAGCTCTACGAAGCCTGAGATGTAGTGTGTTTTTTATGTTGAACTCTGTGGAGTCTGAGATGTAATGTGTTGATCATATAATATAATAGACTGAAGATTTTTTGTGGACCTGGGGATGTGTATAATAGATAGTTTCTTATATGTGATGTATGATCAATGGTTTCAAAATTTTCTGATAGATTTCTTTGATAGATGTTAAATGGTAGTTTATCTCTTGATTAATATCAAATGAGAATTGTTCTGCATGACTGTAATGTCTGGATAATTTCTAAGTATTTCCCCTTCAGTAGTATGGTTCTAGCTCTTTTATCTTAGTAAGGTCACGATATGCCTCAGGTGAGACTCCTTGATCTCTTTGAGTAGGGTGAAAATGTCAGCATTGTCCTAGACCACAACAGGATCTTGTTGGCCCCAAGTCTGAAACTGGGTCTTGCCCAGAAGTCACCCTTTTTCGCCAAAAAATGGTTATGTTGTCGGGACCTGAAATCTTATTATAGAGCTAGATCATGGTATCGAATATATATATGAAAGGGAATTATGTATCTGGTGGGGTAATCATGTAGATTAGTTCATATCACAACAAGCTGAGCTTTGACATCAAAAGGAAAGTACTATTAAAGATCAAGTTCTGTACTCTGACTCGGAAAGTGATTTGTATGATATTTTCTGGGGAAAATTTACGGAGGAGCTCTATAATTGGTTGTGAAGACTCCAAGTCAAAGCAATTACTAGAGGATTGCGTTGATCACGTCACAGTTGGATGCATGCAAATCTAATGGAATTGCACAGAAGGGATACTGAGCTAACCTGAGTGGTAGATATTTGGATTCAAACTACCTTGAATAGATATATTATGGAGTTCACAACTAAATGTTATCAATCCTTTTCTAAAGTAGAAGATATATTTAAATCTGGGTTGCGGGGGAAGTTATTAAAGGAAATTCCTTTGTGGATCAAAGCTTTAATGGTGTATGAGGGACTAATGCCTTTCCAAAGTCTCACAATGCAAGAATAAACCTCTAGTACTGGGGGAAGGACCTGAAGGATAGATGCTACAGAAAAGGGAGAAATGGGAATAGGGAATTGGACACCGAGACCTCCAGTAAGTTGAGAGGGCTAAGAGAACATCGGAGGGTGAAAATCACTAAGAAGTGTCGGGAAAGGGTGATACGGGAGTTTGAAATGTAGAAATTTGCTGAATAATGATTAATTATCCACCGAGACTATCCTGGTCACATACTATTTGAACTTCATACACAACACATAATCTCTTCCACTCAACTCAACTCAGATCATCAAACATGCGGAAATAAAATCAAGCGATAACACATCAAATCATCATACACATTAACACAGTATGTATGGGGAAAGCTTATAGCTGAAAACCCCGCAGCTATTGTGTATATTATAATGGAGAAATCAAGTAACAAACTCAGTACAATACTCCTCACAAGTACTCAGTACTTTCTCATAAAGTTACCCACAATCTAGCTCAGTTTTGAACAGGTTACCGGTTCAAAACTCACCGCCAATTGCCTTGCCTCTATTGCTTGTTTCAATGCTATGGGATGGCCTCTTTATATAGATAAACCACCAGCCTGAACTGCGCAATCCTCATGGGCTTACTCCACCTATCCGTGTGTTGCAAATAGCAATAGTATAGTCACAACTGATAGCTAACTCCACCCTTTCATCTACCTCTTTCACTAGTCTCCACTGAACTGATCTTACACTGTAGTGAACTGATGTGTTCTTGAGTTGAATAATGAGTTACTAATTAATGAATTAAATAATATTTAATTCACTCCACTCATAACTAATTGATTAGCTAGTTAAACTAATCTCAACTAGTTCAACTAAAATAAAAAGAACACAACTCCACTATCTATCTCATTAACTCCTCCAAAGTTCTGCCACTGAAGTCCAACTGAAGTCAACCATGCATGATGCCATCAAACGCTTGGGAACCATGTGATTCCTCTGTCAGATGCATGAGCCACTTCTGTAGCTCGAACTGAAGTGCTCCAAGAGAGTAAACTGTTGTTTATAGTCTAAATATTATTAAGGGTAAATAATATTTGACTTCCCGGTTTTAAGGAGAGGCAGTCTAAAAATAGACTTCGACCTCTTTGACCTCAAAAATAGAGTCTCATCTATTTTTACCAACATGACACATACTTCAAGAATCTCAAACTGGAATCCCCGAACCATGCTCCATATGTCTAAAAAATAGACATAGTCTAAAAATAGATTTTGCGCCAGAATTTGCCTGCGGGCCCACTTAGTGAAGGCGACTTCATTTCACTAAGCTCCATCATCTTGCTGCATTTTCAACACTCCCTCTCAGCAAGATATGGATTATCCGCAACCCCTATCCTACCTCTGTGGAATTCGAACTTGCTCCTGGTGAGTGCCTTCGTCAGGATGTCGGCATCTTGATCCTCCGTGGGAACATATGAAAGCATCATGATTCTCCGCTGAACACAATCTCTGATATGATGGTACCTGATGTCGATGTGTTTGGACCTATCATGAAATACTGGATTGGCCGAGAGTTTAATGCAACTCTGGTTATCACAGTAGATCACTGTAGGCTCCAAATGCAACCTGAACAATCCCGCGAGGATCTTCCTCATCCAAATAGCCTCGCATGCAGCCAAGCTAGCTGCCATGTACTCGGCCTCTGCTGAACTGAGTGCCACGGATCTCTGCTTCCTGTTGTACCAGGAAACTGCTGTCGACCCAATGCTGAAAACTCCTCCAGATGTGCTCTTTCGGTCCGTTGGGCTCCCTGCCCAATCTGCATCAGTGAAGCCGAAAAGCTTCGCTCCATCCTCCTGTCTGTACCATAGACCATATCCCGATGTGCCACTAAGATAACGCAATACATGCTTGCCTGCCTTCCAAAAGAGCTTGGTAGGCTTAACCATAGCTTGCGAAAGCTGGTTAACCGCATAGCATATATCGGGTCGTGTATTGACCAAATACATAAGCGACCCCACCAACTGTCGATAGATAGTGGCATCCACTACCTCCGCTGAAGTAGCATCCTCCTTCCTCTAACCACCAGGAAGAGGAGTGTCAACAGGCTTGCAGCCTTGCATGTTGAACCTCTCCAGAATCTCCCGAGCATACTTGCCCTGAGAAACAAACAGTCCTCCGCTGCGCTGCCAAATCTCCAATCCCAGGAAATAATGAAGGATGCCCAAGTCCTTCATCTCAAATTCTCGTGCAAGATCCTCCTTGCATGAAAGTATCAACTGCTCATCGCCAGTCAAAATCAGATCATCTACATACAATACGATGATCAACAGCTTCCCCTCCACCACAATCTGGTACAGGTTTGGATCCACCTCACTCTTGGAGAATCCAAGCCCGGTGAAGTAGTTGTCTATCCGAGTGTACCAAGCACGAGGTGCTTGCTTCAGCCCGTACAGTGCTCTCTTGAGTCGGCACACATGCGACTCACTGTTGAAGATCTCAAAACCTTCAGGCTGCTCTATGTACACCTCTTCCTCAATAACTCCATTGAGGAACGCAGTCTTCACATCCATCTGATCAATGTGCCACCCCATCTGCGCTGAGAGAGCAAGGATCGTCCGTATGGAAGAGTACCTTGCGACAGGTGCAAAAGTTTCCTCATAGTAAATCCCCTCGATCTGTGAAAAGCCACGGGCGACAAATCTCGCCTTGTACTTCTCCACACTCCCGTCAGCCGCCTGCTTCACCTTGTAGATCCATCGTGAACCCACCACTGATTTTCCCACCGGTCTTGGGACAATCTCCCATGCACTGTTCCTGACGATCGAATCATATTCTTCGATCATGGCATAAACCCATGCGGGTTCCTCCACAGCTTTCTCAAAAGAGGATGGCTCCGTCACAACACATTGACTCACAAGAGCCATGTATCCAGTGTACCGATCCGGTGACTGTCTCTGTCTGCGCTGTGTTGTAGGTGGTCCTACAACCTTCTCTGCATCCCGAGCCAGTCGCTCAGCTTCTGTAGTGCGCATGCGCCCTCTGATGGTTGGCGCTGCCTGGGTGGTTTCTTCCACCTCTTGAACCTCCTCTTGTGTCTGATCCACATCCGGAACCTCCTCCTTAGGAACTAACAGCTCCTCATCTTCATGCAAGTGTAGCTCCCTCTCAAGCGAACACTGCATGGCTTTCTCCTCCTGAAATTTTATATCCCGTCGCACTACAGTCTTTCGACTGTCTGACAAATACACCCAATAGTTGTGAGGTGTATCAGTGTACCCCACAAATATTCCAACCTCAGTAGTTGGATCCAGCTTCCTTCTCATATCCTTCGTCACATGCATGTAGACAGGAGAACCAAAAATCCGCAAATGGGAAATATCAGGCCTCTTGCCAGAATAAGCCTCCTCCGGTGTACTCATGCCAAGAACCTTGTGAGGAAAATGGTTCTGCACATACACTGCTGTATTGCATGCCTCAGCCCACAAGTGAAGGGGTAGGTCCTGATCATGCAACATCGCCCGTGCAGCACCCACGATCGTTCTGTTCTTCCGCTCAGCCACCCCGTTCTGCTGTGGGTTATGGGGTGCGATGAGCTCTCTCCGAATCCCTTCTGCGCTGCAGAACTCCTTGAATTCAGCCGAGATGAATTTACCACCGTTATCACTCCTTAGAGCAATCACCTTCTTCCCCGACTCCTTCTCGACCAGTGCTTTAAACTCACAGAACTTCGCGAATGTATCGCTCTTCTTCTGCATGAAGAAGATCTAGCACTTTTGAGAGAAATCATCAACAAAGATCACATAATACTTGTGCTTTGCTGTCGAAGCAACTGAGAAAGGACCACACACGTCTGTGTGAACTCTCTCAAGGATCGTCGTGGCACGAATATCCTTCTCGTGAAAGGTGGCTTTCACATACTTCCCCAAGGTACACCCCTTGCACTGATCTGACTGCGCAAGGGTGCCCTTAGGAAGCCCAGTAGAAATCTGCTGTAGAATCTTCAAAGCTCCATGGTGAAGGTGGCCCAATCTCCTGTGCCACAGTTTGCCCTCATCATCCCAGCTCACCACTTCTCCCGCCTTGCATGCCATAGCTGCGCAGCCATCTACCTGCAACTGATAAAGGTTCTTGGTCCGAACCCCTATCTTCCCGGTCTCTCCAGTAGTCTTACTGCGCAGGAAGGCTTTTCCTTCGCTGAAGACCACATCATACCCTTTATCCTCCAACATCGCCACAGAAATCAGGTTCTTCTTCAATCCAGGTACATGCATGACATCCTTCAAGAAAAAGGGTTTACCAGACTCCCTCTGAAAGGATATGGTACCGATACCAGTCGCATTGTATCTACCATCATCGCCCATCTCGATGTGCACACCCAAATCTTTGTCCTCCAGATCTGAGAACAATTCCCAATCTCCCATCATATGAAATGACGCACCGCTGTCCAAGAACCATACCGATCCCAGCACACTTGAAACCAAGCATGCGATTAGTGAAACTTTGACAGCCACCCCCACACTTCCCAGCTCATCTCTGCACTGAGTGAACTTCGTGAGGTATTTGGCGATACTGTCGCCCTTCTCCATCTTGATGTTCCTGAGCTTATCTTTGAGCGCCAGCTTCCTTTGGTCGCTCTTACTCTGGAATAGATCTGTCAAAGCTTTCCACATTAGATATGGAGAAGCCTTTCCATGCAGGCTGGATACAATATGATCCTTGACGCCCTCCAACAGGATCCTTCGACATTTCACCATCTTCTTTTGCCATGCTTCGACTTCAGCAGGATCAGTGGGATTTTGGACATCCGTATCTATGAACTCCTTCAGACCATTATCTTCTAATACTGCCTCCATGTGATCCTTCCATGCAACGTAATTCGAACTGCCTTCAAGAGCATATTCGAGTCACAAACCGTTGAAAGACATTTTCAACACTGGCACCAAGAAAACAAAACTGCTGCAAAATTTCGAATTCCACCTCAAAGCTCAACCGCTCTAGATCTGTGAGAACAAATTATTTCTAGCATAGAGATTGACTGCAAGGGGAATTTACCAGACCTTTCACTTTCCGAAGAAAGATGAATCCGGAGGCTACCTGGCCCGCATGCAGACTCTGTCTACCGAAATAAGTTTGTAATCATTGTGATGATCAATCTCTGCTTCAATAGCTCCGATACCATGTAGAAATTTGCTGAATAATGATTGATTATCCACCGAGACTATCCTGATCACATACAATTCGAATTTATATGCAACACATAATCTCTTCCACTCAGATCATCAAACATGCGGAAATAAAATCGAGCGATAACACATCAAATCATCATACACATTAACACAGTATGTATGGGGAAAGCTTATAGCTGAAAACCCCGCAGCTATTGTGTATATTATAATGGAGAAATCAAGTAAAAAACTCAGTACAATACTCCTCACAAGTACTCAGTACTTTCTCATACAGTTACTCACAATCTAGCTCAGTTTTGAACAGGTTACTGGTTCAAAACTCACCGCCAATTGCCTTGCCTCTATTGTGTGTTTCAATGCTATGGGATGGCCTCTTTATATAGATAAACCACCAGCCTGAACCGCGCAATCCTCATGGGCTTACTCCACCTATCTGTGTGTTGCAAATAGCAACAGTATAGTCACAACCGATAGCTAACTCCACCCTTTCATCTACCTCTTTCACTGGTCTCCACTGAACTGATCATGCACTGTAGTGAACTGATGTGTTCTTGAGTTGAATAATGAGTTATTAATTAATGAATTAAATAATATTTAATTCACTCCACTCATAACTAATTTATTAGCTAGTTAAACTAATCTCAACTAGTTCAACTAAAATAAACAGAACACAACTCCACTATCTGTCCCATTAACTCCTCCAAACTTCTGCCACTGAAGTCCAACTGAAGTCAACCATGCATGATGCCATCAAACCCTTGGGAACCACGTGATTCCTCTGTCAGATGCATGAGCCACTTCTGTAGCTCGAACCGAAGTGCTCCAAGAGAGTAAACTGCTGTTTATAGTCTAAATATTATTAAGGGTAAATAATATTTGACTTCCCTGTTTTAAGGAGAGGCAGTCTAAAAATAGACTTCGACCTCTTTGACCTCAAAATAGAGTCTCATCTATTTTTACCAACATGACACATACTTCAAGAATCTCAAACTGGAATCCCCGAACCATGCTCCATATGTCTAAAAATAGACATAGTCTAAAAATAGATTTTGCGCCAGAATTTGCCTGCGGGCCCACTTAGTGAAGGCGACTTCATTTCACTAAGCTCCATCATCTTGCTGCATTTTCAACATGAAAAGCAGAAGAGGAACATAAAACAAAGAGAAGAGGTGCCGCAAATGATAGGGAGGAGAGAGGATGAATTAGGACCCAAAGGAATGGACAGGTCTGCCAAAGATGTTAGAAAAGTTCATAGGAGCCCATCTCGAGAAGAGAAGGGAAAAAGGTCCAATAAAGAGGAGGATGCACGCCTCAAGAATGAGTTTGATGTTGAGTTGCATGTTGCGATGGAAAAATTGTTACAAGAGAGACCAACGACCATAATATAAGGTAATCCTATTCCCCAAGTTTCAAGTAGCACTTGTCCTAACCTTCCCCTGGTACTTTTCCACCCACCCGATAAGTTTTTGATAAAGTTACAGAGGTCAAGTAATTTGCATAGTGTTGAGTCTACAATACAGGTAACTGCTAGCAGTAGTACTAGTAAAATAATTTCTCAACCAGGAAGTAGAGGATTTATATTAGTTACACCTACACAAGTAGGAATGGCAGGATCATTTACTCGATATCTGGAGTTTTCTAGAAAGGGGAATGATGATGTAGAACAACATTGGTATATATGTGAATGATCTGGATTTATGCAGGAATGCAACAAAATACATATATAACCATAAACAAGAGATGTAGCAGAAATCATAGAAATTATATACAATATGCATGTATATATCCAAACCCTCTTGATCTAACAATATTTTATCTTCTTGCTAAATACAAAATCCTTCCACTATAATTCTTGCGGAAATTTAATCAACAATTTCAAAACACATGAAGCAATAAAAACACACATAACACAGTTGTTTGACGGGAAAGCCTAAAGCTGAAAACCCCAACTATCATATTATGTATCATAGAGATCATGTAACAATATCATACAAATCTTAGTACATCAAGCTCTCAGTACAATACAATCGCCACACACTAACATAGAAGAAATCTGCAAATCCATGCACCGATCTCTGCCCTCCAGCTAGCCTGCCTCCACTGCGCAATCCAAGCTAATTACAAAGACCAATTCGATGCAATCCCACTCTCCTTGACTACATTATTATCATTTGAAACTCCAATGTATATGTAGATGCAATTCATGCATCACTAGTAGTCACAACAGATAGTCCATCTTACCCTTTCACCTATCTCTGCACTGGGTCTCCACTGGATCTGACATGCACTGTTGTTAAATGCTGTATTTTTCATTTGATTAATGAGTTATTATTTGTGAATTAATTAACTAATTAATTCACTCCACTCTCACTAGTGTATCAATCAGTTAGACTAGATACAACTAGCTCAACTGAGTCTAACTGAGTTAAACTAAATACAACTCCATAACTACTTCTTCCAACTTTGTCATAACTTTTCCACTTCAGTTCTAACTGAGTCCTCCATGCATGAACTCCAGTAAACCCTTAAGAATTGCATAATTCCTTTAGCCCACTGATTTGCCAAATATTTTCACTGAAATAAAGTGCTCCAAGAGAATAAGTTGTTGTTTATTGTCGGATTATTACTAAGAGCTAATAATAACCGACATGCATCTATTTTTAGATCGTCGATCTATAAATAGAATTCGCCCAATATTCTAAAAATAGAATTTCATCTATTTTTCACATTTGACCAACCATCTACAAATAGCCTCCCGCTACATATAGAATATGCTCACCATGTCTAAAAATAGACATACACCTAAAAATAGCCTATGTGGGCCCCACCTAGTTTAGGTGATTATTTTCCAACTAGGATCAAGGATGATGTTTCAGGATGCCTCCTTCACTGTTTCTTGTTTCAATATTCAACATTCCCTCTCGAAAAGAAAGGATTGTCTTTGCATGCAACATGTAACTCCATGCATTCACCCTGCAACCTTTGCAAGCACCCTGCAACTCCATGCATATGCTCTGCAACTCTTGTTGCAACACTTCCGAAAATGAAAGGATCCAAACAACTCAATCACTCTAATGCATATATCATTAAATTTTTTGACTTCTGCTTAATTACTGCACATGTCTTCAAGAACCACTGTGCTTTTTAACTCTGTACCCATGCACTCTGCACTTGTTATCAACTCTGAACCGCACTCCAGTATCCGACACTATCACTTTGATCTCATTGCATCAATCCAACTGATCATGCTACTGCTGCTCTATGGGCACCTCGTAGCTAGGTTCAATTCATGATATCCACACCATCTCAATGAATCCTGCCCAGAAATTTCTACTTGGGATTACTCATGCATGTCGCCCCACCTCTCACCTGATGGTATAGCTACATGCACTCCCTCTGCCCATCTGGCATGAAATTTATTTGCATGAGTGGTTAATCCCACTCCATGATCCTCATATTGTGGCTGATCCACATCCCAAGGTTCACTCTTACCTGCATTAAAATCCTGCTCCCTCTCAAGCTTCAATTGCATGTCTTTCTTGCACTTCCCAACAATAGGAAGCTTCGTAGAAATCCCATCTACATCAAATCTATAAAGATTCTTCTGCATCTCTAGTTGTGGCTGCTCCATAACCTTCTGAGACTACTTCTCACGCTGCATGTTGAGAGGCTCCCTCTCAACCACCAAGTCACTAACCTCTTCTTTGCTCCTCAAAGCTTTGCATGCATCTTGTACCTCAGTGCATGTAGATTCTTGGCTCGTGCACATTGTAATTGTCCCGCCGCCGCAAAATTTTCTAACAAAAGAGCTAATTTTAAATCGATGATATCTCCCTCATCCGAGCTCTGATTCAACCGATTTTTTCTTTTCAATTTGGGTATTTTTTCGCAAGGAATCCAAATATGGTATTTGGTTCTGAAAATGTTTCACCAAAATTTTCAGATATTCTTTGCAAACTCGCGCACCCAAAAATTCCTGCTCTCATTCCATGTAGAAAATTATATAACACAGCTCTGATACCATGTAGAAATTATATATAATATGCATGTATATACCCGGACTCTCCTGATCTAACAATATTTTATCTTATTGCTAAATACAGAATCGTTCCACTACAATTCTTGCGGAAATTTAATCAACAATTGCAAAACACATGAAGTAATAAAAACACACATAACACAGTTGTTTAACAGGAAAGCCTAAAGCTGAAAACCCCAACTATCATATTATGTATCATGGAGATCATGTAACAATCTCATACAAAGCTTAGTACATCAAGCTCTTAGTACAATAAAATCGTCACACTCTAACATAGAAGAAATATGCAAATCCATGCACCGATCTCTGCTTTCCAGCTAGCCTGCCTCCATTGTGAAATCCAAGCTAATTAAAAAGAACAATTCGATGCAATCCCACTCTCCTTAACTGCGTTATTATCATTGGAAACTCCAATGTATATGTAGATGCAATTCATGCATCACTAGTGGTCACAACGGATAGTCCATCTTACCCTTTCACCTATCTCTGCACTGGGTCTCCATTGGATCTGACATGCACTGTTGTTAACTGTTGTATTGTTCAGTTGATTAATGAGTTATTATTTGTGAATTAATTAACTAATTAATTCACTCCACTCTCACTAGTGTATCAATCAGTTAGACTAGATACAACTAGCTCAACTGAGTCTAACTGAGTTAAACTAAATACAACTCCATAACTACTTCTTCCAACTCTGTCATAACTTTGCCACTTCAGTTCTAACTGAGTCCTCCATGCATGAACTCCAGTAAACCCTTATGAATTGCGTAATTCCTTCAGCCCATTGATTTGCAAAATCTGTTCACTGAAATAAAGTGCTCCAAGAGAATAAGTTGTTGTTTATTGTTGGATTATTATTAAGAGCTAATAATAACCAACATGCATCTATTTTTAGATCAATGATCTATAAATAGAATTCACCCAATATTCTAAAAATAGAATTTCATCTATTTTTCACATTTGACCAACCATCTAAAAATAGCCTCCCGCTACATATAGAATATGCTCACCATGTCTAAAAATAGACATACACCTAAAAATAGCATGTGTGAGCCCCACCTAGTTTAGGTGATTATTTTCCAACTAGGATCAAGGATGATGTTTCAAGATGCCTCCTTCACTATTTGTTATTGCAATCTTCAACAGAAATAATGCGTCATTTCATTAATATCAAATAACAGAAATATGCTTACAGACATAATGGAAATAAAATAGCTAGGGTGCTGGTAGCGAATCTCTGAGAAGAGATGTGGTGGCTACAGACCTCTGAACTATGTTAAAATGAGGCTCGAGTGCCTATTTATTATTGAGAAAAATGGAAAACTGAAAAGTTTAAAAACCTAACTCTAGGAGATGAAGCGCCAAAATTGTGGGCCCATGTTTGGGTAAGTTGGTGTTCCAACTTCCCACGGACGTAACTTTGGCATCCAATCTTCGTTTGACGCAATCAATAGCTCAATAGAAATATCTATCCAAGGTGTAAAATTTTCAATGTGAGAAACATCGATCCATGGACCCATGTTGCTCCCGGTTTTCCAAAAAAACGTCGTTTAGGGCCTGAAAATGGCTCCGGAAGTTCAGGACCCAAAAGACTGCTAAAAATAGTAAGTTGTGCTGCAACTTAAAAAATGAACGAACTGATGGTGGGGGTTCAAATGGAATAGGTGGGTGGCCACCAATATTCAGCTGGATCATTAAGGCCCGAAAACGGCTCCGGGAGTGCAGGACCCGAAAACCTGCTAAAAATAGTAAGTGGTGTTGAATGTGAAAAGCTGCAAGAATTAATGGTGTGGGTCCAAATGGAATAGGTGGGTGGCCACCGATATCCACCTGGATCATTCCTCCCTCCTTAGGAAGAAATGGTCCCCATTGCGTTGAGATCCTCCCTGAGTTGAAACAAATTCTATTGAACTGGGTATTAGATTCGTTGAAGATGGCATGGACCTGTGGGCAAACATGCTGGATGCATTTAGTAAATTTGGTTTCTTTATTAGCCTCAGATAGTACATGTGTGGATTCTGTATGTGTATTTGCAGGAGGTATGGTAACATTAAGCGACGGTGCGTTGGGGGTCATATCAATGGAGTACTTGTCCTAACAGCGTAGAGGAACCTCTGTGAGTGAGGAGAAAATGTCCTCGTATTCCTCCATGAATTTTTCCATCTGCTGTAGCCGTGTAGGGGAGCCCTGTTTTGAGGTTGTGGCCACAATATTCTTCTTTCCCTGTGAGCGAGTTGTAAGGAAAATGAATTTCCTCGTTTGGGAAACAATCTTACTGCATTGTTTTGCAATAGTCAAAGAGATGATAGGAGGAAGTACTACCTCTAGTATCTTGTACAAGTTATTTACCAAAGTAATAATAACAGCACAAGGGCTAGAATCATACATAGCATGTCACCTCCACAAGTATGGTTGGCCCAATAATACATCAGCTACATCAAGAGGAGAAACATCACATAATACCTCATTCGTGAATGGCTTGATGTTGTAAGGAAGGCGACATTGTTGGCGGATGCGGATATCTCTCCCTGGGTGAAGCCACCCGATGGTATATGGTTGTGGGTGTGCTATGGTCGGTAGGTTGAGCCGCTTCATGACCTCTACTGAAATGAGGTTATTTTGGCTTCCGCTATCGATAAGAAATTGTAGCGGAGAACCCTTTACCCGCATTTGCGAATGGAAGAGGCGCTCCCCCTCCTCTGGATCCTCTAGGTCCTCCCTCTAGATCTTGGTGGTGGAAACAATGGCACTGGGATCCGCATCAATGATATGCTTCCCTTTGTCATTGCCTTTGTCTAGTTTTGACTCAAGATCAGAAAATGAATTTGATTTGGGTGCCTTTAGTTCGACCACCAATGACTATTTGGCCCGACACTTGTTTGTGCTGTGAGTGGGGCTGTTATGAAAAGATGCAAGAATTGATGGTGTGGGTCCAAATGGAATAGGTGGGTGGCCACCGATATCCACCTGGATCAGTGAAGAAACCTAGAGAGATCGCCAGACACCATATGCAGTTAAATTGATTGAATTCCAAACCACAATCAGGGAAAGAGCATTACGTTGATTTATCAAATGGTCAAAGGTGCATCAGAATCTTGCTATAGATGGCATTAAAATGGAATTTGTATAGGAGTTCAAGCTCCCTCAGACTAATCAACAAGGGTTTTTTGAATTATGGGAGATCAAACAGAGATAAAGAGAGACTGCCTGGGATTTAATGAGAAGGTTCAAATATGCAATCAGGAAACTGAGCTACTCGATTGATCAAAATCACCAACGTGACTGGTTCATTAAAGCACTTTTACCCCTTACAAGAATGCCATTGACCCAACAAAATATTAATACACTCCAAGATGCACTAGAACAAGTGATGAAGATTGAAGCAATGGCTGGCTATCCACAGGAATTTAGGGGAGGAGTCATTGCCCATGACCCTTCCATATTGGGATTGCAACATCAAATAGCAAGTTTGATAGAAAATCTCAAGGATGTTCAGCCAACATGACTAGTGCAACCCAATGTGTGGTGCACAAATTTTCTGTTGGAAGGACATTTGGTTACAGAGTGTCCGAGGTTGCAGGGAAACAATGTTGGAACATCAGAGGCAGGAGCGCAAGGGATGCCACCAATGGGATGAGTTTCGCAAGTAATACTCAAGGGTTGTACCAGGTGCAACCACATTTCCTAGATTTTCCTAACCATCAAACTCCAAGTCCAACATAATATTGTGAAATATAAAAGGGAATTGGTCATCCTCCACGTTTATGCCCAATATTACATAAGTATTCAAATGTCCCAAATAATGTATATTGTGAATTATGTACTTCAACGACTCATCACACAGATCAGTGTAGAGCCTAGGATGCATTAGCAGACTGACTGGATAGGTCATCCTACAGGATAAATGAGGCTCCGAGAGGATGAGAAGGATCAGGAATGCAAGGAGGTAGGACTAGAGGAAGTGTACCCTTGAGATGCTACAATTGTGATCAAGAAGGCCATGTAGCGAGAGAATGTCCGCTACTAAGATGACCATGGTGTTCTCAGTGTAGAATGAATGCACATGCCATGGAAGATTGTCCTGAACTAATTAAAAGGTCGGAAGAAAGGAATAGGCAATGAGGATCCAATTTGGTCAATGTAGAACTAAGATTAGCTGAGACACAAACTCTACCCAGTGTGGCCATAATAACCTGAGGAGGGAAGAAAACGAGAGAGGATGCAAGAGAGATAGAGCCAATAAAATTAATCAAACCAGCATCCCAAAACAATTTTCCTGACTTTGAGAAACATAAATAGTACTTTAAGGAAGCACTGGAAAAATTTTCGAAGTTAGAAAGCCACAAGGACTTATAGAAAATGAAACCAATCAAGGAAGAGGGAAATGCTACGCAAACATGAATGCCAATAAAGAATGGTTCAGGCTGTTCTTGAGTATTCTAAATGATAGACATATGCTGGAGCAGTTAAAACAAAATTTGAAAGCAGTAGTAGAAGGAGGAATAGAGCACGAGAACCAGGGATAATTTTAAGGATGGAAAATTATCTTGAAGTTTAAAAAATTGGCGAATCTCACTAGTCCCTAATATGCAAACTATAAAATGTTTATTGATGTATTTGTAAAATTATTCAAATTTATAATGATATTATATATATTGTCTATATAATGTTGGCGATTTTTAACGTAAAATAATTTTATATTGTAAAATTTGGGCAAATCATTTTGATAAAAGAATGGAAATTGGCGAATCCTTTTTTTTTTAAAACCATGGAAAATTAGCCCACCTGCGAATATTAGCCCCTAAAGTAAAAAGAAACCCAATTAACACTAACCTTCCAGAAAGGTATGTGAGGAGAGTAAAAAGAAACAAAAGAATAACTGAGAAGGAGTTTTAGATAAATTCACAAGTTGCGGGATTTCAGATAAGGGACATGATGCTAGATTTAGGCTTATATGTAAACATACTACCCAAAAAAAACATGGGAAGCATTAGGCAAACCGAAGCTGGCATATTCCCCTATACAACTAAGAATGGAAAACCAATATTGCATTGTGCCGGTGGGAAGGTTAGAAGAGGTTGAAGTAGATGTAGCAAGAGTGAATAATTATACTGATTTCGAGGTAATCGACATCATGGGAGATAGAGATACATATCCAGATCTGTTGGGAATAGACTGGGAATTTGAAAAATACGAAGCTATTGACTTGAAGAAAGAGATAACAGTATTTGAATATGGCGAATTCAGAGCGATCCAGCCATTATATCCATATCAAGGACCCAGGTATACTGAGATCTTCACGACCACGGAGGATGCAAAACTCCTAGACCAACTTTATCAGATGACAGTAGGCAAATGAGAAGACTTCATCAACCCCACACTAGAAGGGATAGTAAGTTGGCAGAGTATTCAAACCTCTAATGTGGGATCCAAGGCAGCATGGGATTATTGGCAGCAAGGAGGGTACGAAGTCAACACCAGGAGGTGTGCTACTATTCGCGGAGTCAATTAGATCGACATAGAGGTAAGGGGTTACCCCACCCTTACTAATATGAAAAATGTTAATAATTTCATTAATAAAGTTGAATATAATGTGTGATAGGAGCATAAGGTTCCTCTAATGGATGTAGCTTTGCAATACAATTCAGCAAGGTGGTGGATAAACCAGCACAAATCTCTTCATAGTTGGGAGTAGGTAGCAGAGGCATTGAAACAAGGTTCCAAGTGTCTTTAGGACCGCAACTGGAATAAATGTACAGAGAAAATTTGGATCCCCAAGCTCATATCGAATGCTATGAACATAAGTGGGAAACAGAGAATTAACCAAAATCCTTGTGGGTAAATAATTTTGTACATTCATTGGATATCGTTCCACAAGCTTGGTATCTTACAGAGGAAAAGAAGAGACAAACAAGTAGATGGAATTCAATAGAAAATATATTTTCACGAGGTTTCTCTTTCATGGGGGATAATGAACATCTTACGGAAACCTTGCAGGCAATAAAAGGAATTATGTACTGTTCAGAACTTGCAAAAGCTGAAGAAACACATGTGCCAAGAAAGATACCCGAGTCTACTTATCAAGAAGCAGTAGCATGTGGGAAAGTGGATTAGGAAATAGATGAGGATGACTTGGAAAAACTCAGGCACTTTTCATTTTAAGAAAAGGAAGGAGAACACAAAATACAGGAGGAACCTATGACAGAAGGACTACACCTATTACCCCTAAGAACAAAGAAACATAATATTGGCTGTCAAGAAAAACCCAAATTAGCATCTATAGGGGACTATTGGGACAAAGAGGCTACAAAGGAATTTTTTGATTTGCTAAAGGAATATGAAGATCTATTCTCGTCTTCCATAGAAGAACTAAAAGGTATCAAGGGAGACTTGGGGGGGATGCAGATAGTGTTGAAACTGGATGCTAAACCAGTAAAGCATAGACCCTATCGCTTGAACCCAAGGGTGAAGGAGAAATTCAAGATAGAAATAGTCAAAATTATAAACGCGGGATTGATCATCGCCATAGAAGATTCAGAATGGGTTAGTCCAATAGTGATCCATAACAAAAAGGAAAATTCAGTGATCAAAGTGTGTGTATACTACCAAAGTTTAAACAATGTATGTGTACACGATCCTTTTCCAACACCTTTTAGTGATGAAGTTCTAGATAATATGAATGGAAAAGAAGCATATTTGTTCACAGATGGATTTTCTGGGTATCATCAAGTCAGAATAGCAGAGGAGGACAAAATAAAAACTACGTTCACTATTGAATGAGGATCTTATGCTTATCACGTAGTGCCCTTTGGATTAAAGAATTATCCAGCAGTATTCTCAAGATTAATGATAACAGCCTTTAGAGAGTATATCCATAAGTTTCTTGAAGTGTACATGGACGACTGGATTGTATAAAATTTGTTAAATAACCATACAAGTATCCTTCGAATAATGTTTGACTATTGTAGACAACTTCAGATTTTACTAAACCTAAAAAAATGCTTATTTGCAATACTATTTGGAACAATGCTTGGTCATGTGGTCTATAAACAGGGAGTGTGTGTAGACCTGACCAAGGTTGCGGTAATTTTCAACATGGATTCCTCGAAGAATGATAAATAATTGAGATCATTACTTGCACATAGAGGGTATTACAGAAGGTTTATCTGCAACTATGCCCGCATCACAGCCCCCCTAGAAAAGCTGTTGCGGAAGACAAAATTGTTTATATGGAATGAAGAATGCAGTAAGGCACTAAACACTCTAAAAGAAAAACGAGCAAGTGAACCTATTCTGACCCATCCTAACTGGTATAAATAGCTCCATGTACATATTGACGCTTCAGGCATTGATTTGGGGGTTGTGCTAGCACAAATAGGAGAAACAAATATAGAACATCTGGTATATTTTGCAAGCAGGAAGCTTTCTACCATGGAAAAGAAATATAAAACCACTGAAAGAGAAGCTCTCGAAATGGTCTACTCTCTCCAGAAATCCCACCATTATTTACTTGTAGGTAATTTTAATTTTTTTACAGATCACTTTACATTGAATTATTTAGTAAATAAACCTATTCTCGAAGGCAGAATTTGAAGATGGCTTCTATTGTTCCAAGATTTCACGTTTGAATTTGTAATAAAACCCAATAGACTAAATGTAGGACTTTATCATCTATCTAAATTGGAATCCGAAGAAAATGGGGGGCCACTTGATGACCAACTTCCAGATGCAGACCTCTTCCATATAGGGGCTATCCCATACTATTTAGAACAAATAGAAACATATCTAGCTTAAGGAAAATGCCTAAAATAATATACAACTCAGAAAAAACATTTGGTCATTAAAGCATCTGATTACCAACTTATAGTAGGTCAACTATACAAAATGGGTTTGGATCAAGTATTGCGAAGATGTGTATTAGACCATGAAAGAAAATATATCCTACGGGAATGCCACAATGGAGTTGTGGGAGGACACATGGGAGCAAAGCCTACCGCAAGGAAAACATTACAGGCAGGGCTGTGGTGGCCTACATTGCATAGGGATGTCAAAGAGTATGTAAATAAATGTGACGTGTGTCAAAGAACAGGGAAACCTTCACACCGCGATGAACTACTATTACAACATGTTAGAGAAATGAAATTATTTGATAAACAGGCCATTGATTTTGTAGGAAACATTACACCAGTTGCATGACATTCACAAGCCGGATACATAATTACCACAATTGAATATCTAACTAGGTGGGCAGAGGCAACACTAGTAAAGGATTGTACAACAGACACAACAACAAGGTTCATTTTTTAGAAAATTATTACCATATTAAGTTGTCCAAGGATTTTGACAAATGATCAAGGCACCCACTTTATCAATGCCACAGTGAAATCATTACTACGAAACTTCATGATATAGCATCATAAAAGTAGTTCGAATCACCCGCAGGAAAATGGAACTGTTGAGGCTTTCAATAAAATCCTAGAAAAAGGATTAACTAATATCTGCAATGCAAATTAGGATGACTGGGATGAAAGAATACCAGCCATGTTATGGGTGTACAAAACCTTTTTAAAATGATTACACAGTCATACACCATTCCACCTTGTGTACGAAAAAGAAGCAGTGGAACTGGTTGAATTTATGATCCCCAATATATTCATCACTGCAAAAACATAGATGTCTAAAGCAGAATCCATCACAACATGCCTCCATGAACTGCAGGAATTAAACGAAGTGATATTTTTTGCATAATTTCACCAATCAGTGGATAAATAGAGACAGAAAGCCTGACACGACCACCACATCAAAAGAAAGACATTCAATATTGGCGGCAAATTACTACTCTATGACAACAATTTTCAAAAATTTCTAGGAAAACTTAAAATACATTGGATGGGACCATTCTACGTCATAGAAATCTGCGACTCAGGAGTGGTAACACTAGTGAAACTGGATGGAGAAATATTACTAGGTTGGGTGAATGGCACATGCCTAAAACCCTACCATGAATGAACAAACAAAATTTTATTTTCAATAACTCTCGCACCTGAGAGGAGTCTGTAAGTTAGAAAGTCAATAACTCTCTCACACCTGAGATGAGTAGGTTAGGAAGTCAATAAATAAGTTAGTTTCCAAAAATAAGATAGGAAGCCACATGAAAATAATGTATATGTTGCGAACTCTCAACCGCCACATTGTTGTGGCATGGGGACCATACCGCAAACCATTGTGATAGGGGGGGGTTGTGGTGACTGTACGACCAAGCATGTTAACCATCACTCAGTCATAATTAGCCATCATGTAGGTGTCAGTCCATAGTGTTAGCCAAAAATTTGAAAATATTTTCCGTAATTGGAAACATCACTTCATAATAAAGTTTCCACATCAGGCAAGCCATCGTCAACAAAGTCAGAGTCCACCTCATCTGAGTAAATAACCACACAATTGTATCCACGGAGGGAACCAGGGAAAATTAACTAGTTATTCAGTCACATCAATGCCCTTCGTGCCAAAATTCCTACTTAATCTACATGGAGAAAGGAAAAATCAAAGTGTCAAAAAATAAAGAATTGCAAGGAGAGGATACTGCTATAACGGTCAGCCATAGTATACCAGCAGAAGTTTAAACGTGTAGACCAACAATACTACAGGTGTATTATAGGAGAAGAGGTATGAATAAGATAGTGGTGTTGGTAGTTGAACCAAAACTTGATGAAATAAATCAAAATCTAGAGCCGCTGATAGGCAGGTATGACAATGGAACCTTGATATACACAGATTTCACAGATACTTTCCAATTTCCATATTTCAAGAGGCAAGTATACATTGAAAAATATGTGAAGGAGATTGGTATTGAAGCGGCTAGATTTCACCTGGATTTCAAAGGTATTCAGAGGTCTAAAATCTGGCACTTGAGAAGTTTACCGGTGTTCAGTAAAACAGGAGCGACTATGCAATGCACAAAGCTCCTTATAAAAAAATTTCACAATGGGTCACTCTGGCTTGGAAAAGAAATCCAAATTCATGCAGAAGATATCCACATACTTACAGGGCTATCAGCAGCAGGGAGTGATGTATCTACCTCCTTCCATAATACTTCTAAAACAGAGAAGAAGGTAGGATAATTTGACTGCTATAGGAAGTATGAGACCAGGATAGGAGGAAAGGGGACAAAAATAGACCTTATCAATGTGCCAAATGTGAAGTTTGCATGTTATTTGGTAGCAGGAAAGATGATGAGGCACTACACAAAGGGGGAGTGTACTTTGGACACCATCTCAGTTGCGGAGCATTGCGTATAGGGAGAGAAAATAAATTGTTGTGCCTTGCTACTGCAAGAGCTCTTTGATGCTTGTGAGGACAAATTCAAAAGAGCCATAGGTTTTATATAAGCCTATTTAATCATGGCATTGGCTATGTGGAAGTGTTGTCCACCAGGGAAGCGATCTCTTGCAGATATAAGCGGAGATCAACCAATGGCTCTCAGATCACACCATGGAGAGTTTCATGGGACCTAGCACTAAAAAATCAACGAAGAGACATTCACAAAGTGGTACATATTGATGCTCGATGTTGTCCAAACACAACAGAGAATTCCTAGAACTCTTTTAGATAAATACTTTCATCAAACATGGTTTACCATCTCACACAATAATACATGGATTAGACCCCACTATGTTGCGGCAGACACTTTCTAGAAGAAACCGTTGAAATTCCAATTGACTGTTAGGTCCCTATATTACTAGTATAGTCCCTTATTGTTGTCAGTGTAACCCCCTTATTGTTATTTTTGTACCCATGTAACCCCAATATTGTTATTATTGTACCCTTACATTATTATTGTTAGGTCGGCTAGGATTATATTGTGACCCCATGCACTCCTATATATAGAAGGAGGTTTTGTTCATTTGTATCATCCAATAATTATTCATTTATGTAATGTATTGGAGGTTTCCCCCTCGAAGTGGCTGAATTCTAAGGCGTTGATCTCTCTTTTATTCTGTTTTTGGAGTTGGTTTCATAAAATTTGGTCTCAGAGCTTTGGATTCTAGGGTTTCGTTGCTCCAAACATGTCACCATGGAATTGTTTCAATAACTCTTTTTCTACAAAGGTTCAAAAGCTGAAATTTGTATAGAGAAAATCTGAAATCCCGAGGAACACCATGTAAACATTTCAGATATTTTTTCGCAATATTATCAGAGATATGATCTGTGTAATTTAGGGTTTTTTTTCAGGCTCCTGAATTTCACCTAAAACAGGTCATCGTGGAATTTGTCCTATAAATGTTTTTCTACGAAGGTTCAAAATATGAAATTCTTACAGAGAGAAGCCGAAATCATGAGGAACTTCCTGTAAACAAGTCATATCTTGGTTCACAAAATTTTCAGAGATATGATTTGTGGAAGAAATGGTTTTTTCGGGCTCTCAAATTTCATCTCAAAGAGGTGACCGTGGGAAAATCATCATAACTCTCTCTTTGACCATCGGATTGACTTCTCGTAAAAAGTGGTCACAAGTACACGATTGTAGTTTCTTGGCAAAAAGTTCAAGAGTCAAGGAGGTGTTAGTGACATGTGGCACTTCGTACAAGTTCACTTACCGACCACTCCATAATTAGGTCATCGTGGGAGATTGGGTTACAACTTGACTTGGAAGAATCCAAATCAGGTCAGACTTAGGCATTAGAAAGAATATTAAGAGTGGCTACTACAAGGCCAAATTTCAGATATTGAAGATCCAAAATCACGTACATAAATCATTTCACACGAGCTCCTCAAAAGGCAGAAAAAGGTGTGTATTTTTTTTTTCGAATTGCAAAAGTCTTGTGTGAAAAATAAGTTTGAAGTGATTACAAGGGCATATTGAAGCATATATATTAGTATTGGGTTCTAAAATGCAACCTAAAAATAATTCAACACCCATTAAGCCTTCACAAGGCTCTACTATGACTCATGAAGAGGAAGAAGCGCAACATGACATATCAAAATTACAAGACCAAGTGCACCAAGTTTCGCTCTTACAAAGAGAAACAAAAAATGAAATGGAAGTTTTGAAGAAAGGCGTGGAAGCTAAGAACGATGGTTTGAAGAAAGGAATGGATGGTTTGAAGAATGACATGGAAGTTAAGATGGATGGCATGTAAGTTGGCATGGAAGCTAAGATGGATGACATGGCAGCTACAATCGATGAAAAAATGAAATACAACATGGAAGACATGAAGAATGATCTAAAAGCAGACATGGAAGGTTTGATGACAAGGTTAATACAAGAAATTATTCCTAATGGCAAAAATATAGTAGAGGAAACTGATGATGAGAACAAAATAAATGTTAATCGTGATTTCATAAACTCTAATGTTGGATTGAAGAACCACAATATTCCAAAGATGGATATGAGGAAGTTTGATGGCAAGGATCCCGTAACATGGATATTACGTATGGAGCAATATTTTGGATTCAACAATGTGCAAAACACACAAAAGGTACGCATTGCAACTTTACATTTAGAAAAAAATACATTTGTATGGTATCAATGGCTTTTATTTCCGTAAAAATTATCACTTCGTCAATTTTTATAGAGGAAATGATAACACATTATGGGGATACAAAGAGCAATACCTTCTTTAGCCAATTGATAAATCTCGTACAAAAGGGTTCAATAATGGAGCACATTGAGGACTTCCAAAAATTGAATATAAGGGTAATCGATATTCCACAGGAATACAAGATTGATGTTTTCATGTGACTTTAAAGGACATCCAACATGAAATTTCGCATTTGGGAACCCGATTCATTGGAGAAGGCATTCAGATTGGCAAGAAAAATTGAATGTAAAATTATGGCGACAAGGAAGCCTACCACTCACATCTATAAAGATGGAAGTGTTGCTACTCCTAGACTTCCACAACCTACAAGGTTGAAACCACAACAATTGGAAGAAAAAATAGCAAAAGGGCTATGGTACACTCGTGATAGAAAATACACTAAAGGTCATAAGTGTGCTGAGAAGAAACTGTTTTACATAGATTGTGAAGAGGAGGAAGAAAATGAACAAGAAACTTCAAAAGAAGAGGATATACACCAAGAACCAACCCTAGAAGAAGAATAAATGAATCCAACCATATCATGTAATGCATTGACAGGAATTACCACTCCTCAAACTCTCAAGATAGAAAGACATATCAAGAAGAAAAAGGTAGTAGTGTTGATTGATTCGGGTAGTACCCATAATTTTATTCATTGTGAGGTAGCCAAGGAATTGAATTGTTTCCTATACCCAGCACCAGAATGTCAAGTGATGGTTGCAAATGGAGGAACAATAAATTTCTCTGGAAAATGCCATAATATAAATTTAACCATGGGGGAATATGTATTTAATAGTCCAATGCTTTCCATTCCAACGGGAGGTGCTGATGTTGTACTAGGACTACAATGGTTACAATCTTTGGGGATAGTAGCTTTTAATTTTCAAGCACTTTTCTTGAAAAAAATTTCATAAGGAAAGGAAAAAGAATTACAGGGTATCACAGGGAAGCCAGGAAAGATGATAAGCTCTAATTTCATGACAAAGCTTCTGAAGAATAACAACGAGGCATATTTGCACAATTATGCTCACTAGAAGTTCCAACATCAAAATCATCTATTTCTCTAGATCTCCAAAAAGTCTTGGACAATAATTCCAAGGTGTTTGAAACTCCCAAAGGACTCCCACCTATTTTTGATCATGGTCATTATATTAATTTGATTCTAGGAAGTGTTCCTCCAAAAATTAGGCCTTACAGATATCCTTATGTCCAAAAGAGCGAAATTGAAAGTATGATTGTAGAAATGTTAGAGGATGGTATAATTCAACCTAGTAAAAGTTCTTTCTCTGCTTCAGTAGTATTGGTTCACAAGGAGGATAGATCATGGTCCTTGTGTCTAAATTATAGGGAGCTCAATAAGCTCATTATTAAAGATAGATTTCCCATTCCTGTGATTGATGAATTACACGGAGAAATTTATTTTACCAAGTTGGATCTTCGTTCAGGATATCATCAAACTAGAATGAGGACTAAATATATTCCGAAAACAACATTTTGAACTCATGAGGGTCATTATGATTTTTTTGTCATGCCTTTTGGACTTACCAATGCACCTTCTACATTTCAAGGGTTGATGAATTCCATTTTCAAACCCTTCCTTAGAAAATTTGTGCTAGTATTTGTTAGTCATCAGTATTTTTCACTGGTGGGTGATGACTAGTTGTAACAGCCAAGTTTTCTAGCAGTTGATCTAAAAATTTGTCAAATTTTCCAGCTAGAAAACACCCATAAACTTTTTTTCCCTCTTACCTTTCAGTCCGCCCATGATGAGATGAAACCTCATTATCAAATCCTGCCTAGCCTCACCCATACTAGTCTACCCATTAGCTCTAAAGAAACAATCCAAATCTGTCCAAAAAGTCTCCCCTAAGTTAGGAAGTGGCACTTTAGGCATTTCTCCCTTGGAAAACCATTCTAAAGCCAAAGAACCTTCATCTGCTATATACCAGTCATAACAGACCTTCCCATTCTGCAAATAAATTTGGTTACAGCCATAGGTCACGCCACTAATACACCCTCAAGTCTCAGCAATACACAGACCATAAGTCAAACTGATTCTAGGTGTTTTTACAGTGTTTTAAATAAATCTTTCAAGGATAGAGGCATACCAGCATCTCAGAAGACAATATTTGGTTCCACATGAGAAGACAACTACTTCTCAATGTGATCTTGAGCTTGGGAATGCAGCTACAGAGCAGAGAGTTTTTCATTAAACTCTTGTGATCACAGTCAAAGCCTGAAAGGACAGTGAAAGAAAAAACAACACTGTCAAAAGGCTGATGATATGACATGACTAAAAACCTCCTTCATCTATAAGCAGAGGGTTTGAAGACTGAATAACCTCCTTCATTTCATAAGTAGAAGGTTAAGAGCGCTTCCTTCATCTATAAGCAGAGGGCCAGAGCAATGACTGATTTCAGGGTTTGGCTGATCAAGAGACAAATGGTAAAAGCAGAAGAAGACAGTTTAAAGTTTCCGAACAGAGAAAGCATGTAAAAAAAAAAGGGGAAGCATCAGTACTATAACTATCAAAGAGGATGGCTTATCTCCTAACAGAGTTGCTTTCAAAGATAGTCTGGAGCCCAAATAAGAAAACTTTGCTGATGGTTGAGAGATGGGTCATACCACATGGCCATAATGACAATTATTTCTCAAAAGATACTTTCCTTCCTGATCATGGGGAAATGTCTTTAAACTACCCATCATAGTAGACAAAGGAAATTTGAGTTTAGTTTTTCCCAAGAAAGGCATTGCAGATAGATACACAAGCTCACAAAAATGTAAAAAGAAATCATGGCATATAGCAAAGACTCTAAAGATGCTGCTCTCCAAAAAGAGGTGAAATAAATGAAAATCCAGGTTTCTTGCAGACCTCCTTCACAGAAGAACTAAAAGGCAACTCTCCCTTGCTCAATTTTCAAATCTAGAACATCATCCCCTGTCTTATCTCCTCAAAAATGAAAGCTGGATCATTCTGTAAATCTGAGGATAAGTTGGTTGTTGGGGTTGGAGACCTTTTGTAAACAGGATTTTCACTTACAGGTTCCAACAAGTTTTTTACCCACAGTCAAAAGAGAAGCTCAAACTCACATGCCATCTCATTCAGTTTCCACAGTGGGCAAGACCATATCCAAAGCATCTAGAGCAAAAAATGTCAGTTTAGATTGCAAAAGGGAGAAGCTACCTCCTTCAAAGTGTCAAAGCAAACGTCATACAACACAAAGTATCTTCTATAGGTGTCCTCTTTTCAAATAACAAAAACAAATGGATGATGATGATATTTAGAGGTGTTCCTCTTCCTTTTTCATAAAAACAGTTTTCAACTGATCAAGAGTAATTGAAGATGAGCCACAGTAGCTTAGAGCAGAACTTCCTTCCACAGTGCAGATGTCAAAAAGGAGGATATTTTTTCATTCTTTAAATGAGAAAACAGTCAAATTTTTAAAATTCTCAAAAAGGTTGTTTCATTTCAAAAGGGGAGGTCAGGCTTATAAGGAAAGGACCATTTTCCACTATAAGTTTTGAACAAAAGGGAGTCTCATTTGTGTTTTGGAAAAGGCACGAACTTCAGGTTTTGGTTTTAACCCAAAGGCCTCTTCAAATATTGTCAAAACCTTCATCAAAACACTTCATAGGGTTTTTTTTTATTCTCTTTTCAAATGCAAGGGTAGTTTAACCATGGCAAAGCTCTTTTAAATTTCTCCATACATGAAGCAAACTCCTCTTGCTGTCAACTGGGTCAAGGAAAGATTTTTTGAGCAAATCCACCAAGTTTCCGGGCTTGAAGACCGTGAGACACACCTGTAAGATTGCACGGCGCATTTAGGCGGAAAATTTCCACAGAGTTGCACTGCTGCGCGGCATGCCTGTAGCGGCGCACGACGCGCTTGTAGCCTTCGGTCACAAGGGCCGACTGTGACCCGACACCTCTCCATTCGCACGGTGCCTTTCCTATCAAATGTGTTGCGCAGGTTCAAGCGATCAAAACACCTCCCAACCAATCTTAGAGCTGATCAAACTCCTCGAACAAGGCTGCCATCGTGTTTCAAGGTATTTTGTCTTGTCCCCTTGCTAAATTCAAATTGCTAGATAGTGTTTGAGGCAGTAAAAGCCTTGGTGTAAATCAAGATATTTTGAGTGAATTATTTGAAATAAGGTTACAGCTGGTTGAAAATGAAGTGTTAATTCCAGCTTCAAAGAGCCTAAAACTGCCCTTAAAAATGCTCAAACATCACTTTCCTATTCTAGTGGGGTTGTCAAGCATTTAGGACATCCTAACTGCTATTGCACCAAAACGTGAACTCTGTCAGTTGTGTGCATTGGTGAAGACAGTGTAAAGGAGGGTTGATGTTTTCTAAAGATCCGGGCTTGCTATAGTTTGTGATTTCCTAGCAATGAGAATAGAAAAATGGTGGATTCCTATTGATGTTTCAAAAACCTAACAAACTGCCCTCAAACAATATTGAAAGGTGTAAGACAGTGTCCAAAAGGAGAGACAAGGTTTTGAAAGGTGAAACAGTGGGTATATTTTCAAATAGTCGTGATCATGGTGTAAAGGTTTTTGTCATTTCAAAGGTCTCCCCTGTGTGGTAAAAAATGCAAAAAATCAGTTTTTCTCCTTTACTCTATAAAGCAGACCTCAAATGAGTAAAATTGTTAAATCAGTCTGAAGGTGTTTTGGGAAAAACTGGGTATGAGAAACAGAGAAGTATAAGGAGGGTATGTTGATGGTGAGAATTTTTTTTGTTTGACTGCTACAGGTCTTTTTGTGCTCACATCAAAACACCAAAAGCCTTGTGACCTTATTCAAGCTCAGAAAATCATTTGACTGTTGATTGACAGAGAAGGTAGAGTTTTTGTTTGAAGGAGATAGAGAACAATAAGGAGGCATGGCTTGAGAGAGTGAATGACCATTTGGAGAAGAATTTGGAGAGGGAAAACAGGGATTTAGACCTTCAAAGGAGAATGACGAGGCATTACAAAAAGTTAAATCATTTTGCCCGGCGCAAGTTGAAGGCTGCTCAAGAAAAGCTCAAGGAGGCTAAAGGGAAGCGATCGACACGGAAAGTGATAAAAGACACATTAGAACTTTAGATTTTGGCCTCTGCTTCACAACATGTCGCTAAGAACCCTTGAGGGTCATGCTCACCAATTTTGGGCGATTTTCGAAATATTTTGGTTTTTTGGCATTTTTGGGTTTTTGGTCAAAACTCATAAGCTTCGCCATTTCAGTTTGGGGGATCAACAAAGGAGGACGATGGTATCATTGGATGCCATAATTTTAGGAGCACACACTCAGTGATTTTCAAGACATTCAAAGATCATTTTCTCCCCCTAAATGGCGAAAAATGCTCGCTTTTTCTACACTCTGCCCGGTCTATCAGCAAACCTTATTTTTTTGGTTTTTTACATATAGGCCTATTTTTGGAGGACTTCCATGCATCATATTGAGAAAATTCTAGTTTCTCCAGAAATCTGACACCTATAGCTTTCCAACGAGCTATCATGAGCCTCGTTTTGACATCGGGAAGGCTGCCAAAAGTTGTCGGCAAGTCAGGGGACCTTTTGCTGATGTAATTTTTGAGTATTTTTGTAAAATTTGAACCTTTAAAAACTGCTTTTTCCTCATGTGCGTTTAGCTATTTTTGCACATGAGAAGTTATGAAAAGTCAATTTAATTCCCTCTTTTAGCATTTTTTAGATATTTTATGAGATATTTTGTGTCTTGGGCTTTGCAAAGCCTCAAGGACAAGTTTAGATATTTTGAATAGGCCAATGAGAGTGCAAATTGAACTAAGAGGTTTTCCTCACTTGAGCCTATATATTCCAAGGGCTTTCATTGTAAACAAGGCTGAACTTGATGATAGAAGCAATATATGGTCATATAATCTTTGGAAGAAATACTTGTCTCATGCTCTTGGATAGTCTCTTGGATGTTCTTGGATGATGAAAGAGGATTGTTGTTGGATTCCATGACTTGGTACAATGGTATAGTGTCTCTTTCTTTGTTTTGTTTTCTAGTTTTCATTCATGAATCCATGTTTCTTGCTTGCTATAGATCAGTAGAGAACAAATTTGAGACATTCCCTTGGAGGCACCTCAAATTTCCTGTTTCTTCATAGCTTCCATGTTTTCTTCATCCTTAGTCACATTAAAGAATTCTTGATTGCTCTTTAATAACTTAAGGATATTGTTGCTTATTTCATTCATCGTTTTATGCATGCTAAGTATGATTTACGGTACGCCCTGCTTACTCATGGCTAGCCATAGCTCCATCCATGAAATCTCTCTTTGACTGATTAGATTGTCATTTGTTGAACCAAGGAGGTCTTGTTCCGATCTTGCCCTTTGCCTAAGACTATGCAATCTTGTTTTCAAAGTGCCCAATAACTTGAAGTACTGTGTTTAGGCGTTCCGACATAGTGATTTGAGTTTTTTTTCTATCTGAAGTGTTTTTCCCCAAATTCTGATAGTCATTCCCCAAAGTTAGAGAGTTATATATCTCTATGCATGGCTTAAATGTTTATTTCTATGTATTGATTAGCTTATAGTTAAATTTCTCATGATTAATGGTTTTCCCTACCATGTTTATGTCAGCTACTAAACTAGTTATGCCTGAAATCCTTTGTTGTTCCCAAACTTGATATTCGTTTTATTTCATTTTTCCCAAAGATCCTTTCTACCTCGAATCAAATCGGCCCTTCAACAGCCTTGTATCACCATCTGATAGCTTTCTTGACCTTTTTGACCCCATAGCCCAGTTGATCTGACATCTTTCTACCTATCTTATATCTTTGATCAGTTTCATCCCTCACAACCTAAAAACCAAAACCAAAAAACTTACTTCATAACCAGCCTAAAATCAGAACACAATAAGCAAACACACAGATATCCCTTACACATATAGAGAGAGCCCTCTCTGAGTTCAGGAAGGCTAGGTCCTTGGGCTCCAAATATTGGTTTGATGTTACACTATCATTTAGCTTGCCAATCAGCTAAATCATGGGACCCTAACAATATTTTTTGATGGCATACTAATCTATAGCAGGTCTTGGAAGTATCATGTTCAACATGTTGACAGGGTGCTCAAACTATTGGCGGAGAAAAAATTATATGCAAAAACATCCAAATGTTTCTTTTGAGTACAAGAGGTGGAATATCTGGTCATATTGTATCTCACGAGGGTGTTAATGTAGACCCTAACAAAATTAAATTCATTAATGAATGGAAAGTCCCCACAACCATAAAGTAGTTGCGAGGATTTCTTGGGTTAATAGGGTATTATCGCAATTTTGTTAAACATTATGGGAGAATAACAACACCTCTAACAACATTATTGATGAAATATGCATTTTCATGGACTCCTTAAGCAACTAAGGCCTTTGAACATCTTAAAGAGGAAATGTGCCTAGCACCAGTCTTATCTAAGCCATAATTCACAAAAACCTTTATTTTGGAATGTGATGCCTCAGGAAATGTAATTGGTGTTGTTTTAATGCAAGAAGGAAGACCCATTGCTTTGGAAAGTCATCAAATCAAAGTAAAGTATTTAAATAGAAAGCTATTTATGAGAAGGAAATGTTGGAAATACTACATGCACTAAATAAATGGCTACCTTACCTAATGAGAAGACACTTCAAGGTAAAAACTGATCATGATAGTCTTAAACACATTTTGGAACAAAGACTTTCTTTAGAAGAGCAGCAAAAGTGGATCACAAATATGTTGGGTTATGACTTTGAAATCATCTACAAAAAAGGGAAGCTAAATGTTGTTGCAGATGCACTCTCAAGAAAGGATGAAGAGGTGGAAGCATTGCTTTGTGCTATTTCTATTATCCAACCAGTTTGGATAACCGAAGCAAGGGATGAATGGAAGAAGTGTGGACACTCATTCAAAAGTTGCAGCAAGATCCTAGTACATATGATACATTTAGTTGGAAAAAATATTCCTTATGGTACAAAGATCGCTTATATATTTGCAAGAATTCCCAACTAAAACAAAATATTCTTTTGGAATTTCACACTTCTCCTTTAGGAGGACACTCAGGATTTTTAAAAACTTACTACAGGGTGAAGAAAGAATTTTTTTGGGATGGCCTTAAGTCTAATATTTAAAATTTTGTGGTAGAATGTTTGGTTTGCCAGCAAAATAAAGTTGAGACAATCAAGGCCCCGGGTCTTCTAAAACCTTTATCCATTCGAAGTCAACGTTGGGAGGATATTTCAATGGATTTTATCATAGGTTTACCTAAGTCTGGAGGAAAGAGTGTCATCATGGTGGTAGTTGATAGACTTACCAAGTATGCACACTTTTGTGCATTATCTCATCCATTTAAAGAAATTACAATTTCTACTACATTTATGGAAACAATTCAAAAGCTACATGGAAACCCAAAGATTATTGTAAGTGACAAAGATCCCATTTTTACTAGAAATTTTTGGATGGAATTATTTTCTTGTTTGGGTACTCAACTAGCTCATAGCTCATCTTATCATCCTCAATCCGATGGTTAAACTGAGATAGTGAATAAATTTTTGGAAGGATATCTTCATTGTTTTTTATCTGATAATAAAACACAATGGGTCAAGTGGTTACCTCTCACTGAATGGTGGTATAACGCTTCCTTCCATACTACAACAAAAATGACCCCATTTATGGCACTTTATGGATAGCATCCACCGTCCATCACATCTTCTTTAAGAGAAAAATTCTAAGGTTCAATCAGAGGAAGATCACATCGAGCATCAACAAGAAGTTCTCCAACCCTTGAAGGATAACCTAAATTTGGCACAAAATCAAATGAAACAAATGGAAAATCAACATCGTAGCAAGAGAAGTTTTGATGTAGGAGACTGGGTATTTTTATGGCTACAACCATACAAAAAAATTTCCCTCAAGCAAGCTAATAAGGATAATAAATTATCTCCAAATTACTATGGTCCTTACAAGGTGTCGCAAAAGATTGGTACTATGGCATACAAATTGGAGCTTCCTACTTCTTCGCGAGTGCATCCAGTTTTCCATGTTTCATGCTTGAAGAAGGTTATAGGGGACAAACTTCCAGTTCAAACAATATTTCCAGAACTTGATGAGGAATGAAAAATAATATTTTAACCTAAAGCAGTCACGGAAAAAAGAACTCGAAAGCTACGAAATCGATCAATTTCAGAGTATCTCATCAAATGGAAGAACTTACCCACTGAATATTCTACATGGGAGGATGAGAATTTTATACAGAAGTATCCAGATCTACTCAAGTGTTGAGGACACCTCTTTTTTGAAGGAGAGGGGCATGTTAGGTCCCTATATTACTAGTATGGTCCTTTATTGTTGTTAGTGTAACCCCCTGATTGTTATTGTTGTACCCTTGTAACCCCAATATTTTTATTATTGTGCCTTTACATTATTATTGTTAGGTCGACTAGGACTATATTGTGACCCCATGGACTCCTATATATAGAAGGAGGTTTTTGTCATTTGTATCATCCTAGAAATTTTCATTTATGTAATGTATTGGAGGTTTCCCCCTGAAAGTGGTTGATTTCTAAGGCATTGATCTCTCTTTTCTTCTATTTTTGGAGTTGGTTTCATAACATTGGCAGAGAACGATTTCCACACAGAATTTTCTTCTTGGCTGAGAGGAGTAGGAGAAATCATAGAAGGGGAGAGATGCCAGTAGATACAACTCACAGGATATCACACTTGCAACTCTAGCCATTGATTCATGTTGAGATTCAACAAGATGATGATCCTAGTGAAAATTAAGCACCTTCACTAGGTGGGGCCCGTAGGCTATTTTTAGGTGTATGTCTATTTTTAGAATGGTGAGCATATTCTAAAATTAGCAGGATGCTAATTCTAGATGGTTGAGAAAATTATATCCTTAGATGAGTTTCTATTTTTAGAACATGGGAAAAGTCTATTTACAGATCGCATATCTAAAAATAGAATGCATGTCGATTATTATTAGCCCTTAATGATAATCAGGTAATAAATAATAACTTATTATCTTGGAGCAATTGATTTTAGTTAAGTGATGTGAAAAACTTGTTAGCTAAAGGAATTACGAGTTGCAAGGTTGGTTGGTGACTCATGCATGATGGACTTCGTTGTAACTGAGTGTGAAAAAGTTGTAATAGAGTTGGAAGAGTAGTTATGGGAGTTGTTATTTAGTTTAACTCAGTTAAGTGAGTTAAACTTAGTTGTGATAGTTGTAACTAAAGATACACTAGTGAAAGATGAGTGAATTAATTATTTAATTAATTCACAAGTAATTTCTTACTTGCAACTGAAGAAATACAACAGTTAACTACTTGCATGTTAGATCTAGTGGAGACCCAGTGGAGACCCAGTGGAGAGATAGGTGAAAGGGTGTGTTTGACTATCAGTTGTGACTATAGTAATACATTCAATGAATCTACACACACATTGGAGTTTTCGATGAGGAATTTTGCAGTCAAATCAAGGCAAGATCGAATTCATTCAGGGATCCTCTTCAATAGGGATTGCACAGTGGAGGCAGGCTATCAGGAGGCAGTAAATTGGTGCATGTGTGAACCAATTTTTGTATGACAGTGTGAGACAATTGTATATTGTACTGAGAGCTCTATGAGTTGAGATTTGTATGATATTGTTTCATGATTCCATGGTATAAATAATATATTATAGTTGGGGTTTTTAGCTTTAAGCTTTCCCGGTAAAACATCTTGTTATGTGCGATTGATTTTTCTTCATATGTGTTTGAAATTGACGATTTAATTTCCGCTAAGAAATGAGTAGAAGGATTATGTATTTAAAAATGGATTTAATTGTTAGATTAGGGGTGTCTGGTAATATACATGCATATTGTATATAATTTTTACATGGTATCGGAGAAGTGTTAATCACTGAAGATTGCAATATTGAAGCAGTGCTGAGTTGTGTTGGTGGAAAAATTAGAATTTGTTGCAAGAATTTCTTGGTGTGACAATTGAGTAAACATTGAAATGGCTTTCAATGGGTTGTAGTTGGAGTATGCACTCGAGGGAAACTTGAACTACATAGCTTGGAAGGACAGGATGTAGGCGGCTCTTGAAGATAATGGCTTGAAGGAGTTCATCGATAGCGATGTTCCTAAGCCCACTTTGACGAATGTTGCATTACTTGATGCCTGGAAAAAGAAAGTAGCGAAGACGAGAAGAATTATGTTGGAAGGTGTGAAAGACCATACTGTGTCAAGACTTCACGAGAAAGCCATTGTATTTACAATGTGGAAGGCTTTGATAGATATTTTCCAAAGCAGCAGTGACCATAGGAAGTTGGTGTTGAAAGATAAACTTAGAAAAATAAAAATGGAGAAGGGCGACAATATTCCAAAGGATCTCACGAAGTTTTTCCAATGTAGGGATGAGCTGGGGAGTGTGGGAATTACAGTTGTTGATGATGACTTGGTGAGCTTCACTCTCCTTGGACTTCCGAAGAGTTGGCACAATTATCAAGACTCTGTCAGTGGGCGGGAGAAACTGTTGGATTGGGAGTGAATTTGGTCGAATCTAGTGCAGGAGGAGATAAGGCGGAGTACCAGGGATGGCTCTTCATAAAAATATGATGATGAAGAGGATTTTTATTTGGCTGCCAAAGCGAGGAAAGGGAAGGGGAAGAAATCCCATTCAAAATCTGAGGCTAAAGGCAAGAAGCTGGATTTTTCCAAGGTGAAGTGTTTTCACTGTCACGAACATGGGTATCTCGCCACTAACTGCCCACAGAAAAAGAAGAACAAGAAGGTTGTTGGAGCTACAGCTGGTGAGGCCCTTGCCTCGTAATTTGAACTTGATTTCTCTTTGATCACATGCTTGGTTTAAAGTGTAATGGGATTGGTGTGGTATATTGATAGTGGTGCTTCCTTCCACATGACGAGAGATAAGGAGTTGTTCAGCAACTTGGAGGAGAAAGATCTCCAAATGCATATAGAGATGGGCGACGAGGGATGATACAGTGCGACCAACATTGGTACCATTACCTTTGAGAGGGAGTCAGGTAAACCATTTCTGTTGAAATATTTTATGCATGTTCCAAGTCTAAAGAACAACTTGGTCCCAGTCGCGATGTTGGAGGATAAAGGTTATGACGTTGTTTTTAGTGATGGAAAATATTTCCTGCGACATAAAAAATGGGTCAAACCAAGAGGATGGGGATTCGAGTTAAGAATCTCTACAAGCTAGAGGTAGATGGATGCGCTGCATTGGTGGGCAAAGAAGAAGAAGTGGTGAGCCAGGATGAGGACGAATTATGGCACAGGAGATTGGGCCATCTTCACCATGGTGCCTTGAATATTTTGCAGTAGATTTCTACTGGACTTCCCAAGGGTACACTTGTGCAGATATATTAGTGCAAGGGATGTACTATGGGTAATTTTGTGAAGACCACCTTTCATGAAAAGGAGAACTGTGCTTCAGTGATCCTAGAGAGAGTACACACAAACGTGTGTGGACCATTCTCGGTTTCTTCAATGGAAAAGCATAGGTATTATGTTATTTTTTTTGATGATATTCTCGTAGATGCTGGATCTTCTTCATGTAGAAGAAGGATAAAAAATTCTCAAAGTTCTGTGAGTTTAAAGCATTGGTGGAGAAAGAGTCAGGGAAGAAAGTGAAGGCTCTGTGGAGCGATAATGGTGGCAAATATATCTCGAAAAAATTCAAAGACTTATGTAGCAAAGAATGAATTCAGAGAGAACTCATAGCGCCTCATAACCCACAGTAGAATGGGGTTGCGGAGAGGAAGAACAAAACGATCGTGGGTGCTGCACGAGCTATGTTGCATGATCAGGGCCTACCAATGCACTTGTGGGTGGAAGCATGCAATAATGTGGTTTATGTGAAAAATCATTGTCCTCATAGAGTACTTGGCATGAGTACACCTAAAGAAGCTTTTAATAGTAAGAAACCAGATGTTTCTCACTTTAAGATTTTTGGCTCATTTGTTTATGTTCATGTTACCAAGAACACCGGGAAGAAGATGGAGCCAACTATTGAAGTTGGGATATTTGTGGGGTACACATAAACACCCCATAATTATCGTGTTTATTTTCTAAACAGTCTAATGACTGTGGTGTGACAAGATATAACATTCAATGAGGAGAAAGCCATGAAGTTGTCACTTGAGAGGGAGCTACACTTGCATGCAGAGGAGGAACTGCTTGTTCCAAAAGACGAGCCTCAAGATGTGGATCAGCCACAGGAGGAGGATCATGGAGTGTAGGAGTCCACTCACACAGAGCCAAACATCAGAACTGGTAGAAGGCATACCACAGAAGCTGAGAGGCTGAGGCTTACTGCAGCACAGAATGTAGGAGCCCCTACTTCACATCATAGAAAAAGATAGTCTCTTGACCGATTCATTGGATACATGGCTCTCATGAGAAAATGTATTGTGATAGAGCCATATTATTTTTAGGAAGCAGTGCAGGAGCCCACATGGGTAGATGAAATGGTGGAGGAGTATGACTCCATTGTCAGAAACAATGCTTGGGAAATTGTTCCAAGGCTGGTTGGTAAATTAGTGGTAGCTTCAAGATGGATCTACAAGGTAAAACAAGCTATTGATGGGAGTGTTGAGAAGTATAAGGCAAGATTTTTTGCCCAGGGCTTCTCATAGATCAAGGGGATTGATTATGAAGAAAATTTTTCACTTGTCACACGGTATTATTCCATAAGGACCATCCTTGCTCTCTCAGTGCAGATGGGTTGGCACATTCATCAGATGGATGTGAATATTGTGTTCCTTAATGGAATCATTGAGGAAGAAGTGTACATTGAGTATCCTAAAGGATTTGAGATCTTTAGTAGTGAGTCGCATGTGTGCAGACTCAAAAGAGCGTTGTATGGGCTGAAGCAAGCACCCCATGCTTGGTACACTCAGATCGATAACTATTTCACTAGACTTGGCTTCACCAAGAGTGAGGCGGATGCAAACCTATACCAGATTCTAGTGGAGGGTAAGATTTTAAACATTGCTTTATGTTAATGATTTAATGCTGACTCGTGATGAGTAGTTGATACACTCATGTAAGGAGGACCTTGCAAAGGAGTTTGAGATGAAGGATATGGGCCTCCTTCATTATTTCCTTGGATTGGAAATATGGCAGCGAGAAGGTGAACTATTTGTGTCTCAAGGAAAGTATGCGTGGGAGATACTTGGTAAGTTTCACATGGAGGACTGCAAACCCATGGATACTCTTCTTCAAGGAAATTGGAGGAAAGAGGATGCTACATCAGCAAAGGTAGTGAATGCTACTATCTATCGACAGTTGGTGGGTTTTCTCATGTTTTTGGTTAATAAAAAACTAGACATATGCTATGCGGTGAACCATATTAGTCAAGCGATGGTTAAGCCTACCAAGATCTTTTGGAAGGCAGGCAAGCATGTTCTGAGATATCTCAGGGGCAAATCTGAGTATGGCTCATGTTACAAACAGATGGATGAGGTGAAGTTGCATGGCTTCACGAATGCAGATTGGGCAGGCAGCCCAACAGATAGAAAGAGCACATCAGGAGGGGTTTTTAGTATCATATCTACAACTATTTCTTAGTACATCAAGAAACAGAGATTTGTGGCACTCAGTTCAGCGGAAGTGGAATACATGGCAGCAAGTCAAGCTACATGTGAGGCTATCTGGATGAGGAAGATCCTAGTCGATTTGTTTGGTTCTCATTTAGATCCTACAGTGATTCATTGTGATAATTAGAGTTGCATTAAACTCTCGATTAATCATGTGTTTCATGATAGATCTAAGCATATAGATATCCGGTATGAGCATATCAGATATTGTGTGCAACAGAAGATCATGTTGCTTTAATACATTCCTATGGAAGATCAGGATGCAGATATTCTGATGAAGGCGCTCACTAGGAGAAAATTTGAATACCATAGAGACAGGATCGAGGTTAAGGATAATCCCTTTCTTGTTGAGAGGGAGTGTTGAGATTCAACAAGACGATGATCCTAGTGAAACTTAAGCACCTTCACTAGGTGGGGCCTGCAGGTTATTTTTAGGTGTATGTCTATTTTTAGAATGGTGAGCATATTCTAAAATTAGTGGGATGTTGATTCTAGATGGTTGATAAAATTCTATCTTTAGATGAGTTTCTATTTTTAGAACATGGGCGAATTCTATTTATAGATCGCATATCTCAAAATAGAATGCATGTCGATTATTATTAGCCCTTAATGATAATCAAACAATAAATAATAACTTATTCTCTTGGAGCACTTGATTTCAGTTAACTGATGTGGCAAACCAGCTAGCTGAAGGAATTACGAGTTGCAAGGTTGGTTGGTGACTCATGCATGATGGACTTCGTTGTAACTGATTGTGACATAGTTGTAACAGAGTTGGAAGAGTAGTTATGGGAGTTGTTATTTAGTTTAACTCAGTTAAGCGAGTTAAACTCAGTTGTGCTATTTGTAACTAAAGATACTCTAGTGAAATATCAGTGAATTAATTATTTAATTAATTCACAAGTAGTTTCTTACTTGCAACTTAAGAAATACAACAGTTAACTACTTGCATGTCAGATCCAGTGGAGATCCATTGGAGAGATAGGTGAAAGGGTGTGTTTGAATATCAGTTGTGACTATAGTGATGCATTAAATGCATCTACACACACATTGGAATTTCCAATGAGGATTGCGCAGTAAAAGAAAGGCAATATCGAATTCATTCAGGGATCTTCTTCAGCAAGGATTGCACAGTGGAGGCAGGTTGTCAGGAGGCAGTAAATTGGTGCATGTGTGAACCAATTTCTATATGACAGTGTGAGATGATTGTATATTGTACTGAGAGCTCTATGAGCTAAGATTTGTATGATATTGTTTCATGATTACATGATATACATAATATATGATAGTTGGGGTTTCTAGCTTTAAGCTTTCCCAGTAAAAAATATTGTTATGTGTGATTGATTTTTCTTCATATGTGTTTGCAATTGGCGATTTAATTTCCGCAAAGAATTCAGTAGAAGGATTATGTATTTAACAATGGATTTAGTTTTTAAATCAGGGGAGTCTAGTAATATACATGCATATTGTATATAATTTCTACAATTTAGAAGTTGGAGACACAAGTTAAAGCTTTCAATAAAGCCATGGTAAGTATTGGAGAAAAATATGCTACATTTCCATTGTTCAATGAATTTCAAACATTCAATTTAGGGTTTCCATCATTGACAACCCCAATCCTCACCGCTCTCCCTTCCACCACCTTCCATTCACATTCACAGCTAACCATTGCCTCGTTTCATAAAAACAAGGCGACCAAACCACCCATCCTTGGGCGTAAGGGAAAAAGAGACATAACTCTAAGATCCAACCAGGTGGTATAATTAACAGAGGAGGATCCTGTGTAATAGATAATTACAGGAATATTGATCACAGAGGAACCAAAAATAGGTACTCAAAGTTCCCCAATCATACTGCAACCCAACCCTTCATCATCATAAAGTGCCCCAACCTCCTCACCACCAACTACTCAGAATTCATCACCATATACCTCTAATTATTCCAAGGATCATTCAGCCCACACCACATCCACTTACGCAACCATTTATGATGCGATACCTACAAGAACGGTAATGGCTATCGATACTGAGGCAGAAGTTAACTTAGGTATGGTACAAGTAACAGAGGTTAATTCAGCCACGATAGAACCAGGGACATTTTTTAATATACTTATTCAAACTGAGCTACCTATACTTGAAAATACACCTAACGAGACTTATTTTTCTACATTTCAAAAATTGAAGTTGGTGTTACAACCATTCATACCCACTCATACAATTGCCACCAGTTTTCATTCCACCCAACCACCAACCATTTTTCCGAGTCAACCCAGCTCCCCAAAAGATCAATTTGAACGTTCCATCGCTAGTGTCCAACCAATTAGAGAAATAAATCCTAGCCCTGAAATTATGAGCAACAAATATCTTTAGAATTGGGCACTCGACCAACTTCTTTGTTTCATATAGACAACAGCTCGACAGGAAGAATCCCTCCACAACGACCTTCTTCTGAGGAACAAGCAGAAACACTAGAAAATTACAATGCTCAATGAAGAGCATAATCAGTTATAGTAGGAAAGAGATACCCTTCAACAACAAATCAACTAGATCACTAAGAATTTCCAAGTACTTTGCCCAATTGTTACCAGTGTAGTTGAAGTTGCTCCGACAGATATATGGGCCTGTCTGATAGTCAAACATTCCATTCACATTAAGATAGCATGCATGAATCTGGGCAGTGAAAAGTAGGAGCTCCATCAGGCCCTGTCAGCCAGACCAACACTAGAATATCCTTCTACAGTGTATGCAGAGAAGACAACACAGAGACAGGAGCATATGAGCCAACTTAAGGAGACACTGGGGAGAAATGTTACGAAAGCATACACTTTGTTTGAGAAAATCCATGAATCTTGAATTCATTGATTATTAACACACAACCAATTTTAGAATAGATACAAAAACTCTTCACTGAGATTAAAGGAACACCTGATCCAGTCAGCCGCAGACAACTATATGATCAGGCTGATGCTCTGTAACTAAAAATACAAGCAATTGAAGAGAACTCAAAAAAGACAAAGAAGCTCCTTCGTGATCTCAGACAACCTATTAAACATAAAGCCGAGACAATACATCAATTGGTCTCTGAAGCAGATCCCCACTATAGTGCAACATTTACTAACCTACCGCAGCCAATTGATGCCACTCACGCTGACAAAGTGGTAAGTGCAACAAACTCTTTGATGAAAACATGGCAACAATCGATTTGTGACTTCATGTATCTCAGAACAAAATCCATGCAAAAGGTTTCAGAGTTGGGGCCTTTTTTAGAAGACGGGGAACCAAAGAAAATGGAGCAGGAAAAACAAGCATCCGAACAAGAACAGTCTAATACCACATGAAACGGTCAAATAGGGACCGCAACACTGGGAGAAAATTAACTCGGGACAAGTCAATAACTTGTGGTCGGGGCCTGTTGGGGCCTTTGTTTTGGGTAAAACGTTTTTGAGTTGCGAACGGTTAGTTGCGGGAAGAGCGAGTGGGAGAGAACCGTTACAAAAGAAAGGGAGTTGTTGCGGGTTGCGGAGAAGAGGCAGGTAAGTGGCGGAGTGTAAACAAGAAGTAACACATATAGCAAGAAAAAGTGACAACGAACATGCAGAAAGACTCCCGAAGGCAGAGCCAATCATAGAAGAAAATAGGAAATGGCGAAGCGCAACAGACTATCCGAGAAAAGAAGGGGCGAAGACTAACAGTGCAAGATGGAGGATATAGATAAGCAAGGGAAAAGAGAGTTCACTCGGTGATTTTTGGAGGGTTTGGGTTTTGTGTTGTATAGAGCTTCGCAGAGCCTGAGATGTAATTTTTTGTTTATGTTGAACTTTGTGGAGTCTGAGATGTAATGTATTGATCATATAATATAACAGACTGAATATTTTTTGAGGACCTGGAGATGTGTATAATAGATAGTTTCTTATATGTGATGTATTATCAGTGATATCAAAATTTTCTGATAACTTTCTTTGATAGTTGTTAAATGGTAGTTTATCTCTTGATTAGTATGCAATGAGAATGTTTCTGCATGATTGTAATTTCTGGATAATTTCTAAGTAGTTTCCCTTCGGTATTATGGTTCTAGCTCTTTTATCTTAGTAAGGTCATGAAATGCCTCGGGTGAGACTCCTTGCTCTCTTTGAGCAGGGTGAAAATGCTGGCGTTGTCCTAGACTATGACGGGATCTAGTTGGCCCCAAGTTTGAACCCAGGTCTTGACCATAAGTCACCCTTTTGTCGCCAACATTTTTCTCAATTTAATATAATTCTTCATTCATTTATTTGACCCAATGTTGATCTTATTTGGCCTCGATGAAGCTTTTGGGCTCTATTTAAGACAATAGTGAAAAATGTGTTTAATTGAAGCTATCCAGCAAATTTCTCCTTACTTGAACTCCAAGTTATTTTCTTCCAAGAATTTGGTTTTACAGGTGCTTCTTTTGAATGTGACTTGGTGGAGCCTTCTTTGTAGTGGAAATATTTTTCTCTTCTTCCTCTTCTTTAGAAAATTCTTGGTCCTCATATTCTATGAAATCATGATTAGCTCCAACATCTTTGGAATCATTAGACATATGAAAATATTCATCAACAACAATATCAATACCTTCGATTAACTTTTTGTTTCTCTTTTTGTAGCATTTGTATTCCTTGTTCTTGAAGGAATAACCAAGAAATATGCCTTCATCAGCTCTTTGTTCGAACTTGCTAAGTTTATCTTCAGTCCTCTTGATCGAGCACTTGTTCTCAAATATTTTGAAGAGGTCAACTTTTGTTGGTGTTCCTTTCCACAATCCATATGGTGTTTTTTCACTGTTATGCATAAGAAGAACTCTATTGTCCAAATATACTATTTTTTGAGCTAGTTATCCCCAAAAATTAGCTAATACACCAACTAGCACGTGCCATATTTTAGACCAACCTATTTTTCCTCTCTACTACATTTTATTTTGGAGTTCTAGTTATGGAGTATTGCCTCTTGATCCCATGCTCTTCACAAAAATAATAAAATTATTTGGACATGAACTCACCTCCTCTATTATATCTAAGATACTTTATCTACAAATCAACTTCATTATCAACAAGTGACTTAAAATATTTAAATTTGTTGAAAGATTCATACTTTTCTTTCTCAAGAATAATCCAAGTGGCTCTAGTGAAATCATCAACAAATAAAATAAAAAACTTCTCACCTCTTGGACTTTTCTTCCTTGTAGGACCACCTACATCTTTGTGTACTAGCTCCAATGGTTTGCTTGTAGTGAACTCCTTTGATTTAAAATGCACTCTTGTTTGTTTCCCAAATTGGCATGACTTGCATATTGTGATTTCTAGTTTGGCCAATCTTGGTAATCCTATAACTGCTCCACTCTTACTAATTTTGATTAGATTATAAAATTAATGTGTCCCATTATTATTCTATTTTTCTCATGCAACAACAGTGTCTAGTGTCATAAAAAACATACATGTTGTTGTAATTTCTAACAGCCTTTTCCACCAACTTTATTGAATTTACATTTCCGATCTCACACTCTTTAGATCCGAAACTCACCTCATGCCCATTATCTCACATCTGAAAAATAATAAGGAGACTATGCTTCAATCCATCAACTTAAAGCACATTTTTAGCTTTGGTCTTCTTGTCCAATCGAACTATTCCTTTGCCTCTAATGGGAACTAGTGCATCATTTCCAAAAATAACTTTTCCTTTTTCGTACTCTTTTAGCTACAATAATTTTCTCTTATCACCAGTCATGTGCTTGGAGAAATCACTATCAATCAACCATTTATCATGCTAATAATGAGCTATCAAAGAAATCTCACAATTTTCAGCATTTTTCTTCCATGTTTTCTCAACTTTATGTTGATTAGATTTTTCTTGAGAGTGCTACATATATGAATCTGGAAGGCTAGATATGCATTCACTAGCTTTGTGACAAAATTTATTGGATCTGAAACACTCGAAATCATTAATTAGTGGAGAAAAATAATTATTCCAATTTTCATGGAAAGTATTTGAACCTTGAGCAACTCTTGATCTATCAAAATTCCTTCTATGAAGCATCTTCAACCTACAATTTATGGCTTTGTAGCAAAAATTATTACATGAAAAAAATAACCATAAAATAGAGTAGAATACCTGGATTTTTTTCGTCATGATGGAGGAGTGAAATTTGAGGATCTTGCTTGCGTCACTTTCTGTTTTTCTGATTTGATTTTAGATTCAATGTTTTGCTCATTCTTGCTAGTTGAAACAACATTTGTTTTTTTTTTTTTTTCCTTTTCAAAGCATATGCATAACTGATACTTGGCTGATCTTTGATATTTTGTAGAGGAGGATTAAAACCCAAACCCGTTTTATCATCTGGTGAACCTTGCATGTTGTTAAATTTTTGCAAAGTTTTAGATCCCTTGACAAATTTCTGATTTAGGCATGCTTTAGTTTTTGCTTTTGATATATTGGCCTTTAATGCAACAATTTCTTTCTCAAGTTTGTGGAAATTTTCTTTGATTCTTTTAGCTATTGGTGAGTATATTCTCCTTCATTTTTTCTTGCTACAATTTTCTCTTTAAGTGGATGATATCTTCTTCATGAGTGCATGCAATGGGAGCTCCTCCAGTATTCTGCTTCAACTGTTAATTTTCTTTCTCCAACTCGGAAAAATTATTTTCTGAAGCACAATTTGTTGTAGCAAACTTTCCTTGAATTTATGAAGGTCATCAAATTGAGTCTCCAAGGAATTATCAACCAAATAATATTTATTCTCCTTTAATTTTCATATTTCCCCTCTTAGATGCTTATTTTTGTCTCTATATTTGGTCAACTCATCAAGTGCAGTAATGATCTTGCCTTCATAATCAATCTCTCCATCTTCTAGATATGATTCATATTTGGACTGAAAAGCCATAAGAACACATTCATTTTTCTCTTCTTCTTTTTATGACGATGAATATTTCTCACCGCTTTCATCTAAAATATCACTTTATTATTTGGAGTAGTAGATCCTTCTCTTTTAAGCTTTACTCTTTAAAAATTGCTGAGATTTATCCTTGCTCTTCTTCTTTTCCTTCTATTTACTTCTTTTGTTTGGAAATTTTGCAGAAAAAATTCCAAATTCTCCACATTCGAAATGCTTGAAATGAAGCATGCATTTTTACCTTTTGGTACCTATCTATAATTTATTGGAAAATTGAGAAAATTCTACATTAGATTCACTACTAGATTTCTCTTCCTTCTCCCTGATTTTCTTTGGAATTTCCTTGAGACTTTTGGTAATTTCCTTGAACTTCTTGGAGGCCTTGAATGCATCTTCACTAGATTCAGATTTAGCTTCTAAAATGTGCATCTCATAACATGTAAGAATTCCAAGCAATTTATCCATAGTGAGAGTGCTTAAATTAGGTGCTTCCTCAATAGCAGAAACCTTGGGGTTAAATATTGCTGGAGCACCCACCCATATTACATCAGCTATCACCCACTAGCATTGGAGCACCCACCCGTTCACTGAATGAGAAATGTTGGACAAAACCAATTTGGAGCACCCACTCCTACAATAGACAAATAACATGCACTTCTTGAATCCAACACTCCAAGTACAAAAAATTATTCTCTAAAATGATATGATTCAGAAATGAGAATATTGTTACATTGAAAAAACATGCAACAAATAGACACACTCATGCATCCACAATCCAAACTCCAATTGAGAGAAAAATTCTCTCCACACACACACTCTCCAAATAGATTTTCAAATACTACACACTACTTTGAAATTCCGTTGAAGATGATTCTCTAAAGCACACTAAAAATATGAAATTATAAACTCACTGCAAAACTCACTGGTTGTGGACTTCCAGCTCAAGCAAAATCACACACCAACACACTACTTTCGAACCAACAAATGAGCTTCTTTCCTTCTCATATTTGTAGAATATGGAGATGGTTAAGTGAATTAATTTTCTAGATGATGGAGCTCAGTAAAAAACCTTTTCACACACTTAAAAATTGATAGAGATTGGAATCTTGACCATATCAACCACTCCTTCCACTATTCTTTTTGATAATTTCAAACTTGATCACTTTCTGGAGGCCCCACATCTCATCCCGACCTTTTTCTAGAAATTTTCGAAAATAAGGTATACCAAGAACAATTTAATTCCAAGAGAGTGCAAGAAATTTAGAGAGAATTTCTTGTTTTTCCTCGGTCTCACACACAACACTAGAAAAATTCAGCTCTGGTCGCTCCCACAATATTTGCAATCCATCAATTATAGAGTTCTAGTCGCACCCACATCTCTACATCCATGTGACTGAGACTTTACTTCCTCAGTCGCTACCACCACACTATAAAAATTCAACTGTCAAGATCCAGTTGCTCCCACAAGAATGTCTCCCTGTGAATTTTTTGTTTCAGTCACTCTAATGTGCCTCCTCCCATGTGATTTAGGAAGAGCATAAATTCAAACACAAGATCGAGCCCTCAAACTTGAAGGAGAGCTTCATGGGAGTGAAATGACATGTAAACCATCCCTCCAGACTCATCTTGACATCATGAAAACAACTATACAACTTCAACAAGAGATCACACACATAATCAAATAGACCTATAGAAAAAGTGTAGATCAGCTTCAAATGAGGCCTTGTTACCTTATGACACCTCTCCTACACAATTATTACAACATGTTACATCAACATGAAACATTTTTAACAAGTATACAAGAGACCCAAGACATGACATAGAGACTCATGAATGAACACTTCATCAGGTGATATCAATGGAAACAAAAATATGCAAACACAAAGATGAAGAATATGAAAGTATAACATTTGTAGGCCATAGTGACAACTCAAAGAAGAGGGGTTGAATTAGGTTATATAAGTGATGAAAAAAGGCACAATAATACATGAAAATAGGAAGAGAAGGAAAGTGTAGAAGAAATTATTGTAATCATGAAGGTAATATTTATACCTAAGATAAAAATTCCTATGTATGAAGAAAGTCTTAATGTGGATGAATTGATTAAATGGATTGCAACCATGGATAATTATTTTGAATATGAGGAGGTAAAAAATAACAAAAAGGTTAAGTTTAGTGTTACATAATTTAAAGGACCTTTCTCATCATGGCGAGATACCATTCATAATGAACAAAGAAATATAGGCAAGCAAATGATCACATCATAGGATAGAGTGGTAGCTAAGTTGAAATTTAAATTCGTGCTAAGAGACTATTGCACAATTTTTCAAAATACTTTAGAATTTGAGAGAGAAATAAATGAGTGCGAAAGCTTAAATGGAGGATTTTTATAAGTTTACTATAAGGGAAGTTATACGTTTACATAGAATAATAGTGGAAAAGGTATAAAGGTTTATAAATGAGCTCAAATTCAACATTTGGGATAATATTTGTTTATTATTTCTATGAATAGAGGAGGAAGTGAGTCAACTTGAACTTAAAGAGGATTTTTTTTCCTAGGAAATAAATTCGGTGTCCAAGATATAAAAGTATTTATTTTAGAGATAAGAGGCAACATGATGACAAAAATTCAATTAAGCTTCCTGAAGGAAGAGAAAGAATCCGTCTAGCTAAAGTCATAGTCAAAGGGAAGGTCATTCATACAAAATAAGAAAATCACATTCAAAAGGTTAATATTTTTGGGTTATTCTTTTTCGATGCATCGAATATGGTCATAGGTCTTATACATATCCAAATTTTCTAAATTAAGATCATACTAATTAGATTACACAAACTAAAGATGAAGAAAATGTAGGATCATCTTTGTTGATGAAAAATACACCTCTCAAGCTAAGCAAGGAGATCAAGAGAAAAAATAGAGAAAAACTTTGTTTATAACTACTTGTAAGTCAATAGGTAAGTCTTGCAAAATGATCATTGATGGTGATGGTAAATATAATCTAGTTTATATTGAAATGGTTGGGAAATTATGTTTGAAAAATAATTTTCACTCTACACCTTATAAAGTGTCATGGTTACACAAGGAACATTGGATTTTTATGAATGAACACTACATAATAGAGTTTAAGATAGGTAGCTATCAGGATGAGGTACTTTGTGATGTAATACAAATGAATGATTTTCATATTTTATGGGTAGACCATGACAATTTGATAAGAAATAAATTCATGATGGGAGAAAAATAGATATACCTTTGAAATGGATTCTGAAAAACACATATTTCCACCATTAAAGGATGAAGGTGAAACTCTAGATATTAGTAATCAAGTTTGGATTATGATGAGTTTTTGAAGCATGGAAAAGAAGATGAGACATGATATACATTTCTTGGTAAGCCAAGGGGATTTTTTGCAAATATTTTAGTAATTGGTTTTCCTTTAAAAGAATAGATAATGAACATGAGGATACGATGAATAATGAGTTGTATAGTGAAATAATGATAAGAAAAGGAATGATTATCTAATGATATCTACTATGGAAGATGATTTTCCAAAATAGTTTGTGATTGAAAGAAATAGAGAAGAAATTGTAACAAGTGAAGAGAAAGTTTTTGTTTTGGAAACCAATAAGATATTTTTTTGTGACAAACCTAAAATTGATGTTGAAAATATTATGAGTAAATATTTTTGTGAACATGTTGTGGAAGGAAAAGTATTTGTGGATTTGATAAAGGAGGAGAAGAAACAAGTGATGTTGGTACAATTCATGAATATGAGGCACAAAATGAGATAGTATAATACAAAAATGTGGAAGAAAGGAAGGAGAGATAGAAGAATAAGAGGACAACTTGATTTCAAGTTCCCTTGGTATTTATATACATGGAAGTCATTTTTATGGTTGAGAGTGGGCCTTAAAATCCCATATTGTTTTCTTAAACATATTTGCTTCATGTTCAAGTGTAAGTAAAGAATACAAGAAAATATTACAGGTGGATTTTTTTAGAGATTAGTAATGAAAATATTTCAATTATGTAGAGAATATTGTTTAATGAAATTTTTGTTTACATCCAATAAGCAGACCTTGGGATTCAGGAGGGAAATATTTGAAGAAATAATTCTATGCTACAAATGCACGTAAATTTATTTCAAACTTTCTAGTGAAGGCTACAAAATTTAAAATTTATGGACACGGTTCCATGAAGAATTTTTGCTCCCTAGGAGTCCAATCTAGGAGCATCATTTATAATCGTATTTTCATAATTTTTAATAGGATTTAGAGCTTTCTAGATTGATCTATATATGGATGAGCTTGTTTATTTAATATGCCAAGTAATGTAACAATTCTACTAAGTTAGTATATAGTTTGAGGAAATAAGTAGTTTTAGGAAAATTTAGAGATATTCAAGGGATTAGAATTGATATTTTCTAAGAATGGAGGATAGAAACCATTTTTTCATAGTTAAATCCAATTCATCATTATTTTGTATAAATGCAATTGTTGTATAATGAATGGGCATGTAGAAATGAAGAATACAATTTATAATTAATTCATGATTTTGTGGTCATCATTTCAACACAACTTTAGCATTTAAAAGGTCACATGCAATGTTTTTCTTGTTCCCACAAATATGAGATAAATTTGTCTATGAGAAAGATTTCAATATATTGATAACCCTGGATGTAGGTAACATGCTTGACATGGGGGGGGGGGACAGCAAATCCCAACTCACGCAGACTGCAGAGATCCTCAAGGTAATCCCCCACCGACTGCAGATCTAATCATTGTTATCACCTCGCACGATCCTCGCAGAAACATCGATCACACAGAATGGACAGGCCTAGTATCACCTGTCCCGGACCATCACCTCACCCTCACCTCCATTAATGACCATGCTGCATAATTAGTATTGCAATCTTGCTTACCCCTTTGCGTCTGTCCATCAGCTTGAGACTCACACGCCAATCACTCATAGCCTCTCTCACATGCCTCATCCGCACTCCTATATATCCTCCCACTCTCAGCCCCCTCCATCCATCATATTTTGTCCACTACACTTTGCTCCTATGATTTGGAAGTTTGCTGAAACCATTCAGCTGTGAAGTCCAAGTCCTGGAGTGACGTTGCGTAGATCCCCTTTATCGGGTGCATTACATCCTGCGCACCTATCCCCCAGCCTCTGCAGTTTTTCTGGTCCTTGTGCCCCCCCTGCCACCCCTCCCGAGTGTGCAATGGTCCCCAGGTTGCGCCAACGCACTATCTGTGGAGGTCAACGAGGAGCTCTCCCAGGCTGCGACCATCACGATGAGGACAATCGGCTCGAATGGCTTGTGGGCTCCTCATCAAATTCCCCTACCAGCCAACCTTCTGGTCTAGAGCAACATGCAGACTCATCCGGGAGCCCAACGACAAGAGGAAGATATGGTGCGAGGAGGTCCACCTTCACTTCCAGGACCCCCTCTCCACAGAGCATCCCAACACCGTCGAAAAACCCTACGCAGGCAGATGAAGACTCAGATATTTGGATAATGGATTCTAACGAAGTCTGGATGAAGGTTCCAGAAGGAGTAGATCTAGACTCTCCCATCATCTGCGCATCGTCAAATCTCCCCATTCGCATTGTTGCTAAAGTGGAAGCTACCAGGGAAGAAACCATTGTGCAGGCCTCGACCTATGCCATCCTCGAGGAAGCTCCCCATCGCAGTGATGATAAGGAATCGTAATGTTTGTGTTTTTGTTCAGTTCTTTTTTGCTTTTTGTCAAGTGTGCTCACAGGGCCATAATGTCATGTCATTCTCTCATGCTCCTAAATGTATCAGCACTACTGCGCACACAGTATTTTTTTCTCATAAGTTTTGTCTGGGCCAACCCCCTGCCCTTCAGTAGCCCAGAATCAGTGTAATAAAGGCAGGGATTGGTTAAGCGCAACTTACCAACCCTGCTTGTAAACTATGTACTTATATGTTTCCAAATTAATAGATTAGCACAAATTACCAAATATATATATATATATATATATATATATATATATATGTATATATTGATAAATTAATCATACACATATTGTGATGTAAAATTCCTGAGAGAAATTTCTTTACACATCCATTGGATAACCAACTTTGAACCTCCAAAACATTGTAAGTGGGTTACACCAATTTTTTATGTTAGTTTTATTATTATCTTTAAAACCATCCATTCACAAAAGTTGATTTCTTAACCAATTTCAACTTTAAAAGAAATAATATGATTTGAAGATAAGTATAATAATCCCATTGATCCTTCCTTAAAAGGGTTCCCTTATGATGTACTAAAGAGAAATCCCATGGAATATCCTTATTTATAGCCACTTCACCTTTCATATGAGAATGATTTTTCCTATACATATGTGTATACATTTAAAATATTTTAGCTCTTGACAAAACATTTGATGGGATGTGTTTATTTATCATTTAACAACTTTATATTTCTATAAAACCATACTCCAAAGACTATGTTAAGTGGAAGTGCTATTATCTTGGAAGTCCCATTTATGTTACACCAAGTTTTGAAAGCCTCTTACAGGATTCGACCTTTCAAGAGATTCCATATCTTTATTAATATTTTCACCTATTTCTATACCTCCTTGCAGTATGGAAATTTTAGCATGATTTGAACTATAATTTATTTTGATTTTTGAAATTGACAACACCATCATGGCCCTATAAAATTTTCTTATGAAGAACATCCCATTACCCCTCTTTCACCAGTGGTACATAGATACACATTTTCATTTTTTGTAGCAATATTTTAATCCTAAGGAATGCAAGCCAAAGCCTTGTAGGCCACATGGAGGCTATATATTATGGCATCCTAGGCCTACTATTGTGGCCATGCTCGGTCTTCTTAGAATTATTTCTTAGTTCATTTAGTCTGATATAATATTGAAGGGCTTATGATGGACCTATATGGACACATGGTTTAGAGGAGCCATTGACTTGTAGGGGTGATCACTATTTTTAGGTCTAATAAATGAATGTTTTGAGTGCACCTATGTCATTACCACATGTTAATTTTTATTGAGTCTACATGCATTCTTTGGCCTTGGCATATCATTCATATCATATTTCTCAACATGGAAGTCTCACATTTTCCAGCATTTCACATTTTCCAAGGTAGTTCATGGATCCCAATGCACATGATCATGATATTCAAAAGTAAAAAAAGGTTTGAATGCTTAGAAAAATATGTACTTTCCATGCCATGTGGATTTTTTGTCAAAAATTGTAGCACATGCTCATTATTCTCACAAAAAATATGTACTTATCATCACATGTGTAAAATTTGTCAAAAGGTGAAGGAATCAAGGATAAATTCTCAGTGAAAGGTGGATTTTCCTCTTTTTATGGCACATGTGGGTAAATGAATGCATTTTGGAGTCCATACTTGATCAAATGACACATGATTTACATCAAAAGTCATCTATTTTTTTAGGCAAAACCCATGTGCCCAAATTTTCATATTGTACAAGTCGTTGCAGATCTATCATTTGGCTCATTAAATGAGGAGGATGCCCCACATATGTGAGCTTCATTGGACCATTCAAGTGGAAAAATATAGTTTAGGTTAATTTAGTGAGGAAAAAGGTAAATACTCAATAAAATTCAAGTTACCATGCAAAAGGGAAGAGAAACATTACAAGTTAAGCCAATGGACCAAGTTAACTTCACAAATTTAGTTGTTTGGAATTTTAAGGGTAACATTGAAGATGTAAAAGGAAATCCAAGGGAATGTTGGACCATGTTTGGAGAATATATAGCCGTTCGAAATTTGGGCTACTTCTCTTCCAAGAAAAAGAGCCTCTCTTCAAGTCAAATCATACTCCTTCTATGTTTTACATCAATTAAGTTATTGGGGGTTTATGACCCATTTATTATGCTTTAAATTCATTCCCATGCTTTGTGGAAATGTCTTGACTTGTAGTAGGGCATGAAACTTCATTTGCTACATACTTGGAAGATTAAAAATTATTATTTGAGGTTTTATTAGAGTTTTTGAGGGTGTTTCCCCCTTTGTAAGATTTTATCACCTCATTAATGAGGTTTTCAAACAATGTAAAGCTAGTTATTGTAATGAATTAGTTTCTAGGTTGTATATGAATAGTCAAATAATCATTCTGGGGGAGGGTTTCAAGCTAACCATTAGAAGAAAAATTATATAAGGATAGTGTTTTCGATGCTGGAAATTCTGCCAACAACATTGGATATCCTTGGTATAAATTCTCAATTAGACTTTACACAATCTGGAGTAGGAGTCCCATTCAGAATGACTACCCAACTGCTAAATTTTTTAACTTATGATATTCCTTTGTGAAGATAAATAACATATGAGCGAACCAATATCAATTTTTAGACATGCAAGTAACGTTAAATTTGTGAAATGTAAAAGTATATCGTGCATAAATTATTTCCACGAATAAAATAGATAACATGAGCCTTTAAAAGAACATGGATAACACTACTGTAATAAAGACGAAAATATAAGGAAACGATTGCTAATTTATTTGAAAAATTGTTTTCAAACAATCATGATCATGAAAACATAAAGACAAAATTTCGATTGAGATTAGTATCAAAGACAACGAAATAGTTCATTCCATTCAATACATTTGAGTACAAACATATACTATAACCATTAAAAGAGAAGTCTTACAATGAGTTTGATATATGCATGAAAAATATGTATGACTCAATGAAATTTTGATGATTATGTAGAAGTACCAAGGTGCACAATTACAAAGACACTTCACTCATTCTAATAGTGGAACATGGAAGCCACAACTTGCTTCTAAAAATAACAATGTCTTTCTCATATGCTAACAAGAGAAGTCATGGATAAAAGTCGTTTTTCTTGAGCTGTGAGGGTCTATATATAAGGAGTGAGGTGAATCTTTCCTCCTTTATGACTCTTGGACTCCCCTCATGACTCTTTGGCTTCCATGTGACCTTTGGAATTATTTGTGACTTTTAAAATTCTACATCTTTTCATTTTATTCCTTTTTATTGTAATTACAAAATTTGTTCTTTTATAAAATTGTAGCCAAAAAATGAAAATAAAATAAAAGACATTTATGTATGAATTTGAGTAATTTACAGTTTTGACACCATGACATGTAGCTCATTTGTAATGTACTATTACAAGCCTTATATTCTGCTACTATGTCTTTGAAATTTTGTGATATCTCTCTGTTGTACCTCATGTTTCCCTCCAAAGCATCTGGAAATATTGTTTTCACGTCCACTTGTATATTGTTCCAAAGCATGGCCAACTTCATGTGTAACTTGAAAAGTTCAGTGCTATATTGTATAATAGTATCCTTGGTTACTTCCAACTCCTATTGAGTAGCCGCATGTCTTATGATATCCAAAACTTCCTTCAACTCCTACTTCATGACATATCTATGCTTCATGTCTCTAGATGCACCTACCAAAGCTATCGTGTGCATTCAAACCAAAGCTTCCAATTCAGAATGAAATTTCATATAGGCATATATAGTTTTGGTTATGTTCTTATTTAGGCAATCATATGCTTGCATGAATATCTTCACTTTAACTCTTTCTAGTTCAGCCTCCATTTTTCCCTTTTTAGGTAACTCTTCAGGTGCATTAACGTATTTGGAACCCCATTCTTGAATAAGGACTATAACCATATGGGCTAGCTTTACAATTCTGATCTTCTCCTGCACATCCTTTTTTATTTCATACAAAGGGGCCACTACTTTGTGTAATGTCATCATTTCATAATATACATGCTTCATCATTTCTTCCAACTACTTTAGTTCCTCAAGTATCACAAACTACAAACCTTCTATAATTGAACCTGTGGAAGACACCACCTGATTCCCCATAAGGAGTCGCTTATTTTATAGCTTTTCCTCAACCAATTATTTCTTCAACATTTCAACCTCGAGAGTGAGAGAATCAATAATATTTTCATTGGTTACTGCAAAGGCTGCACTTGTCGAACCAATTTATTTTGGATTGGTCTTTGTGCTTGAAATGATTTCCATTTATGTATTAATAGAGATTGGTTGATTTGGCTCATTCAGAAATAATTTACTCCTATCTTGGATGATTTTGTGATTTAGATGATTGAACATGAAATTAAATATATCCAAGATTTTTTCTTCTCCAGGCAGGATACCAATTTCACTGAGAGGAAGATGGCCACCTATTATAGGAGTTGGAGGTCGGATATTTCGAATGGCTATAATAGGCTTGACTAATTTTGATTGATTATGCCCTCATTTATCATCATATATCTCTTGGGTAATTAGTTCATATTCCAATTTATTCACCATTTCTTCTTCTTCGTGTTTCATCTTCTTCTCTTCTTCATGTTTTACCCTTATTTATTCTTCCTCCTCCTTCTTATGCTTGAGGGATTCCTCTTGTTGTTTCTTCAAAGCTTCCTCTTCATTAATTTTTCTAAGTTATTCTATTTTTCTCATGGCCTCTTTCTTATTATTTTCTTGTTCCTCATTTTGTATTTTCTCTTCTTCTTATCTCTTTCTTTTTGCTTCTTCATGCTCTTTCCTTTTCTTTGAGTAATTTGCAATTCTGACACTATGCCATGTTTCTACTTTGTAATATACTGGTAAAAGCCTCATATTTTGTTTCTACATCTTTGAATTTTTGTGATAGCTCATTCTTCCCTCCAAAGAATCTAGAAATATTGTTTTCTATCCCACTTGTATACTGTTCTAAAGCATAGTCGGCTTCATGTGTAACTTCACAGGTTAGATGAAATATTGTAGAAAAATCTCGTTGGTTTCTTACCAGTCCTCTTTAGTAGCCACATGTCTGATGAAATAAAAAACTTCTTCAGCTCCTGCTTGATGACATCCCTATTCTTCACCTAAATCAATGCACCTACGAAAGGCATCTTATGCATTCAAAACAAAGCTTCCAATCCCACATGAAATTTCATATAGGCATATATGGTGTTAGTTATGTTGTTATTTAGCTGATCATAAGTTAGCATGAGGATATTCACTTCAAATATTTCTAGTTCAACCTCCATTCTACCTTTTTTAGGAAACTTTTCAGGTGAATTCATTTATTTGGCGACCCATTATTGAATAAGGTTTATATCCATGTGGGATATCTTTACAATTCTCATCTTCTCCTACACATTCTTTTGGATTTCGTACAAAAGGGCTAATACTTTATGTAAATTATGTCATATTAATTTCATCATATACCTACTTCATCATGTCTTCCAACTTCTTAAGTTCCTAAAGTATCATATATTGCAAACCTTCTCTACTTGAACTTGTGGAAGACACCCTCTGATTCTCCATAAGGAGTTGCTTGTTCTATTGTTTTCCATCAACCAATTATTTCTTCAACCATTCAACCTTGAGAGAGAGATAATAAATGTTATTTTCAATGGCTACTGCAAAGGCTACCATTAAGGAGTTGTGAGGTCTAAAATGGGCCTCCTAAGGAAACTATAAAGTAATAGTGGAAATAATAAAATAAGATTAGATTACATCATCAAATTTTAGAGGGAAAAAAGAAAAAACTAATTTTTCAACTCATATTTTCAACTTATCCCTATGGGTTTAATAAAATTTTGAGCGGTAAGACTCATTGGATGCATAATTGATTCCTGATCCAAGGACTACCCATGTTACATACTTTTGACGGACCCTGCTACATGAAAAATGAGAAATACATGAAAACACATGATTGAAATCACATTTTTTCATGCATTTCTTATTTTTATTGTAGCAAGGTCGATTGAAAGTATGCAAAATGGGTACTCATTGGATGAAGAATTAAATTTTGCATCGAACGAGCACTCCCACTCAAAATTTGAGTAAAACCTCAGGGAGATAAGTTGAAAATATGAGTTGAAAAAGTAGTTTTATTACCTTTTAATATTTTTACTTTTTTAATCCAAAAATGGTGAATCATCTCCCATGGTTGACATCATCATAGTGAATCCTATTAGTTATAAGTTTGTTTTGGTTTTAAATTTTTCTTAGGAGGCCCATTTTAGACCTCAAAATTCACCTAATGACCTACCAAAGTGATTGATTTTGGATTTGTCTTTGTGTTTGAAACAATTTATCTTTCCATATTGATAGAGATTGGTCGATTTGGCTAATTTAGAAAGTATTTACTCCTCTCTTGGATGATTTTGTTCTTTATATGATCGAATATGAAATTAGAGATATCCAACATTATTTCTTCTCCTAGAGTCGAGATACCAATTCACTAAGAGAAATATGACCACCTATTTAAAGTAGTTGGAGGCTGAATATTCAGAGTGGCTACAATTGGCTCAACTTCCTGTCATTGATTCTTCGATGCTTTCTCATCATCGACTCAACTTACTTTCCTTAAGTTATATCATTATTTATTCTTCCTTCTCCTTCTGCTTCTTAATGGCTTCCTCTTGTTGGTTCTTCAAAGCTTCCTCTTCATTATTGTTTCTAAGTTGTTATTTTATTTTTCTCATGGCCTCTTGCTTGTGCTTTTCCTGTTCCTCCTTTTATCTTTTACCTTCTTCTTGTCTCTTTATTTTCACTTCTTCACGCTCTTTCCTTTTATTTTCCTCTTCAGCTTACCCTTCATTAGATTCATAAGATTTAAATTTTTTACTCCTTTCTTGTGCAACTTCCCATTCTTATTTTCTTTTTAGTTCAAAATTGTCTTAGATTTCCATCTCCTCCTAGTCTCCTCCTTCTAGCTCATTTGGAAATTTTCTTGGTTTGAAGTACCTGCTTCTTCACCTCCTCCAACTACCCTTAAGGAATTGTAATGATTATTTATTTTCTCTTCTTTTTTCCAGGGGACTGAGGAATAAGACCATGTATACCTTAACTTTGGGCAATGCTGCATGAATATGCCTCCAAGACCATACCGGTGATATACCATCTCATCAAACCCGAGACATTCCAATTATGTAAATTCTTGTTATGCCACCTTCAATATCTTGAGGCTATATGATCCTAGGCGTATAGGGAAGATGGGCCATGGAGAATTCTTTGACTTTTGTAATGATCTAGACAACCCTATAGAAAGCAGATAGCCAAAATCTTGCATAAAAACCTTTTTTATTACAAATAATGGCATAAGATGTGGAATTTTATATGCTCTGAAGACTTTGATGAATGTTCCTCGAGGCGGTGAAAACAAATATGCAATTTTTTCTATGGCTTCCCTTGCTTGATATATCATGTGGTGCCTCAGTTCTGAATATCATCTGATATAGTACTCGCATATTATCATCTGAATATTATCCTTGCATATAATCCCATGCAACTTGTTTCAAGCAATATATTGTTATATATATGCACCATAGGTATCTATTTTTAATTAGTCCATTCCCATTCCAACCATGGGATTTCATTCTTTGTGCACATACTGTCTAGTAGTTATGAATATATATATAATTCAGACTAATTTTCTTCTTCCACATTATTTGATTTTTTAATGAAATTTTTCAATGATTCTACTGTGAGGTCATACCAATTGAAAAAAATTCCCTTAGTAGTGCATGGGCGCACCATATAGACCCATTTTTCCTCCAATAAATTGGTGGTATCACATCCATATAGTATACAAAACATGACCATTAAGTACTGGTAAACTTTCCTCAATGTCTTGGTTTTGAAAATACCATCGAGCTTTTGAGGAAATTTACAAGGCTCTTGCCACCAAGTTTTGAGGATATCCTTCGTAGATTTTTTGAAATCGACATAGAATCTTGAATTGAGATATTCTTCAGGTTTGGGAAGCTTGTAGTACATGTGAATATCATGAGAATGATATGTGGCCAAAAATTCTACCTTTGAACTTGTGACAATCATATTTTTATTGTCAATGTGTTGTATGGTGCACCTAATTGTCTCTGCACAATGTTTTACTGGACGGTGGCAAGAAATCGTATGAAACCTAGAATTATTAATGTTAAGGTATAGCTCTATATCATATTCACATTCCATAATAAATTTCCTGGTGAAGTACTTCAAAAATATTTGGCCAAGATATGGTCATAGACTTGTCGATGAAACAAGTTTCCATGAATATTGATACATTAGGCTTTGGACTATCAACTAGTCCCTCAATACTGCTCTCAATTGTTTCTATTACACATCCTTATCTTGTAATTAGATGCATTATTTCTGTTGAAAATGGCAACAAGAAACAGTGAAGGAGGCCTCCTGAAACATCTTTCCTGATCCTAGTTGGAGATTGATCACCTAAACTAGGTGGGGACCACACATGTGATTTTTGTCGAAAGTTTATTTTTAGATTATGTCTATTTTTAGACATATGGAGCATGGTCTAGGAGTTGCAGGATGCTATTCTTGGATGATTGGTCAAGTTGGTAAAAATAGATGGACATCTATTTTTAGACATACAGGTCGAAGTCTATTTTTAGATTGCCTGTCTAAAAATAGAACAGTCAAATATTATTAGCCCTTAATAATATTTAGACTATAAACATTATCTTATCCTCTTGGAGCACTTCAGTTCGAGCTACAGATGTGGCACATGCAGCTGGAAGAAGGAAATTTGAATTTCCTAAGGGTTAGTTGAGCTATTGCATGGTTGACTTCAGTTAGAACTCATGTGGCAGAGTTTGGTGGAGTTGATGAGACAGTTGGTGGAGTTGTGTTCGGTTTAACCTAGTTGAACTAGTTGTATTTAGTCTAACTGACAAATACACTAGTGATGAGTGGTGTGAATTAATTATTAATTAATTCACTAATTATTAACTCATAAATCAACTAAAGAACACATCAGTTAACTCAGTGCATGTACAGTTCAGTGAAGACCAGTGGAAGAGGTAGGAGAAAGGGTGGAGTCTACTATCAGTTGTGACTATAGTGTGCATGAGATTTGCACAATCATTGGAGGAGATTTCCAATGAGGATTGTGCAGTTAAAGCCAAGGGAATTCGAATTCATTCCATCCATTCATTCTCATCTTGGATTGTGCAGTAGAGGCAGGCAAACAGTGGAGGAGATTTGAACCTGTGACTTGTTCAGATCTGAGCTAGTTTGTGTGTAACTATTGGAGATAGTACTGAGTACTTGTGAGGAGTATTGTACTATGATTGTTACATGATTCTCTATCATTGTAATATACAGATAGTTGGGGGTTTTCAGCTGTAATCTTTCCCCATTACATATTGTGTTCATGTGTGTTTGAATATTGTGTTTATGTGCGCATGCAACTATTTCTATTTCCGCATATTGATGATCAATTGTAGAAGAGGTTATGTATTATGCATGAAGCTAAAATAGTGTGTAATCAGGATAATCTTGGTGAATAATTCAACAAATTATTCAAATTTCTACATGGTATCGGAGCGAAGAATTGATCATCGGGATCTATTGCAGTGATTACAATTATTTCAGTAGAGAGAGTCTATAATGGGCCAGGTAGCCTCTAGATCCATCTTTTCTTTGAAAGGTGATATATCCAGTAAATGCCCCTACAGTCGATCTCTGTGATAGAAATAATTTGTTCTCACAGATCCAGAAGAAGTTGAGTTTTGAGCTTGGAATTCGAATTTTGCAGCAGCGTTTTCTTGGTGTTGAAGTCAAAATGTCTTATCAAGGATTGCGATTGGAGTATGCGCTTGAAGGCAGCTCGAATTATATTGCATGGAGAGATAGGATGGAGGCGGTGTTAGATGATAAAGGGCTGAAGGATTTCATAGATGCTGAAGTCCCAAAGCCTACTGATGTTGCTCAAGTTGAGGCTTGGAAAAAGAAGATGGCAAGGTGTCGAAGGATTCTGTTGGAGGGCGTGAAGGATCACATAGTATCTAGCCCGCATGGAAAAGCTTCTCCATACTTGATGTGGAAAGTGTTGACAGAATTGTTCCAGAGCAAGAGTGACCAGAGGAAGTTGGCACTCAAGGATAAACTCAGGAAAATTAAGATGGAGAAGAATGACACTATTCCGGTATACTTGACAAAGTTTGTCCACTACAGGGATGAGCTTGGGAGTGTAGGAGTTAGTGTGGATGATGAGGACTTGGTGAGCTTGGCTCTCCTTGGTCTTCCGAAGAGTTGGCATTCCTATGAGGATTCTGTCAATGGTCGGAAGAAATTGCCAGGATGGGAGCGACTTTGGTCAGATCTTGTGCAAGAGGAGATAAGGTGGAATACCAGGGATGGATCTTCATCAAAGGTATCCGATGAAGAATATTGCGCTTTGGCTGCCAAAGCAAGGAAGGGGAAGGGCAAGGAGAAGGATTCTCAATCCGGTGCGGATGGTAAAAAGCGTGACATGTCCAAAGTGAAGTGTTTTCACTGTCACGATCATGGACATTACGCCATGAATTGTCCACAAAAGAAGAAGAACAAGCAGGCTGCTGGAGTTGTAGCTGGTGAGGCTCTTGCCTCGCAATTTGAGCTGGACTTCTCATTGATCGCATGCATGGTGTCTAGTGCATTGGGATCGGGGTGGTATTTTGATAGTGGCGCTTCCTTTCACATGACGGGAGATGTGAATCTTTTCAGTGACTTGGTGGAGAAAAATCTCTAGATGCATGTTGAGTTGGGCGACAATGGACAATACAATGCGACCGGCATTGGTACCTATTGTGACCAGCAACAACCCCCCTTTTTTATTTAATATTAGTAATAATGCTGAATAAATGGGGACCCTTAGTTAAAAAATCCAAAAAATCAATTAAGATTTTTTTTCCTTTTCAAATAAAAATTTCTATCATAAACTTAGAGAAATCCCTTAGAAAGAACATTTAGAAACACTTAAGTTTATGATAAATTACAATAAAATTGTTCTTTAAACAAAATAGCGCATCCATCGCAAAATGATATATATCTTTCATAAAACTGAAAATGTGATTCTGCGCTTTTGCGATAATGCGATCCCAAAAAGCCTATACAATAAACATATTGGTTGCAGATCGCATAGCGCAGAAAACAGAAATGTTAAACGAATATCTTTTGCGCTATTTACCATTTTGCGCTTTTGCGAGATTTGCGATGTGCGCTTTTGCGCTATTGCGCAATTTGCATTTTTGCGCTATTTACAAATTGCAATGGTTTCATTTTGCGATATTGCAATATTGCGACATTGTGATATTGCGATATCGCGCAGCAAATTGTAGATCGCAATGTCGCAGATTCATAAAGGCGCGTTGTTCAAAGACATCTTCCCGTATATCAATATCTGTTATGTGCTTTAATGATTGGATTAAATGATTGGATTGACAATTAATGGTAAATGAGATTTTGTTTTGATTGAAAGTCATTTCACGTTAAAATAATATATTTCATCCGCCTTTGCATTTAAAACAGTCTCATCACCTTTCCCATGCCATTACTCTCATTTAACTCGTAAAACGCAGGCACGAAGGAGCAAACGTCTATACAAAGATTTCACTAAACACTATGGGTAAGAAGGAGGAGAGCTCGAATTCTGAAAACAGAGAAATGGCTTCGTTGTATGCAGACACCGCTTGTAATAAGGATGCCAGTATATCCAATTGGGAAGGAATGTATAATCTGTTAGAAGAAGAAAATCCTGTGGTGATGAAAGTTGTGGCTACAGCAGGTTCTAGTAATACATCTGAAGCAACCCTCAAAGAACTGGCTTGTTCATTTCTGCATAGGATAGCAGCAAGGCCAAGGATTCTCCCATATACGGACATGGTGAAATGGGTGCTAGACAGCACCGATATTTCAGACAGGCAATTCAGAACTCTACTTCAAGAACTAATCGGGTCGTTCACCACAGAAGATTTGAGGCGGATGTATAAGTTGCCGGAACCTCATGCGACTTATCATAAGCAATTTATGGAATAATTTGCCAGAGGACATGCGAATTTGTCAGAATGCACATAGGAATGGACCAAAAGAGATGAGCCACTGAAGAAAAACAAACACAGGTGGACAGTACCAAAAAAAGTATGTTTTAGACGTTGTTCACAAGTTCAAATATCCAAGTGGACGATTTGACACAGTTTCTACCACAAGATAAGATATGTAAGTTTGCCAAAATTATCCTCTATAAAGCTTTTAGAAGTTACTGAAGAAGTTGTTGGAGGTCAGGAGTTCTCAGGGAAACATAAAGCTCTTCTTGAGAAAAGTCGGGAGTTGAAGAAACTTGAAATAACTGTAAGGAAAAATGAGGAAACATTGACCAAATTCAAGGCACTTAATGTTGAGCAAGAAAAAGATGTGGAGCGTGATCGGCACAGAGAAAAACCACTGCGAAAGGTCAAATCTATAAAAAAGAAACCACTTTGGCTGAAGTATGATATGAGAAAATGGCGAAGCAAAATCAAGATGAAATTGCAAAATTAATAACAGAGCGAAAAGCTCCAATAAAGGAAAATGCACAAAGAGAAGGCAGCAGAGGAGGCGGCTACAGTGGCAAACACTCTTACTGATTGTGTAAATGAAAATTTACACAGAGCTAATTTGATTCCAGAAACTGTTCCAGGATATCTCCCACAGGCACATCAATTGCAAACAGAATGGAGGCAAAAGGTAGAAGAAAGAGAAAAATCAATCCAAGGGCTGACAAGATTAAATTGGGACTCATACTGGACGTACTTGGTGAAGCCACACAGTCAGCACAGTGCGCTTAATTGTATCATCAATTCTACAGAGAAGATTGCGCCTACACTTGCCAACTCTGTCTTTTCAGGACAGTTGAATTCTGAAGTCGGTCAACCACATCTTCTCAAAACTATGCTAGATGCCTGCAAGTTTAAAGATCAAGTTCATAGATAGTTAGATTTAGTTTTAATTTTACTCTATTTTAGCCTAGGAAAAGGACGGTCATTGAACCGAATCCTTAATTTTTGTAATAAGACTATTTTTAGATTTAGCTAAGTAGTATTTAAACCCTTCTCATGCATTTAGAGAAGGGTCCTGGATCTTAATATTTTTTGACTTGGAGATTGCATTTCTGTACTCCATTGTCTTATATATTTTTAAAAAGGATCACATCCGGTGATTTTCATGCGGAATTATCTTTGAAGTGTTGCATTTCTGTACCTTGGAATTTGATTTTGCATCAGAGTTACTGGATTAGAGTATCACATTGCATTTGAAAGTCTTCAAGATGAATGAGGTATTTCTATCCTTTCACTGTTGATTTCTTTTGTCTTATGATATTCACTTTAAAATTGCTATCATTTATATATATTTGTTTTCACAACGCTTCCTTTTATATATCATTTCTGAGTATAATTGAAACGTTATCTTTCATAAGTATATATATAGATGGTATATAATGATGAATGCAATATGCTAATACAACTCTGTTTAATTTCTTAAACAGAGTTATCTTTATTTGTTTCTGCACATTTAAATTTAAATAATAATACATTTTCATGGTTATTGTTAAATTGGAACAATCTTAAGTTGTATTCATATATAATTACCCGGGTTAGTGTTAGAATTTCTTTATCAGTATTTAGTTTAAATTAGATAGTTTTATTTCAGTTAATTTAGTCCCATTTCCACTCATCCAAACCAATCCATTTAGTTATAAGGAAACTGGTCCTTTAAATCCAGTCGGAGCCACCATACCAAACGGAAAAGGAGCTGTCTTAAGGTCCCGACCGGGTGGTTTTCCCCAATGTTTGAAGCAGAGATTTTCTAGGCTTCAACAGTACCATAACCTTTCAAATGGAGTCAGGTAAACTCATTATTTTACAAAATGTATTGCATGTACCAGGTTTAACAAAGAATTTGATCTCAGTCGCAATGTTAGAGGATAAAGGGTATGAAGTTGTCTTTAGAGAAGGGAAATTTTTCCTTCGGCACAAGGCAACGGGACAAATCAAGAAGGTTGGGATTCGGGCAAAGAATCTCTACAGACTTGAAGTAGATGGGATGTCTATGGAGCTTCCTATTTTTGGGAAGCGGGAGAAAGACATGCAACTGATGCTTGAGAGGGAGCAAGTTTTGCATGCAGGTGAAAGTGAACCTCGGGGTATGGAGCAGCCACAAGAGGATCATGGAGTGGGAAAGACCACTCATGCAGAGAAACTTCGTGCCAGATGGGCAGAGGGAGTGCATGCAGCTATACCACCAGGTGAGAGGTGGGGCGATATGCATGAGTAATCCCAGGTGGAGATTTCAGGGCAGGATTCATGGAGATGGTGTGGATCTCATGAATTGAACCTGGCTACGAGGTTCCCACAGCGCAGTAGTAGCAGATCAGTTGGATTGATGCAGGCAGATCAAAGTGACAGTGTCGGATACTAGAGCATGAATCAGAGTTGACAGCAAGTGCACGAGTGCATGGGTGCAAGAGTTCAACAGCGCAGTGGTTCCTGATGACATGTGTAGTAGCTAAGCAGAGGTCAAAGACTTTGATGATAGATGCATCAGACTGATTGAGTTGTTTGGAGCCTCTTCAGTTTCGGAGATGTTGCATGCAAAGGTTGCATGGCGCATGCATGGAGTTGCATGGTGCATGCATGATTTTGCATGGCGCATGCAAAGGGCGCATGGCGAATGCATGGAGTTGCATGTCGCATGCATGGAGTTGCATGGCGCTTGTGAAGGTTGCAGGGTGAATGCATGGAGTTGCATGTCGCATGCAAAGACATTCCTTTCTTGTTGAGAGGGAGTGTTGAAAATGGCAACAAGAAACAATGAAGGAGGCCTCCTGAAACATCTTTCCTGATCCTAGTTGGAGATTGATCACCTAAACTAGGTGGGGACCACACATGTGATTTTTGTCGAAAAGTCTATTTTTAGACTATGTCTATTTTTAGACATATGGAGCATGGTCTAGGAGTTGCGGGATGCTATTCTTGGATGATTGGTCAAGTTGTTAAAAATATATGGACAGCTATTTTTAGACATACAGGTCGAAGTCTATTTTTAGACTGCCTGACTAAAAATAGAACAGTCAAATATTATTAGCTCTTAATAATATTTGGACTATAAACATTATCTTATCCTCTTGGAGCACTTCAGTTTGATGCTTGGATGTGGCACATGCTGCTGACAGAAGGAAATTCGAATTTCCTATGGTTTAGTTGAGCTATTGCATGGTTGACTTCAGTTAGAACTCATGTGGCATAGTTTGGTGGAGTTGATGAGACAGTTGATGGAGTTGTGTTCGGTTTAACTTAGTTGAACTAGTTGTATTTAGTTAAACTGACTAATACACTAGAGATGAGTGGTGTGAATTAAATATTATTTAATTCACTAATTATTAACTCATAAATCAACTAAAGAACACATCAATTAACTCAGTGCATGTACATTTCAGTGAAGACCAGTGGAAGAGGTAGGAGAAAGGGTGGAGTCTACTATTAGTTGTGACTGTAGTGTGCATGAGATTTGCACAATCATTGGAGGATATTTCCAATGAGGATTGCACAGTTAAAGCCCAAGGAATTCGAATTCATTCCATCCATTCATTCTCATCTTGGATTGCGCAGTAGAGGCAGGCAAACAGTGGAGGAGATTTGAACCTGTGACTTGTTCAGATCTGAGCTAGTTTGTGTGTAACTATTGGAGATAGTACTGAGTACTTGTGAGGAGTATTGTACTATGATTGTTACATGATTCTCTATCATTTTAATATACAGATAGTTGGGGTTTTTCAGCTGTAAGCTTTCCCCATTACATACTGTGTTCATGTGTGTTTGACTATTGTGTTTATGTGCGCATGTGACTGTTTCTATTTCCGCATATTGATGATCAATTGTAGAAGAGGTTATGTATTATTCATGAAGCTCAAATAGTGTGTAATCAGGATAATCTCGGTGAATAATTCAGCAAATTATTCAAATTTCTACACTTTCTATTGAAGATGAAAGGATAATACAATGAAAATCTCTTGCACCTGGGAACTGAAAATATTCATGGAAAATTATACAACCAGTCCAAGAAAATTCCTACTCTACTTCTATTATGTGTATCTAATTTTCATTTTGGAAATACAATGTGTTGGTCTTGGTGCTGACACATAGGACAAATGAAAGGTTTTTTCGATTATGGAATATCAGTGCATGATGCGCTAGAATTCAGATAAGGAACCCATATGATCAGCACCAATGAGGTTTGAAAAGAAAAATGAGCTTAGATAAGGTCTATAAGGTGCACTAGCACGCTATTGAAGCCTAAAAGGCTCATCACTTGGTGCATTTTCAAGGGAAAAAGAACTCGATGCTAAGAGTTCAACATGCACTATCACACCAAGTCACATCAAGGTCTATTTTCAATGCATTAACCATGCATAGATATAAGGGTATGAGGCTATATTTCTGGGTTGTTTAGGTGTTGGGCCAAGAATAAGGTACTTTTCATCCTATCTTCACCATGAATTGTTATGCACTTTTATGAATTTTTCCTCATCTTGACAATAAAGGAAAGGGAAGTCACGAAAAAATGAACTAATGATAAAAGGGATGTTTAAAAAAATAAAATTGACTTTTTGTATCTTTATTAATAGGGAAACAAAGAAGTTGAACTGATGATAACCGAAAGACAGCTGACAAGTCTAGAAGAAAAAGAGATCATGATGGCTCCCATGGGCCAGCGGAAGACAAAAAGGCACATCCACAGTTGAAGAACTCAAAAAACGGCCACAAGTAGTAGGATCCCGTATGGAAAAGACCTGTTACCACCGTTGAAATCACCTTTAAAAGGCCCAATATGAACAATATAGATAGATTTGAATAGGGATTTTCTTCTGTAATAGACGTATCGGGACAGAATTGTCAGTTGTATTAATGTATTAATCTCCAACTTAATAACGATTTTTGTGTTTTTGAATAGTCAATCTCTGAGTTTTCCTTAGCACTAGACTTCTAGTGGCTTTGGGCCCAGCCTTGGGAGTTTCTTCGCTACTTCTGTGCTATATGTTAATTACAGAATTTATGTTTCCAGTCATTTAATGCATTTCGTGAGATATCATTTAATTGATTGAATTATGAACATAAGATGCTACGAATTTATCTTTCATTAGAATAGTTAATCATTCATGCTTTATTTATTACAATCAATGTTTTCATAATTGTTTAGATGCTTTCATCATTTCCCCATGATTTAATACTCGATTGATTAGTTTTAGCATGACTGTTGTTCAATTCTGTATATAGCTAAAGTTGGATCCTTTCATTATTATTGCGAGGCGTCTAGTTGTTGTTTGATTCAGAGATATGTCATATATTTAATTTAAAAGAGAATTCCATTGCAAAATTAGATAAACAATCACTGTTCAATTTATTAAATCTGTTGTTCAATTTATTAGCACTATTTTTCAATTCATCACAGTTTGTTGTTCAATCATAGTTTGATCTTTTCTGTGCTTACTTAGACATAATAGTCAAAAGCATTTTATAAT